>VZRO01001448.1:1085941-1096735 GCA_013397915.1 Daphoenositta chrysoptera | reverse complement strand
GTGATACAGCCTGTGAGCACACACAGAGAGTGACACAGCCTGTGAACACACACACAGTGACACAGCCTGACACACAGTGTGACACAGCCTGTGAACACACACAGTGTGACACAGCCTGACACACTCACACGCACACAGTGACACGGCCTGACACACCCACACAGTGTGATACAGCCTGTGAGCGCACACACAGAGTGACACAGCCTGACATACACAGTGTGACACAACCTGACACACTCACACACACACAGTGACACGGCCTGACACACCCACACAGTGCCACGGCCTGACACACCCACACAGTGCCACGGCCTGACACACCCACACAGTGCCACGGCCTGACACACCCACACAGTGCCACGGCCTGACACACCCACACAGTGCCACGGCCTGACACACCCACACAGTGCCACGGCCTGACACACCCACACAGTGCCACGGCCTGACACACCCACACAGTGCCACGGCCTGACACACCCACACAGTGCCACGGCCTGACACACCCACACAGTGCCACGGCCTGACACACCCACACAGTGCCACGGCCTGACACACCCACACAGCGTGATACAGCCTGTGAGCGCACACACAGAGTGACACAGCCTGTGTGCACACACACTGTGACACACAGTGTGTATCCCAGGGTACAAGGTACCTGCACACAACTTACACACAGCCTTTGTCCCTCACACTCCCACACAGGCACACACATCCAGTGCACCTCTGCACATGTGAACACACACATGCATGTACTCGCCAGGCACATGGGCTGCCCACCCTGTGCTCCCCATACACCCCCACGGCCCCACTCTTCTCACCGTCACCCTGGGCCAGGGCTGGTGCTGCCCCATCACCCTGGGCAGTCACTGGGCTGCTCCTGTCTGAACACAGACCCACACCAGGGATTTCCCCGAGCTTCACACAAAGCACAGGACCCCACCAACCCCCTCATGCCAGCCCCCACTGCACCAGGCAGGATCACCTCCTGACACTGCCCAGCAGCTCTCTCCATCTCAGGGGGGCAATGTTTGGGACATTCCTGGCTGCCAGAAAACGGGAGGCATGAGGCAGTGCAGCAGGACCGGTGTGGGCTGGGGTCACAGGGTCCTGGTGGGATGGAGAAGAGAACTCCGAGCTGGTGTGGGTCTGTGTGCTCATGGCTGGACACTGCCAGCAGGCCCAGCATCCCCACACACCCCTTCTTACCAAGGGTCACCCCCTGTGTGTGTCACTCCCTGTCAGACAAAACCATGCTCTTGGTTTCCAGCACTGCCACAGCTCCTGGGCGCTGGGCGCTTCCACAGCACAGCCTGGGCGCTGCCTGAGCCCTCCCAGCACCTCTTGCCCTGGTGGGTGGCACACACCAGATGGGCTCTCACGGCCTGGGGCAACAAAGCTTTGGGATGGGGAGCCGAAGCTGCTCCCCGCCCGCAGCCCCTGTGGCAGCCCGTGGCTCAGGGTGCTGCAGAAGAGGCCAGTGGAGTGGGGCTGGTGTGCACAGCCAGGGGGAAGGACGGCACAGCCTCATTTTGCATAAGCCAAAGTGCAAATCCTCCGTGCCTGCTCGGGAGCTCGGTCCCGCGTGGCCGTGGAGCTGAGCATCCTCCGCGGGGCTCCCGCGGCACCGCGCCGCGAAGGTGAAACCAGCCCGAGCTGCAGATCGCCGCTGGGGCGGGGGGATGGCTGCAGGCTAATAATATTCCGTGTCTCATTATGCCGCGTATTAAGCTGAAATTTGCAGATGCTCTAATCACCGCGAGGCATTCTGCGCACACAGCCTCCCTCCAGCCCGGCAGCGCTGTGCAAACACCGGAGGAGAAGCCCTGCTAACCATCCTGCCACATGGTGTCCTGGAATCTTTACAGACCATTTCACCTTCACAAATAGCCTTGGAATGTCTGTGCATCGACAGCCCCTGCGGTAGCCAGATAGGCTCAGCCGCCTCCTCTGCAGCTCCCCGGGCCCCTCTTAAGCTTTTTCCCATCACGCCATGCAGATGCGAGGCTCCGGAATTTACACCGGGGCTGGGTAAAGCACCTCACGTCGAATGTGATCTGCGCCCGAGGCTCGCAGGAAACGTGAACTGTATTTTATAGAGGTTGAGGAAAGCTCCTGCCTGAATTGCTTTAATTTTTTTTTCCTCTCTCTGTCTTCTCTCTCCCTTTTTTTTTTTTTTTTAATGATTTTCTTTTCCCAGATCTCTGCCCTTTGCCCTCCCGCGATCAAAGGGGGCACACATTCAAGTGCCGTGGGAATACTCGCTCCTTGCGTATTCTGGGCAATCTCACGAGAAAAGCTGCTTTTTCCCCAGAGGTAGGGAAACGCGGATGGACTGGGTTGTGGGAAGGAGGGGTGTGAAGCCTGAGGGTTCCCTGTGCGTGGGAAGGCAGGAGAGAGGAGCAGCACGGGAAGGGTTAACCGGAGACTGTCCTTGCTGTTTTTTCCAGGCCTGGCTGCACCAGATTCTTCCATTTCTCTTGGCAGGGATTGAAACCGTGGGGCTGAGCTAAGCACGGGAGCCTGGAGAGTCCCTGTGCTCCGACGGTGAGCAGGACCCTGAGCGAGATGCTGCAGCTCATTAGCAACGCAGCAGCTCGTCCAGGGCACGCCGGTGTCAGGCAGGCAGCAGCAACAGCAAAACACAGACAAGGAGGCAGAAATGCAGCGAGGTGGGGAGCGTTTGCTGCTCTGGGCACACATACATGCACACACACAGTTACTACAGGTAGTAGCATAGAGGGAGACCTCGCCTGCTCTCTGCGTAGGGTCAGGAGTGAGGGTTTGTAGATTGGGTTCATCCCCCGTGCTTGGTGCTGGTTTGGGCCGCTACCTTGACTCTCACTTCATATGGTATTTGGCAGCTTTTCCTTGCTGGGGGGTTGTGGTCACCTTCACCCATCATCCCACCGTGGAGGGCTGATTTAGAATGATCAGGGAGCCCCAGGCAAGGCCGTGTGCTGCCCACCTCTGGGCTGGCAAAATGGGGTGACCCAGGGAGCCCCGTGACCCGGGGAAGGGGCTGGGAATCATTCCCTGACCGAGCACAATGGCTCCTGTCCTGCCGGCTCGCCCGGCTCCGCGCTCACAGTTGCCCAGGCGACTGCTCCTGGAAAAGCGCGCATGGCCGGAAAGGCTCCGGCTGCTGGTCCCGGCGGGTCCGCAGCCCCTGCTCGCTCCTGAGGGGCTGGCACTGCCCTGCTCTCACCCCCTAAGGGTCTGCTCACACCCCCTAAGGGTCTGCTCACACCCCCTGCTCACACCCCCTAAGGGTGACCTCAGCGCCTGCCACTGCCGGCACAGCCCGAGGTCTTGTCCTGTGCAGGTGCCCAGAATCCAGACCCAGATCTGCCACTTGCAAAGAAAATCGGGGACAAAGCTGACCCTCCCTTCCCATGGACTGATCAGGGTTGGTGTGTGCTGCTGCCTCTGCTGTCGCTGCTGTGGGTCTGTGCCGGGCACTGTACGATGCTGCCCCGAGCAGCCAGGGACTCCTTACTGCTCTGGTGTTGGTCTGTCCTGCACCTGGTGGACCCTGAGCTGGATGGTCTGGGATTTTCAGCTGCTTGGCCATGGGTTCCTGTAGCAATGATGGGCAAGCAGGAAAGCTCCTGGGCAGAGACCCGGGGAGAGCAGCAGAAGCAGAAGGATTCAGGGTCCTGTGAAAATCCACGCAGGCGTCCTCCAAAGAGGTGTCCCATGTGCTGGCTCTCCCAACATCCCAGCCTGGTCTGTCACACCTGGCTGTGTTCAGACTCAGGGCAGCACCAGGCAGCTGAACAGCCCCAAAGAGCAGCTGGTTCATGACTGCCCAAAGAAACAACCTTGTGTGCTGCCAGCAGGACCCACGGAAGGGAGCACCTCTGGGCTGGGGACTGCAGCACCTCTGAAACACACCATACACCCACACAGGCCAGTCTTGGAGGATCAAACACGCCCCTGCAGCCTCCTCCTGCTGAGGCAAGGCTGCTCTGTGCTGCTTTGTCCCATGGCTGGTGTTGACATTGCAAAGTGAGAAAGGCCAGGAGACCCTGAGCTCTTGGTCCTGGTCCCAGCTGGTGCCTGAGTGACCACAGAATGGAATCACTGCACAGCGAGCTCAACATCCTTCAGGCAGGGCCTGGAGTGCCCCTGCAGCCACTGAGGTGGACCTGTGCGAAGCTGAGGATGGAAGCTTAGAATAATGGAATATCTTGAGCTGGAAGGGAACCATCAGGATCATCCAGTGCAACTCCTGGCCCTGCACAGACACCCCAACAACCCCACCCTGTGCCTGAGAATGTTGTTCAAACACTCCTGGAGCTCTGGCAGCCTTGGAGCTGTGACCATTCCCTGGGGAGCCTGTTCAGTGTCCCACCACCCTCTGGGGGAACAACCTTTTCCAAATGTCCAACCTAAATTGCCCTGGCCCAGCTCCAGCCGTTCCCTCGGGTGCTGTCCCCTGGGCCCAGGGAGCAGAGATTGGACCTCCAGTGAGGTCTGACCTCAGTCTCCTCTTCTCTAGGCTTCTCTAGCTTCACCTGCCCTCTCTGTGCCAGCCAGCTGAATAGCACCTCTCTCTGGGCATGTCCCTGCTCCCCAGCCATGTCCTCTCCAGCCAGTGCATCCCCAGATTTCTGCATGGCAGGGCGTGGCCAGGGCAGTGCCACAGAAGCAGCCCCAGCATCCATACAGACCATGATTTGGGAGCAGATCCAGAGACCAGTGTGTTCCATCTTGGACACCCTTGATCCAACATCCACTCTGCAAAAATGCATCCCGCAGGAGGAAGAAAACAAAAGCAGGGATGATTTAAAGGGAGGATAAACTCCCTCCTTCTGTGGGATTTTGTCCTTGGCCAGAGGAGGAATCACCTACTGCAGGAGTTTGATTGGGGTAAGTAATAGACCCCCTCAAGCTGAGATGACACCTCCGATGAATGCTGCATTCAGTGGGGGACAGGCCATATGCAGAAATAAACAGGGACCCGGGACACACTGGCAGCTCTTTAAAAGATTGTTAATAATGTGCTGTTCACGTTCCTCGGGGACTGCTGCCATGATCTGCCAGCAACAGACGCTGGCAGCCCTGATGGGAGTAACTCCTGCCGTGACAGAGCCCTCGCCTGTCAGCAGGCACCAGCCCAGCCTGCCCTTCCCCTGGCCATGACCAGCAGCTCTGTGGCAGAGGCCTCGCTGATCCAGGTGACACAGGGCAGGGGACAACCTCGGGCTTTGCACTCCAGCCCTGGTGGAGCCTCTGTGCAGCACTGGTGGTTCCCAGCATGGACCCACTCCTCAAAAACAGGAGGGTTTGGGGAGGGTGATGAGATGCTGCTCCAGATCTGGCAGGGGAGGGGAGATAAGAGTGGACCTGCAGCTAATGGGGCCAAGAATTTGTCCCTGGAGAGCAGGACAGGCGTGGGACAGCTGGGTGGACACGCATCCATCACTGCAGACATTTCTCACACTGCAGCTCGCAAGCCAGCGTCTCCATGCCTGTCCTAGAGCAAACAAGGTCCAGGTCAGAGTGGTACAAGGGAAAGGAAAATGGAAAATCATTCAAACTGCCACGTTTCTGTGCAGTCCACATCCCCACATCCAAGCTGGCCTCAACCTGGGCCCATCAGCTCCCAGCATTGGTCACAGGGATGAGGGAAACAGCATGGAGCTTTCCCCCTTTCCTGTAGGCAGGGATCAAAATGTGTCAGGCTGGAATTCTCCCAAGAGCAGCTCCCTCCTGGGCTTCACTGCTGCTTCCTGTTCTCGGGGGCAGGAAATACCAAGCAAACAGCTCCGTGCATGACTTCAAAACTTCCAGCACCGGCTGCAAGATGAGGATGGAGGAGCCTGGATGATGGGAGCAGCCTGCCCAGAGGCTTTGCTCCCATGGACCATCCCCCCTCCATCTCTCCTCTGCCCCTTGGGAAGCCAGATCCCAGGAACAGCTTTTTCCAGCCCTTAATACCAGGCTCAGGACCTGTATGGAGCTCCTGGGCCGTCAGTCCTGGTGGGGTTCATTTGCTTTTGCTCTCTGCCTCCACTTAGAGCCAGGCAAACAGAGGAATTAATAACTGCACAGAAAACGAGACTGCGCTGTGCAGCGTGAGGCCGCTGTGCTGATCCCTCATGGGCATGGCTGGCCAGCACAGCACAAGAGCCTCTGCAGTCCCCTTATTGCTGCCACCATGAAAAAAAACCATGGGCTGCTCCCCTTCTGCAGCAGAGAACAGCCTGGAGGGGGGAGCGGCATTTTCTTGTCTCCATTCTGATTTTTGAGGGTTGGTTCAGCCTGTCCTGCTGTGCCAGGAGCTGCACAACAGCACAGTGACTGTCAGTGGATGAAAAAGGGCTGTTTCCCCCACTTGGCTGGATAGAAATAACAAGGTAGTGCCTGGCCAGGCTCTAGCAGGGTTTCCAACTGGTCTGTTGATTGCCCAGCAGATCATCAGCCCAGGCAGCAAGGAGCAAACCTGGGATGGGGGCTGATGGCTCAGAGCAGGGGCCACCCCGGGGTTCTGCGGCTCCAAGCCCCAGCTGCTCCAGGGTGCAGGAGAGGCCCTGCTGCCTGACTGGCAGATCCCACCGGAGCAAAGGTGTCCTGCAGGTTCCTGCATCAGCCCTGGCCTTCGGGGCTGTCCCCAAGAGGCACCTGTCCCCTCCAGGGCCCCGCTGATCCCTGCCAGCGCCTCTCCCTGGGTCCCCATGGGGTGCAGGAGCTGGCAGCACACCCAACGCGAGTGCAGAGCCCAGAGGTGCCGGGCACAACCTGAGCCTGGCAGGGGAGGTCACCGCCTCGTTTTCCTCCCGTGAGCTCCCCGCGCTGCTCAGCATCTCCGCTCTTGGCCCGGGTACGGATGGAGCCAGCTGCTCCTGGCGCCGGCGCTCGTCTCTGCCAGGCGCGGAGCCATCTGCCTGGCAGGGCCAGCCACACCTGCTGGGAAGGAGACAGAAGCTGGGCAACCTCCCCGCCTTTGCGGCTTTCCGGCTGGCGGCATCACACGGCGGCTCCAGGAGGGCTCGTGTGTTTGCACAAAGGGAGAGGAGATAAGGGGATGCTGCTTCCCACCGCCCCCGGAGCCAGGCAGTGCCTGGGCACCTCTGAGGAGAGCGGGCACCCCTGTGGAACTGGGCAGTGCCCTGAACGGAGCCATGGGACCGCTCCCTGGGCCAGGCAGGGTGAGATGTGTGTCCCCAAACGCTCTGCGGGGTGTCCCAGAGCAGTCCCCACCCCCAGCACCGCACTGGCTCTGCTGCCAGCTCCGACACCGGGGTCTACCAGCACCAGAGAGCAGCTGCTGCTCCCAGGTGGGCAAAGGGCCCTTTGCTCCCAGGAGGGCAGGGGGGTCAGAGGAGACACACAAACATCTCAGGACAGTGATAATATTTCCTCTCCCCAGTGTCAGGGCTGGCAACTGGCCTGGGTGTTGTTTGGGGTCCACCACTGTGACTGGTGCTGTGAGGGAGAGGAACAGAGAGGACCTAATGGCTTTGTCCTCCCCAGTGGACCCAACTCATGCTGCTCCTCTGCATCAGGAACTGCAGGAGCCAGAGACGTGCCAGCTGCTGGTGCCAGGGTGGGGCTGCTTCTCTTGGTGCATCGAGGCCAGGCAGCACCACGGCACTGAGGGTGCTGCCACCAGCCCTCACACCCCAGCCCCACTGCCAGGAGCAGCACCAGTTAGGTGCTGGGATGCAAAATTCCTCCCAGTCCTGAGGAGCTGGGGGTCACCTGGCCTCTGGGGTAGCAAAGCTGGGCAGCAGAACAGGAGGAAACAGTGGAGAGCATTTCCAGATGCCCCACTGCTGAACATCCTGCAGGTGACTCTGACCTGTCTTGCTGCCCCTCGGAGGGATGAGGAGGCTGACGGGCATCACGGAGCGGTGCCCCCCCAGCCCGGCTGGCTGCGCCCATCCCAGGGCAGCCACAGCTGCTCTGCCACTCCAGCACCTGAGTGTCACAGCTGGCAGCCCCTGCTGCTGCCACTGAGCCCAAAACCAGCCTGGAGAGCTTTTCCAGCCCCGACAGGGCCAGGTCACACCGGATCTTTGTCCACCGTCCAGCCAAGGCAGGGAAGTGAGCTCTGCTTTGAGGGGTTGGGAACACAGAGAAATCACCCTCAGGCTTTGGGAAGGTCTCCCTACCCAAACCCCCAGCCGCAGCAGCAATCCTGGGTACCCACAGCTCAGAGGTGTCTGCAGTGAGCATCATGCAAAGACAAGTTTGCCAGCTCCCCCATTCCCAGTCCCCTCAGCAGGACTGACCTTCTGGCTGACAGAGCAGCAAATGGAGGCAAAAAAGGTCTGCCTGGATGGTTTGGTCTGGATTTAGTGGATTGAGGATCTCTGGCCCTGCCCATCTCGAGCTTCACCATCCTCAGGTGTGGTAGCAGCTTGCTGAGGTGGCTGCAGCTTTGCTCCACACAGGAGAGCCCGAGCTGGGCTGTGGAGAGCAGAGGGACTGATGTAAGTACTGTTGGTCCAGCAGATGTGGGGGTCCCAGGGCAGCAGCCTGCCCAGTCTGGGAAACGGGGAGCACTGCCATCCCCTGCCAGCGACTCCATCCCAGCCAGTGCCGTGCCTCTGCGTGAGGCAGAGGTGCTCTCAGGACACGGTGCCTCCAGCCCGGTGCTCCTGGTGACCTCGGGGAAGGAGAATTGCCTCCTGACACCCCGTGCTGATGTCTCTGCCAGGCAGAGCAGGCAGAGGGTGGCAGCGGACCCGGCTCCCACGCTGCAGACACCACGAGTGTGCCGGGGATGGGCAGCAGCTCCCGTGACACCCCATGTGCCCGAGGTCCCCTGGCCGCAGTCCTGGCCAGCTGACACCCCACAAAACTCGATGCTGGTCATGGGTCTGCTCATGCACACAGGGCTGCTGGCTGCAACAGAGGGCTCAGAGGGACAGAGAGGTTAGAGCGAGGATCCAGCTGCCCTGGGGAGCACCCGACATCCCAGCTTGGCTTTGATGTGGCGCAGAAAGCTGATAGGCAGAGCACTCAGGGGCTTAGCAGCAGCTCCTGAACTTTGTGTCAGCCCTCCAAGGGATGCTGACCCCAGCTGGGGTCCTGCTGAGACCCAACATTCTCACTCGACCCACCCAGGAGGCTGCTCCCCACCAGCCCACCCAGTCCAGCACCAGCCTCCAGCCTGCAGCAGAGGGCTCGGGCTGGGTCTTGCCCATCCCCAGGGCTTCCTCACTCCATGGGCACCATACAACGATTCCTGAGAGACAGTGCCACCTCCACGTCTGCTGACACCTGCCCCAGCGGGCTCCTGGTGGGTCCCACTGGATTTTACAAACCTCCTCCTGCACCAGCTTAGGAAAACTTTGCTCCAAGAGGTCTGCTATGACCTTGACCTGGAGTAACTCCGTGGTGGTGGCTGCAGGAGGGGCCATGAGCTCAGCAGATGCCTGATGGGAAAAAACACACACAGCAACCTCTCTCCTTCCTTTCCTCTCTCTCTGCCATCCATTTGGTGGGCAATGCGGCCCCGCTGCAGCTTTATCTTGGTTCTTTAAAAGGCTCCCTGGCTGACATACACACCGTATGGGAGCAGTCAGCCGAGGAGAGCTGTAAATCTCCCAAGGCCTCATCTTGCGGGGCACATTAGCTGTTTTAAACTTGTCAGCTTTCAGCGATGGAAATTGACTGTTCAAAGCCCTTCTTCCCTCCGCATCCTGCTCCATTTTACGCCGTGGAGAAGGTGCTGAATCCCCGGTGTGTTGGAGGAGGGGGATGTGAGTCCCCCCAGCAGAATCCTCAGGGACTGTGGGTGCCTTGGGGATGTTTCTTGAGGGCCCACCAGGAATATGAATGCCTCCAAGCCTTCTCCTTCCTTCCTGTCTCCTGCCATCCTGCCCCCACCTGGAAATAAGGATGGGGATACATAACCTCACAAAGCGTGCCTGTCCACACGAGCTGGCTTTCCCATGTCCATCCATGCAGGACGACTCCAGATCCAGTCTGAGTCCGGGAAGGTTTATGAAAATCAGCCCCAGCTTTCAGGCGTGCTGGTGGGATTCACTGCAGCACCGTGTGTGTGTCTGTGAGCTCCAGCGCCCAGCACAGCCTCGCACGCGAAGCCCGGGGACACGCAGCTCTGTGCCCACCTGGGGACAATGCCCCCACCGCCACTGCCCTTGCGCCAGCCCTGCCGGCACCAACAGCTCGCCAGCCGTGTCGGGAGCGCAGAGCGTGGGGGTTTCGAGGAGGAAAAGCTCTGCTTGAACAGCTCACCCCGAGGCGAACTCCCACACAGGCATCTTCTCCAAAGGGCACGGGACCCCATCCGCGCACCCCGCCTGGGCATCCCGCGGATCCGCCGTGGAGCCAGCGCTGGGTGGGCGCCCACCTCGCCCCTCCCGTGCACGCAGCTCAGCCGAGCACGGCGGTCCCTCTCCATCCTGCCGGGTGCGTGCTTCATCCCGACAGATGCTCCCCAGCCCTTGCGTGGGACACGGCGAGGAGGCCCTGGAGCAGGCACAGCCCTTCGCCCCCTTTCCCCCGGGACAAACCCCCGTGCTGTGCCCGGCTGCCGTCCCCCGAGGAGCCCACCGGCACTGGGGTGTCCGCGGAGCAGCTGCACCCCCGGGGAGCGCGGCCACCCCGGAGCAGCCCCCGCGGCTCCCGGCGAGCGGCAGCTGCACCGCGTCAGCCGAGGGAGCGTGACAGCCGCGCTCAGCCCCGAATCAGCCCCGGGTCCCTGACCCTGCGCGCACGGGGTCAGCGCGGCCGTGAGGCGGAGGCGAGGGGGGCCCGGGGCCGCTCCCGGCGCGGGGTGATTAGCGGCGGTGCGAGCCCTGCGTCAGAGCCCGC
>VZRO01001448.1:1067806-1085700 GCA_013397915.1 Daphoenositta chrysoptera | reverse complement strand
GCAGCCGCGCACTCCCCGCCGCGTCCGTCTGCGGCGGTGCCCAGGAATAATCTGGCAGCCGAGCAGAGCCGGAGCCGCGTCCACCCACCGCTCCACGTGAGCGATGGGGAGCGGAGAGGGCGAGAGGAGCCAGCTGGGCCCCTCTCCGGCGCTGCGGCCCTCTGATAACGCCGGATTTGGGTCCTGCAGACCTGTGACAAGAGGGGTGCCAGCGTGGGAAGGGGGAGCTAAGCTTCCTATCACCTGCGGGGCAGTGCTTCCTTGGGGACCCTGCCAGCCCACCTCCCTCCTCCGAAAGCAGGGAGGGCACCCAGGCACCCCGTGCCCTCCGCGGTCCTGCCGCCCGTCCTGCCGCCCCGGCCCCAGCGCGGCTGCGGGGCAGCGTTCAGAGCCTGATTTGCAGATTGCTGTCCGAGGCACGGGGCTCCAGCCCGGCTGAGGCCGACGGGTTGGTTATTACGTCGGCAGCATAAACGTGTCGGAAATTGCTTGAATTAGCCGTGTGCCATGAACAGGTTTATGGATAATGGGCTGCAGAGCCCTTTCAGGAGCAGGCAGCTCACAATCCAGTTAGACAGCTCCAGCCCCAGTCATTCCCCTTCAGAGGACGAAAGCTCATTGGGTACAATGGACAAAATCCAAGTGCGTCCCCTGTGTGGGAAGGATCCGTCCCAGTAAGCCCATCCTGCTCTCCCAGCTGCTGCCACCTCCTCACCTGATTTTTCGCTTCCTTGGGAAAAAATTCTCCTTGTCTTCCCCAGAAGATACTATCCCTGAGGATGTGAGGAGGGGGATGTTCCACTTTTGTGTCCAAATTGCATAACAAGGACTTTGGGCAAAATCCCGTGTCCCACAGGGCTGTCCTTAGCTTGGATTTGGAATTAGAACTCACCAGCTGTCCTGCCTCAGCCCCAGGCTGACCAGGTCCAGGGTCATACCCTGCAGCAGCTCTAACAGGCTGCCAACAGGGACCTGAGGGCTGGATTAGCTCTTGCTGGGTTTTCTGTGCATGGATTGATCTGATCACTTGTTTTGATCCATGTTTAGTTTTGGGGTTTCCTGCATCAAAGCATTCTCCAGCTTCTTCCCAGAGATTCATTAGGACTGAAAGGTGCTGGGTGACCGTGGCCAGCCTGATGTCCTTGGCTGGGCTCTCCTCCGAGCCTGCAGCCTCTCAGCCTGGACCGGAGCCCTTCCCAGTGAGTTTGTGGGGGACTGGGGTGTCACACCCTGGTTTGGAGACCATCACCATGGGGCAGCAGCAGGTCTGGAGGGGCGCCGGCTCAACGTGCACCCCCACTCTGCACCCCTGCAAGAGCTCCAGCTTTTAAAAAGGGTTTATTAATGTCCACCGGCATCTCGGAGCAGCAGGCACCAGGCGGGAGCGAGCCGGGGAGAGAGACAAAGAAAAAGCCAGCAGTGGTGGGGAAGGGCCAGGCTCGCCTCCCTGCACAAGCGCTTTTCCTCAACCGAGCAGCGAGGAAGCAAAACTGCGAAGTGCCTAAAATTAGAGCTGCCAAACCCCAGCTGGGGAAGCCTGGAAAGATCCCCAGGCCCTGGAGCCTTGGGCGAGCTGCATAAAAGGCAGCGGAGGGGAAGGGAAGGGAGCTTGGGGACCGCGGCAAGTGGAGCGAGGCGCAGTGGGAGCGGGGAGCGGATGGCCGCCTCCCCCCGCATCCCACCGCCTGCTCCCGACGCTCCCGCCTCTGCCGGATGCTCGCCCCGCGCTGCAGCCCCCGGGGTTCTGCTGTCCCTCTGAGGCTGGCTCTTTGGGGAAGCAGCTGTGCCGGTGCAGTGGGAACAGGGTTCATACGGTCCCAGAACTGCCAGCCCCCCTCAGTCAGACATCGCGGCTTGTCTGTCTTTCCAGAAGAGCCACGGACCTCACGCTGGTGCCTGGAGAGCTCCATGCGTTTGGGTACGGGTCCTTCAGCCCAGGGGCTGGAAAACACATACCTGGGCCCTTCTTCAGTGGGGCTCCCGGCCCCACGCAGTGTCCCCTGCCTTGCACCCGGCCACAAAGCCGGCAGAGCTTCTGCAGGGCAGGCATAACTGAGCAGGCCAGAAGCTGCATGTCCTGGGCCACCAGTGCCCTCACAGAGACTTGGGCACCCACCCCCACCCACCAAAAACGGGACAGCAACTCTGTGACCCCCCCCACAATTACCCAGCCCGGTGTATCTTCCTGCCCAGAAAGACAACCAGTGAGTGAAAAGCTCAAGTGCTGCCATCAGTCAACACAAGGGGAGTCCCATACACCAACCCTCAGCACCCCCCAGGCCAGCTCCTTCCACAGAGGCGAGTGAAGACACGGGCAGGACCGGTCCCACCAGCATCCCAAGGCTCCTCTGGATTCATACAGCACCATCCTGGCCCCAGCAGTGTGGCAGAGCCACCAGCCCCACACCAAATCGACGTCTAAAACCAGGAAAAGCAGCAGCTCCACAGACAGGCAGTGACTTTGCACTGAATTTGGCTTCCCAGCTCCTATTTGTCATGATCAAAGCCACCGAGGTTTAGCGCCAGCCTCACTGAGCTCAGGAGATGCTATAAAATGGCTGAGTCAAGGGCAGGTCTGGATCCTTTCCCTCAGTAACTGCAAAAACCCCAAAGGTAGCCCAATACCTGCCCGGTCCCCGACTTCTCCAGGACTGGGACTGTACTCCAAGCAGTTCACAGTAGGACCCTAGGCACTTAATTTGGGGTAAATCAGTCTCTGTTTGACATTTGTCCATGACTTATGGTGGGTAAAATGACCCAAGGAGGAGGCAGACGTGCGACAGGAGCAGTAGAGAAAAGGTCTTGGTGGGGGTATTCATGCCAGAGAGATACTCTGGGAGTGGCTTGCCCTGGGGTCATAGAAACATGGAATATCCTGAGTTGGAAGGGACCACGATGGTAATTGTGTCCAATCCCTGTGCCTGCACAGGACAACCCCAACAATCCCACCCTGTGCCTGAGAGCATTGCCCAAAGACTTCTTGAGCTCTGGAAGCCGTGCCCATTCCCCGGGGAGCCTGTTCAGTGCCCAGCCACCCTCTGGGGGAAGAACCTTTTCCTGGTGTCCAACCTAACCCTCCACAGACACAGCTCCAGCCATTCCCTTGGGTCCTGTCCCTGCTCACAAGAGAGCAGAGAACTGGATCCTGGCTGTCCTTCATGCCCAGCCTTCATGCCCAGCCTTCATGCCCAGCCTTCATGCCCAGCCTGAGAGTGGGTGTGAGCTGTGACAGCCAAGGGACGGTGTCCTGGCTCTGCTCTGCCACTCCACCTCCTGCCTGTGGCACGGCTGGCACAGCGGGATGTGCACCCAGCAGGAACGGGGCTGGGATGGAAATGGAACAGGTGACTGAGGGGGACTGGTCAGGACCAGAGGATTGCACGAGATCAGTCACTGGGAGATGCAGACGGGGACAGAGCTGTTGCTGGAGGGAGCACAGGATTGGACAGGACAAGCAGGATAAGTCCAGGAGATGATGGAATGGGATGGCATGGGAGAGGACCATTGGGACCGAACAGGATCGGACAGCAAAGAGAATGGGGTTGGCTGGGATGGGACCAGAAGGGATAAAACAGAGGGGGAAGGATGGGACAGAGTGAAACAGAAGGGATGGGATAGCATGACATGGTAAGGGATGGAATACATGGCTTGGCATGAGAGGAGACAGGACAAAAGAAGGGATGGAACGGAATGGGAATAAATGGGGAGTCGGATTGGATGGGACAGAATAAAACAGAAGGGAAGAGATGGAATGAGATGGCATGGCATGGCATGGCATGGCATGGCATGGCATGGCATGGCAAGGAATGAAACAGAGGGGATGGCATGGAATGCAATAGGATAAAACTGGGGATGGGATGGGATGGGATGGGATGGGATGGACCAGGGACAGGATGGACAGGGCGAAGGAGACAAGAAATCCTGCTGGGAGCCGTCTCCCTGCGGCCACACAGGGGTGGCCCAGCAGTGCCTCGGGGCAGAGCCCAGCTCAGCATGTGCTCGCCCAGCATCCCCAGCCGTGCCCTGGGTGCCCCGCTGGGCACCGCGGGCCGGGAGCCGCGTGCGAGGCCGGCACAGGCGTCTCCCTTTCCCAGGGTGAAGTGAACTGCTCCCTGGAGCGTGAGATCTGATTAGATTGGTGACACACCGCGGCGTGGCAACAACACGGTGGCCGGGACCCCGCCCGGGCACAGCAGGAGGGGCAGGAGCAGCTTGGGGAGGGGGCAGTCGGGCGTGCTCCGGGGTGTGTCCAGCCTGAGACACGGGGCAGGGTCAGGGCTGGCTGCCTGGGTTCTGCTGCACATCCCCCGGGGCCGCCTCCTGCCCTGGGGACTGCGGGAGGGGTGGAGGGAGCGTCCGAGGTTCCCTCACCCTGGTTACCCCATCCCTACCTGAGCACTGCAGGAGGGATGAAGGGAGAATTGCAGGTTTCCTCACCCCAGTGGATGATTACCCCTTCCCTACCTCCTGATGGGTGCGAAATGATGCTCTCCCAGCTCTAGCTGGCAAGGCAGCTGCAGAGCCAAGCCACCAGGGCAGCAGCTCACCGAGCCTTGGAGGGCCCCAGGCAGACGGGGGTCAGGGGAGCTGCCCGGCCGGGAGAGGATGTATCTTCAAAGGCCTCTCAAGGCAACAAACAGTACCTGTTATGCAGTTTACCCTTCACATTTGCTGCCTTGAATGGCTCCTGAGCGATGCCTGCCTCTTCATTTGAGATCTTTCAACAGCTGTCTGATAGAGAAGACCTTTATCTCGCCTCTCCCGGGCTCCCATCCAACACCCGTCTCTGGAGGTGGGGAAGAAGGGGAAAAAAACCAGAATTCACTCCTGACCGAGAGTCTCACCTAATCCACTGTGTGTGGAAAATTACTGCCACCGCACGGTGCCCAGCCTGGCCCCCTTCCCACCCACGCCAGCCAGTGACTGCTCCTAAGGCTTTTGTGCCTGGCTTTTTTTCTCTCCTCTTCCTGCTGCGAGAATGGGAACTTCGGCGTTTGGACAAACCCTTGAGAAAACAACTTCACACGTGCTTGGGGCACTGAGTCGGTTTTTTATTTAATTTTGTCTCATCCTGAGACAGATTTGCCTGGAATCACTGTGCAGGCTGTAAAAGCCCCCCCAATCCCCCAGCACTCTGCCCAGACCAGGGGCCACTCGTGCCAGTGGCTTTGCTGGGAGCCTGTTAAGCTGTGCCAGCACTGGGGGCTGTGGCACCAAGCTTTGCCCCTTCTGGCATGAATCCAGCCTGGCAATGCCACCAAGTCCCACTCAGCCCTGGCCACCTCACAGCCACACTTCCACCCCAGAGGAGATGATGTGAAAAAGCTCTCCTGGACGGTGTTGAGCTTCAGGACGGGTGACCTCTTTCCTCTGCTCAATACAGGCACAATAAGGTGAGGAGTCACCTCTGCCACCCCAAGATATCTGCACGGGGCCCTTTAGAAATGAAGGTTGCCCACCCTGGGTTGCTCCTGCACAGGCAGAGAGACCAAGGCACTGCCAAGCTTCCCCTGAGATCTGCAGCGTGTCCTTCAGCATCCCATCACACCCTGGGATCCACTGGAAGGGTTGCCAGCCACTGGAACAGGCTGCCCTGGGAAATGGAGGAGTCACCATCCCTAAAAGTGTTAAAAATGCATAGATACAGCACCTGGGGACATGGTTTGGTGGTGGCCTTGACAGTGCTGGGTGAATGGTTAGACTCGGTGATCCTGGAGGGCTCTTCCAACCTCAGTGAATCCATGAGTTCACTGCTTGGGCCCTTGCTGGCCCCAGGGAATGAAGGCACCAGGCTGTGTTTGTGCTCTCCAGAGGGGCTGTGCCATCAGCATCTCCTCTTGTCCCCAGCACGTGCGTGCTCCTACAGCATACTCACCAGCGGTGTGCAAACACTCAGTCCTGGAACTGGGATTGAAGACAGGCAGGTGCAGAGTTTCTTCCCATCTGGATGCTCTGGACAGAGCTTTGCCTGAAGGAGGAGGTGCACAAAGCTTCCCACACTGCTGACTGGAAAGAAAGGATTGTTCTCCCTAGATCACAGTTGGGGAAGTTGAGTCACAGGGCAGTAAATCTCAGAGCTCACAGAAAGGTTGTTTGGCTAATTTTGTCTTGCTTGTGAATACCAGGCAGAAGGAAACAGAAATGCAAATTGTTTCCTATGGCAAATAAACCCCCAAGAGCCACACATTTTATCTCCTGTGTTCTCTTTCCACATCGTCCAATGGCCAGTTCAGACCAAGGCATTGCAACCCCTGTGCCACGTGTGACCCCAAACTCCTCCTCATCACTCTGGGATTGGTTGGATAAATCACAGGGAATTTGTTTTCTTCATTCCTCAAATTATTTTGGAGCTATAAAGCACTTCCAGCACAGCTGCCACGCTCAACCTGTGTGATCTTGCCCAGGGCCACTGAGATCTGAGCCCTGGGGACAGCCGGAGATCGATCGGAGGCCTGGACACACTTTGTGATCACACCCCTCTGGCAGAGCTGATGGTGCTCACCCCACCTGAGAGCTGGGGGTGGGAGATGGAGAGACAAGGGTGCAAACCCATTCCCAGTCGGCAAAAGCCATATCTGCCTGTGCACATGCTGGGTGTACAAATAAACCTGCAGCACTGCTGGTGCCAAGCATTCATAGTCCGACTGCACCTGAAGTGCCTCCCCAGGCCCAGGAGAGGGGAGGCAGCTGCAGCCTGGCTGCCTGGGTGAGGAGAAAGGAAAAAAACCCTGCTGCTTTGGGCAAATAAAGCAGTGGAAGGCTGGGTTTGCTCTTGGGTGGGTCAGCATGGTGCTCCCCAGCAGCAAGATTTGGGAAAACCAACCCCCTCCACAGCATCTCCTCTGCAGCCCCGGGAGGTACATGGCACAGGACCAGCCCACGCATGGCCAGGGGTCAGCTGCCATCACTGGCAGGATGCTCAGAGGTCCGTGGACCAGCTGGAATAATCCTTTGTTAAGGTGGGATGCTGGATAGCATTTTCTGAAGTGTCTTCAGGATTTAAGGGCCCAGCTCTGTGAAGGAATGGATATTGTAGGAATGAGGTACCTAAATAAGAGCAAGGCACTTGAAAGCCACTCTGGATCAGGCTTTTAATTTACCATTTAACCCTACAGTAAGAAAGCCTCTTGAAAGATGAGGGCTGTGTTGTAGAGAGGCAGGAGGCATCTGTCTAACCTGGTCCCCCTTTTCCATCGGGGCCAGTGCCAGGTGCCTGGAGAAGGGATTACAAATGTGGTTGGCATGTGTAAGGTTTGCTTGCTCCCCAGATCTCCAGACATTCATGGTGCAGGGTTTTCTGAGCTAGAGAGGTGCTGCCTTTCTTCTGAAGAGCTCTCCATGGGCTTTTTCCTGGTGTCTCTGAACTCTCACACCTCCCATGCGAGGTGGGAGCACCCTATCCCCCTGCAGCACAGAGCTCTCCTTAAGGATGTTCCATGGAACAGACATCTTGGGGTTCCTTTGAACCTGGCCCCTACTACCCGTGCTTCACCTAGATCCCAGTTGATATATGAGAAAAGGAGTGAGCAACCATCCATTTTCCCCCTGCTGCTCGGAGGTCTCTGCTTCCAGGAGCCAGATCTTCCACCACCAGCAAGGATGGAACAAAATTACTTCACTCTCCTTGTCGTGGATGGCTTTGGACATAGTTTTCTTTTCCATCCCTGACCAAAACAAAGAAATGCAGGAAGAAAATCCTGTTCTGCCCCATTTTTTGGCTCACAGCAGTTCACAAGTGACCTTGGAGCTCCCCACTGTGCTGAGAGCGTCTCTGAGCCTCAGCACTGCTTCCAGAGGTGGGGAAACTGAGCCACAGGGCAATTGCTTAGACTTCTTCTGGTCACCTGGTCACTCCACACAAGACAGTTAAAAAAGGCTCCCAAAAGCCAGTCTGGCCAGCACCACTGGGGCATTTCAATTCTGCTTTTCCTCGGGTGGATTTATGCTCACCAGCACTGCTTATTCTCGTTACAAGCTTTTAGCATCCAAAATAGCGAGAGCAGGCAAACTGAGGCACCAGAGGAGCTCCTGCACCTAAACAAAACCCCGCAGAAAGGTGGTAACACCGGTGTAGATACCCCCACACCTGAACCCCTTGCCCCCTGAGCTGGCAGGATACCTGGGGACACGGGATGGCAGTGGCTGGGCAGAGGGGACAGGGGTTGGCAGTGGCTCACAGAGGGGCTGCTCCGTAACCCAGGAGCCCGGCAGCCGAGGCAGGGATGCAGAAGCAGGGAATCAGAGGCGGGGATGCAGAAGCAGGGGCACCACCAGCACGGGCTCCCCAGCCCCAGCCAGGCAGCTGATTAAAATGCAGTCCGGCCACCCCGGGCCTGTCCCCACCGTCTCCCGGCTTTAAATAATAGCTTAATTATCTCATTTACATTTGGCTCCTTTCAGGGAGGCACTGCAGTTGATTAACATTTTCCCTCCCGGTGTCTTGCTCTGCCTCCCACCCTTGCCACGCTGCCGGCCCCGCTCCCCCCGGCGCGGCTCCCTGCTCCCACCACGGTCACCAGCACCGCTGCCTCCAGCCCCACTCCTCCCGCGGAGTCGGGGCTCTCCGGGGCTCTGGAAATGCCAGGACCCAGCTTGCAGATGGCCACAACAGATGCAGATGCTGGAGGATGGGGATCAGTGCCCTGGCTGGGCAGCCGTGGGATGAAGGTTCTCCTCATCTTCTCTCGGTGTCCTGCCATTGCTTTGCTGCCGGCGCTGCCCCTGATCTCTCCCCACGTTCCCGCTTCCACCCCTCACTGGGCAGCTTTTAACTTTCTTTTTTATCTTCTCCTTTTAAATCTCCTTTGAACGCTCCAGCCAAACACTGCATTCCTTTGAAGAAGAAGAAAATGTCTCTGTGGGTTGCCCTTTCTCACCGGCTGGAGCTGTGAGAGATCCCAGTGCCCAGCCTGAGAGCCCTGTGGCTCCCCCAGCCCCAGGCACATCCCCAAGGGTGTTCCTGGAGGACACCAGGACTAGAGGCATCACCAGCCCTCGCCTCCCAGACCCTGCAAGCCCTGTCAGATTGCCCAGAAAAGCCAGGTTGTGTTCCTTCATCACATGGGGTCTCTGGGACGAATTATTGTCCCCTGCCTCGCTGAAGGGGAGATTTTGCAACAAAATTTATGTGTCATTATCTTCCCAGGCCCCAAGGCCATGAGGCAGAGGAGGAGCCAGGAGGATGTGTGTGGACTCCCTGCTCTCCCCACCAGTCACACCATACCCCGAACTGGGACAGGACCTCACAGGCAGGGGCAGGGAGGTGATGCCACCAGAGCGCCATCCCACTGGTGCTGGGGGAGATGGATGTCCTCAAGGCTCTTCATTAAACCTGCTCGTTGCTGCACCAGCCCGCGGCCCGGCAGCCCCTTTCCCGCTCCCCTCATCCCCCTTCCCGGCTCCGCGCATCCCTCCCCAGGCTTGGCACAGCCAGCCGAGCCGCAGCGCAGCACTGCAGACCCCGCTGCTGAATCCCAACCTCCTGCGTGGCTGCCAGGCATTTCCAGATAGTCCTATTGATCCTGTGGAGCCTCCAAAACCCCCAGCCCTGCTGCTAATTTAGCTGGGACAGCCGCGCCGTCCCTCCTCCCTTTGATCCGCTCCCTCCCGCTCCCTTCAAACAGCCCCCCATTGCCAGGAGAGTTTGTGCTCGGTGCAGAGGTGCTCTTTTTGGAACATATATTTTTAATGGGTATTTCAGACGTGACGCAGGCACGAGGGAGCAATTCTCCCGTGCCCTGGTATTTACATATTTTCCAGCACAGGCAGGGGAAGGTTTCACGGAGGGAGCCCGGCAAACAGGAAGGAAAGGAGCTTTGTGCTTTGTATCGCCAGGGCCCAATTACAGCCTGAAAGGCGAGGAGCCCATCCGGGTATTGCCCTCTCCAGCCAGTCCAGGCTGTAATTACAGTCCTCGCCAGGCTCAGCGGGGTCTGGGAAAAAAATAGATCTCGAGAGCTTCACAAATGATCACTAGCTCACTCTTCGGGGCGCGGGGATTTTAGGGCACCATCTGCTCGCTCTTCTCTGCCAACATAGATCCTAAAAACTCCTGGGTTTCACCTGGCTCCTGAAAGAGAAGGAGAGCAAGGGAGAGCCCCAAGGCTCCCCGCTGTGCTGGAAGTGAGGGATGGGAGGCTGGGGCTGGGGAGGTGATGCTGCAGGGATGTGGCTGGTGGTACTGCCAGGGGGCTTAGGGTGGGATGTGAGAGGAGATCCCGCAGAGAAAAGGGGGTGGGAGGAGCGGAGGGAAGCCGGGATGAGGTTTCCCACTCCCACTGGGACTGACCTGCCCGCAGATGGCCGTGACTCCCAGCCTGGGGCATCACTCTGATGGTGCAGCCCGGGAGCTGGCAGGAGCCCTGGGTGGGTGTCTGTGTCACCAGAGGGGCAGCACCCAGCCAGCACCCCCTGCGCAGGTCACACCATGCTTCAGGTCACTTCTGAAGCCCACACAAGCCATTCAGGCCACCAAATGCCACCCCCAAGCTGCTGGCAGGCTTGCTGCCCCCCTCCATGGGGACAGGGGTGTGTGGCACCAGAGGGTGCTGGCATTGCTGCCTGAGGACCTGTGCTGTGAACCAGGGAGGGCAGAGCGCTGGCTCTCCAGGGAATCGGTCTCGGTGACTGGGGGGACTCCCTTTAAGCTCCAGGCCACGTGCCATTGACCGCAGTAAAATCTGATGGCAACAGCATTTTCCACTGTTCCAGGGCAGTTTCTGGGCAATGGTTGGGAAAACTAAGCTGCAGAGAGAGTAGGAAAAGGCAAAAAGAGCTATATGGAAAAATAGATGGAAATATACGAGAATCATGGTGTGTTTTGTGGGGCTGCCCTGTGCAGGGCAGGGAGATGGACTCGATAGTCCTTATGGGTCCCTGCCAGCTCAGGATATTCCATGATTCTGTGATATTGTGTATTGTGCTAAGACCAGCAAGCTCTGGTTTGGAGCCAAACCAGCAAATACTGAAGTGGTGCAAGTGAGTGAGCCAGGTTTGACCTTCAGGCTCTGCTAGGACTAAAGTAATGTGCAAGGGGAGGGTCTGTCCCACTAAACTCCCAGAGAACCACCACACTTCTCTCAACACATTACTTGTGTTTTCTTTGAATCTCTTTCAGTCTCAAAGTCCTGCCTGGCAATTATACACATTTTCAGGTCTGAATTTGTTGGCCTCTCTCTAGACATATGCTGTATGATATGATATGGAGCATTTGGGCATAGATTTCCGTGCAGCAGCGCCGTCTGCTTCCGAGCGCTCCCGCTGGGGCTCTCTCTGCTCCTTCAGCTCTCTGAAACCTACGGATTAATATTTTGATGTACAGCAGGCTGGATCTGCATCTCAGCATGGGCAGGGAAGGGGGAAACCCAAATCCAGCAGAGCGGGGAGGGCACTTGGGACAGAGTTTGGGACAGGGTGAATAGTTCTGTCACCACAGCAGGGTGCAGGTCACCCACCTCTCCCATGCTTTTCCCCATAATGTTGACCATAAACATCCCAACATCAGTGAGGAGGACCGTGACTGATCCTGCAGTCGGGGAATGGGATGTGGCAAGCTCTATGGGGTGCATTAAACCCAGCCTCGTGCCTTGCTTTCCAGGGTTGTCCACGCAATGACCCACCCAGGACAGTGGCACGTTTCCTGCTGCCCTCCCCAGCCTTGTCCAGGATTTTTGGGCATGAGCATCATTCAGAGAAATAGTGGGGCAGATCAGAAGCTGATTCTGGTTCCCATCAGTAGGTCCCAGAGTTAAAATCAAGCTGTTATCGAGCTCAGGACTGTCCAAGGAAGAGCAACTGCAGACAAGGTTGCACACCCAGACGTGACAGGGTGGTGACTGCAGCTCCCAGCACGCTCTGGATGTGAGGGCCGGCTCTGCCACTCTCCTGCCTTTCCTTCAGCACGGGACCTGGCTCTCTGCAGGATCCCCTCCGTGAGGCCAGGCTGCAGCGAGGGTCAAGGGCAGATTTTGCTCTTTGGGGTGCACACTGAGGGTCTGACCAGAGTGAGCCCCCTCAGGCACACCCCAAAAGGCTGGGTGGGCAGAATCTTACAGTTCCTCCTGGAAATGGCTCCTGATGTTCCCACTTGGCAGCCAGGCACTGAGTGTGGCTCTGGATCATGAGCAGGGCCACAGCACATCCTGGCTAGAGCCCTGCAGTTCCCAGCAGACCACCCTGTCCCACATGCTGTGCCCAGCTCTGGGACCTTCCTGGGCTCGGGAGGCATCTGGCTGAGTGAGGAAGAGCCATTCCAGAGCTACAGGCACAGAGATCCCCTCCAGCATGGGGCCCAGGCCCTGCAGCAGGGAGGTTCTGAGGGCCAGTTTGGAGGCCAGATTGGAGATGTTCCTTCCTGCACCTTGTTTCTTCTTTGGAGAGTGCTTATTGCCACAGGGACACGAGGAAGGACACCTGGGGCTGCTCCCAGCAGCTGCCAGTGAGGCAGAGGTGGCCAAGCCTGATCCTCACCGTGTTTCAGCACGAGTGTGGCACCCAGTGAGGTGTCAGTCCCCAGTGACTCCATCCAGCTCCCAGCCAGAGCCAGCTTTGCCTCCCTGTGCAGGAGGGAGACCCTGGCTGAGTGTGGTGTCCAGCCTGAGGTCTGCCAGCTGCCTTCCCAGCAATGTCTAGGGTGAGGGGCTGAGGTTACCTGGCTCCTTGCTGTGTTCTGCTCCTCCTGGTTTGGCCCTGATGGAGCCACGAGTGGTGGTGATGGTTTGTGCATCCCTTCTGATGAGGCCTCGCAGCTGAGGAGACCCCACAGTCCTCAGGCTGCAGGAAACCAGGGGGTGAGACCAGAGCCTTGCCTGTGACCCTCCCAGGAGTGCCAGCACTGTTGTTTAAGGGCTAAGGGAGGTCCTGAGCCACACGGTGGGAAATGTCACAAGTCTCCACACCAGGACTTCTCCAAGTCCCACCTACCAGGGAGTTCCAGCTGAGTGAGTCCTGGACCGGGTCTCCGTACCACCGGAACCCCTTCCCAGCCCCAAACACCACGAGTGGCACCGTGTCTGCTGCCTCACCCCCCCAGCCTGTGCTCAGGGCCACAGGAGGATGGGGTCCCCCCTTGAGCCCACCGTGCTGCCGAGCCCTGGCCCCCACCTCCCTGCACATCACTGCCCCTAAAAAGCCAAAGCCACATGCCTCGCTCCCAGCTGCTGGAGAACAGCCAGGAACCACTTCCAGACTGCGTCACCATATTCACGGCCTCTCTTGGGCTATATTTAGTTTTGTGACTGCAGGTTTTTCTGGACGTCGAGTTGCTAAAGAACTGGCACTCCCCACTCAAAGCAGCGCGCATCCCGAAGGGGAGCTGAGCTGGGAGGGGGGGCTGAGCAGGAAGGGGGGAGCTGAGCTGGGAGCAGGGAGCTGAGCAGGAAGGGGGGATCTGAGCTGGGAGCGGGGGGCTGCACAAGCTGAAGGAACCCTGAGCATCCCCCAGGTGAGGTTTGCCTTGCCGACAGGAACAACCAGCACTCCGCAATTTCAGCCCTCTCCGTCTCCTCTGCAGGGACGTGCGTGTGGCGCTGGGGAGCTTGTGCAGAGCCAGTTTCGTTTTGCCACAGCCAGCAGATCTGGAGAGGACGTGAACCTCAGCGCCAAAAGCTGCCTTGCAAAGAGGTCACAGAAAACACGGAGGGAGGAACCGTGGCAGTGCTGCACATCAGCACAGCCTTCCCAGCCACTGTGCTCCGCAGGTTTTTTACGAGTCTGAGCTCAGAGGCACTGACTCAACCACTGCAGCCTCCCTCCGGTCCCCCGAGGCCCCGAGTGCTCCAGACTGGCCTGCAGCTCAGCAGGGGATGGCAGGAGTGCATCTCTGGGCATCCCGCTGGGTCCCTTTGGCTCAGGCACAGCTGGGCGGCTGCCAGACCTTGTGATTCTCCTTCTGCTTCACTCTGATACCTGGGACGATCCTGGGGTGGGACACGTGCCCAGGAGATGCCATGGGTGGGGTATGGGCTCTGCCGAATCCCAGGTCCTAGTGCAGAAGAGGGGGAGCTCTGAGCAAACTGCTCTAGTGGAGGATGTCCCTGCCCAGGGCAGGGGGTTGGAATGAGAAGAGCTTTAAGGTCCCTTCCAACCCAATCCATCCTGGGATTTTAGTATATGGTTCTATGAAGCCAGTGCATGGCGATCCATGGCCTTAGACATGGTTCAGCCACCTACTTCCAGCCTTCAGGGGCCCAAAAACTGCTTTGGAGCTCACTGTGTGAGGAGAGGGAGCAGACCTGGAATGTTGTCCTTCCTACAAGCCCACCCATGTTGACCTCAACATAGAGTGGCAGAATTTTCCAGGTCAGAGGGGACCTCAGGAGGTCTCTGGTTCAACCTTCTGCTCAAAGCAAGGTCAGCTGCAAGAACTCATTGTCCAGTGGGGCTTGAAAACCTCAGAGGATGGCGACAGTACAGCTTTCCTGGGCAAGCTGCTGATGCTTGGCTGCCTCCACGGAAAAAAGTGTGTCTTTATCACCAGTCTGAGCTTCCCTTAACCTACCTTATACCTGTTGTCTCTCTTCCTCTCACCATGCACTGCTCTGAAGAGTCTGGCTGTCTTCTCGAACATCTCCTCTTAGGTACTGCACAGCTGCTTTAGATCCCTGTGAATCCTTCCCTTCTCGAGGATGAATCTCCCACTGCTGTTCTCATCATCCTGGAAAGGGGAGGAACTACCTTCAGAAAGAAAAGAAAAAAAAAACCCACCACACAAAAAAAGGAAAAAATAAGATTAAAAAAAAGAAAGAGAACTACCTCAAACTCTTATGACCCTCTTCACTCCAATCCCACTAAAAGTGAAGGCCAATGAGAAGATCCCATCCCGTCATACTCTGGGCTGCTGTAAGAATCAGGAACAATAAATCAACTGACTTCAGTCCAAGATGTTCCCATGTCTTTGCTGACACCAGATAACACAGGGCTGTGAATATTCCCAGCCTGGAACACCTCTGAAGGAAAAGAAGCCACTGTCTGCAAGGCAGGGAAGCAGAGATACTTAATAGGTAAAACAAGGGGAAAGGAGGCTCTAGAGGTCTCAGGTAAATCCATTAATCCCACCGTGCCTTCATTTTCTGTGCTTCTCCTGGGGAAGCAGTGGCTGAACGCACAAAGTATCTGCACAGAAGAGCAATTGCTGCCTGATCCTCTTGTCCTGGCTGAATCTTCTGCCCTGTGCTGATTTCACAGTCCCTCAGCACGAGCCAAACCCAAAAATCAGTGCTCACGTTGCCAAGGTGAGCTCTCCAGAAGGTGAGCTGTATCTTTTTCCAGGCTGACGACAAGATTAACAGGGGCTGGAGGCACAGGAGTTAGCTCCATCCATCAGAAGCAGATCTGGGTATCACCAGCATCAACCATCATCAACCATTTCCCTCTGCCTCCAGCAGTGTCCCTACAATGTCTCCTCAGCCAGCACTGACCGAGGCCAGCCCTGGTCACAGAGACAGCAGTTCCAGACGTGGCAGCTGTGGACAGGTAGACACGGGAGGGAAGGGACGAGCAGGGATGTAGGAGGTGTGATGGAAACAGATGGCTGAGAGCAGTGTGGAGGGCAGGGGGTGCGAGGAGGAACAGGGCATAACCAGAGGTGACCAGGCAAGGGTGACCATGAGCTTTGGGTCTGCTGGAGAGGACCAGCTCCCATGACAGGAGGCCTTTGGGAGCTGGCATAAAGGTGAGAGCAATCCAGGAAGCCTTTGGAAGCCACCAACAAGACTTAAAGAGGGTCGGGAGATTGTAGGTCTCATCTCGAGCTACTCATTAGCCACAAGGACTCTGGCCTTTCAACCAGACTAATTACTGATTGCTCAAAGGATAACACTTCCCACAGCTGCTAAACTTGCTGACACTGGGCCCTGGATGTCTTCTATTCTGGGAAGGGGGAGTGGAGTCTCCTAGTGTGAACTTGTGGAGCTGGGCAAAGCCACACTGGAGCAGAGATAAAGTCAAGGACAGCTGCAGCTGCTTGGCAATCGTTCAAAATGAGCCACGAGTCACTGACTTGGCTATTCTGGGACGAGCTGAAGAGCCAGAGCTGGGGAGAACGAATTCATAGCCTGCTCACACAGAAATGGACTGCAGCAAGCCTGGACCTGAGCAACGCCCAGGCACGTTGGTCAGGGACCTGATGGGAGACTGCAAAGCTCTGTCCCTGGTCACCAGCACTGAGCCACGGCTGCAGATCTGCCCTGGGATTGATCTACCAGACCTCCCAGGTCTCCAGCAGGAGAGAGCCACACAGGCTCCCCGAAAGTCACAGAGAAATTGCTTCGAGGACTTTTCAACCCTTCAAGTTGCCTGAAATTGGGTCAAAGCCTTTGCCCAGGGCTGCCATGCCGGAGTACAACTGCTGCTGAAGCTTCTAGAGAACCTAGCAGAGGCTTCCCAAGTCGGAATTTATTGGGGATGGGCTGGATGGAGCCTGTGATATTCCCCAAATCTGCAACCAGTGACCAGAGTCATCCCCCCAAATCTTTGCCTAAGGCTGGAACCTGGATTGTTTATGTGCTGTATTTCCCAGCTTTTGGGTGGGAGCACGGGGAGGAGGCTCTGATGTGCCCCAGCAAAGGTCTGTTCCCTGCCTCCAGTACTCCCAGCGTTGCTGGGACTGACCTCACCCCTCCACACACCCCAGTGCAGGTCACCTCCAGAGCTGCAAGACTCAGATAGACAATTAAGCTCGTTGGGAGCTCACCCAAAGGACACCAGGCCTTTTGAGGTCACTCCCTGCATATGCTGGAAAGCAGATATGATCTCATTAGGCAAATATTTATGATCAATATTGTCCACTCTCTGGCAATGAGCAGCATCACTTGGAGCAAGAAGCTCTCCAGGGATGGATGTGGGTTAACAGAAGAGCCTGGGCTGAGCGGGAACCTCTGCTCACCTGGCTTGAAAACACCTATGTTTATCCTAAATATTTTTTTCACGATTTGCCAGGAGATTAATTAGCTGCTTGGAAACCCCAGACATTAATTATTGATTATGCAAAAGATTTTGTTCATCACAGATACTGAGCTTGTCAGTGCTGTGGGACAGGATGGCTGAGGACATCAGGATGGAGGGGAAGTCTGGATGAACCCTGGAGAATGAGTGGATTTGCCACCCGTTTCCCATGGCAGGGCCTCTCTGCAAGGTAGAACGGCTCCAAAACAGGAGCCCAACTCAAACAGAGCTGCCCTGAGGGGCAGGGAACTGAGGCAGAGGACAGCGCGACGCGTTCAGGAAGCAGACCCAGGACCCCCTGCACCCTGGGGCGCCTGAGCTGATGCTTGGGGCTGCTGAGGGGAGATATCCCCCGTCGCCTCCCCCTCGCAGGGACACAGCCCGGGTGCAGGCGGGCCCCTCCTCGGCCCGGTTCCCCGGGCAGGAGGAGCCGCAGCCGCGGCGCGACGCGGCGAGCGCGGGTGGCAGTGATAAACCTCCTGCAACGCCCGGCAATTAATCTTGCGGAGCGGTGAGTCAGAGTCACCCGGAGCTTCCTCCCCTCACCCAGAGCCAGGCACCGCCGTCTCCAGAAGCTCTCGGCTCCAGGGACCTGCAGATGCCACCTGGTTGGGGAAAGGGAATTTTTTTTTTTTGTGCTGGGCCATCGCTGAGAGGTGCTGGACCCCCCTCCGGACCTCTCCGCTGCACCCAGGGGAAACAAGACCCGCTGATACCCACATGTGCCCGCCTGTCTCTGCAGAGGAGTGGGGTGCTTTATTCCCAGCTTCTCTGGCCATCAGGCAGGCGAGATGGAGATGCCATCCTCATGATAAAGCCCATATTAAAAAGGTGTCAAAAGCCAGAGGGGTGGAGGAGGCGGGAAGGACTTAAATACAGCCCCCGGGAAGGAATGGGTATATTTAACTCCCGCCCAGAAAACGCCCCCGCACATTTTCCCCCTGCCCCCACCC
>VZRO01001448.1:1021507-1067659 GCA_013397915.1 Daphoenositta chrysoptera | reverse complement strand
CCCCGAACCCCGGGTCTGGGCCCACACCAGCGTTTCAATACAAATGTTGTATAATCAACGTGTTAAATATTTAAAATGGTCGTGCAGGAGAGCTGCCCGGCGGTGCCTGATTTCACACATCCTGACAATTTCACGGACCTCTGGGCTTACGTTTCTTGGCAAATAATGAAAGGCGGTGGGAGCCCCCTTCCTCGAAGGGCGCGTTGGGGAGGTTTGCCCTGGCCGCAACTCCTTCAAACGCGATGCGACTTGTGCAGCGCCTCTCCCACCTCCGCGCCCAGCCATGTCCAATGCTTTTAAGCGTGACCTTGGCGCGGGGCGGATGCGGCCGTCACGCCGCCGAGGTGACTCAAAGGCAGAGCGGGGGGCCGGGAGGGGGAGGCCGGGGGCAGCTGCCGCCAGAGCCGGCGCTTCCAATGGAGCAACTTTTCCACGGGCGCTCCCGCAGCCGCGCTCTTTCCGGCGCGGTGCACACAAAGAGCCGGCGTACCTGCGGTGATGCGAGTGGCCCAATTACCGCTCCGCACCCGGCCTGGCCGTTTCCATAGCTCCACAGCGCAGCGCTTCCCTCTCCCGAGGCCATCGGAGCAGGACCCGGCATCTTATCAGCGATCATCCTGCCACGCAGCGCTCCTCCGGGCCCTACCTGCCGACGGCCAGTCTCGCTGGCAACGCAGGATAATATCTTTTCCCACCAGAGCCGTGCGATGATTTCTTCCCGCTGCAATTTTGTCTTGCTTCCAAAGCCTCTTGCATAACCGGTGCCGCGGAAGCAGAGCACAAAGCAGGGCAGCTACAGGAGCTCCCCCGAGCAGGGGATGGGGTGAGAGGCTGTCCCAACCTGGAGGACACCCCGAGAGGCTCTGGTGCTTCAGTCCTGCCTAAGGAAGGGCGAGAGGAGGCATCTAAAAGGACTAATGTGTCTCCCTGGCCAAACCCCACTGGCAAGCTGTGAAGCTGAGCCAGGAGGACAGGGAGGTGGAGAGCAGGATTTTCTCCCCAGTGAGCCAGATCCTGCCTGGATGAGAGCTCCGTGGGAGCCCAGAATCACACCCTCCCAAAACAGGCTCAGAATTTGGGCTGCAAAGCCTGCTCCAGGAGGAGTGGGAGTGTTTGTGGCCCCCTGAGGGGGTGACTTGCTCCAGTTCCTTGCCTTCTTGCAGGTTGCCTCAGCAAGGAGCAGAAGCACAGGGCATGCAGAGGCACGAGGTATCTCTGCTGTGACCTTTGTCATGGTGGAGACACACATTCCAGGGAGCACAAGCAGGAAAATCACCAACTGGATACCCTGACATTTTTCCTAGTGAGGGTCTTGCATCCTTCCCCGCCTCAGCCAGAGGCACAGCCAGTGCTGCACATCCCACCCTGCCTCCACTGCCCAGCTCCAGAGCTGGATCCGTGGGCAGAGCCAGGAGAGAGAACCTGATGTAAGCAGGCTGAGCCCCTGTCCTGGTGGCCATGGGATGGTAGCAGCACACCCAATAAAGGTTGCTCAGCACTCCACATCCCCTGGGTGATGATGTAGGAAGGGCAGATCCCAACACGGATCCATCCACAACTTCCCAAGCAGGCTGGAATTGCTCACACTAATCACCAAAATCTCTGATTTCAGAGGGGGTCTAATTATTTCTCTCTGGTGACGAGCAGTAGGATCTGGGGAATGGCTGGAGCAGTGTCAGGGGAGGGTCAGGTTGGAATTTTGGAAAAGGTTCTTCACCCAGAGAGTGGTCAGGCACTGAACAGGCTCCCCAAGGAAGTGGTCATGGCCCCAAGAACTGCCAGAGTTCAAGATGTGCTTGGTCAATGCTCTCAGACAAACGATGGGACTGTTGGGGTGTCAGTGCAGGACCAGGAGTTGGATGCGATGATTCTTATGGATTCTTATCCTTTCCAGATCAGGATATTCCACGATTCTCAGATTCTATGATTTGTGAATTCGGGCTACATCTAAAAGGACAAGGAGCATCCATTACCTTGGGATAAGCAAAGTGTTTATTTTTGATTTCACTGATATTAGAGGAACATCACAACTTTTCACTTACCATCTAGAAAAGTCACTTATATCAGTAGTGGGTAAAAACAAGGGCCTCCTGCTGTTCAAAGCAACACTTTTTTGTTTCAGAAAGAATATCTAGAACAGTTCATTTTGGGTTGACCCAAAGTTATTTCTTTCCCCTGGGTTTTTGATTTAACAGCCCAAACAATACAACCCCACTCGTTCTCCCAGCCCAAGGATACTTTTTGCCACACATCAACTGCCTGCTTGAAATTTTCCATGCTTTGTGGCTGAGTCAGACTACATTTTTCTCTCCAAAATTTAAGCAAAAACTCATTTCTGAGAAGAGAGCTTTGCCCACCAAGCAGGACCATGAAGCTTTCCCACTGCCTTGCCCGGAATCAGGAATGAGATTCCAGCAAGGCTGTGCTGGGCCTTGCTCCATTTCCCAAGGAGCTGCACATGCATTTGGGGAAATTATCAGCCTCTGGGAACGGTTGTTTGCAGAGTAGTTTTTAGACTGGCAATGCCACAGGATTTGCTCAGCCTCTGGAAAACTGGGATCTTCCAGGGAGCAGAGGGCAGCCAGGAGGATGGACACGGTGGGCACTGTGCCCAGCAGCTGATGCCCAGGGACAGGACACAGCCAGGGCCCGTAGGGATGAGGTGCTCCCAGCCCTGGTGATGTGACTCGAGGACTTTGCAAGGTGGAGGTGGCATGTTTGTGTTTTCTCTTCTTTCTGGCTTTTTTTTGTCTGCCCTGATCGCTCTCTGCCAGGTTTGAAAGCTGCACCTGCAGGACAGTTCAGACTCTGGTGTGAACTCACCTGCTTCACACCTCGCCCGTGTGGGCACAGCCTCCTGCATCCCACCTGGGGGCAAAGAGAGGTGATGATGCCGCGGATGCTGAAGATGGAACGGCTTCCTCCAGGGCCTCACACCATCAGAAGGGTTTCATTTCCCAGCAGAGCTCCAGAAGCAGCTGCAGAAGGAGGCAGGGGACACCCAGTGAAAGCAAGCAATGGCTCACCAGGACCAAACGAATCCACAGGACCCTGAAGGAGGAACAGGACAAGGCTGACAAGCTCAAGAGTGCTCATGTCCCACCATGGCCGTGTTTTCTGAGCCACATTTCCAAATTGCCCCACGTGCCTCGGGCAGCACCTGCCCAGGAGCACCTGGGCACCAGGCAAGGTGCCAGCCCTGTGCCTGCCCTTCAGGAGGGCTGCAGAGGGAAGGCCCCAGGGCAGGTCCCCAGCTTCCTGCAGCTGCTGCTGGGCTGACAAACGTCTGTGCTGGGCAGCAGAGGCACGTCCACCCCTGCCTGTGCCCACAGCTCTTGCCTCGCCGAGACAGGACAGGCTGTGACCTGATTGTGGGAGGAACAGAAAGGCTCCCAGGCAGCAAATGCACCAGCCCAGGTTGTGCTGGGTGTCAGCTCAGCTCTGCTCGGCTCAGACACGACTCAGGACAACCAGCAAACCCCTCTGAGACAGCTGGAGCAGCAGAGACATGGCAAGTGAGGTCCATTTCCCTCTTTTCCCTGCTGTCCTGGAGCTCTGACACTGCCAAGAAAAGAAAAGATGCCCAAGAACTGTGACTAGAATATGAATGTGATGTTCAGGCTGTGGCAGTGGCTGTAACCCAGCTTGAACTCCCCAGCCACAGAGGACCATCCTGAGCTGCAGGCAGCAGGGACGAGGCCAGCCCAGCTGAAAAGCCCCCCTCCAGCCCCAGCTCTCCTGTTGGTGCTGCCTGCACCCCTTTCCTTGCCCACGGAGCTCTCCTGCCTGCCTGTGCCACAGCCCGCAGTCCTTGGCAGCCCCGTGGCACAGCAGAGGTTGCTGGCAGTGTCTGAGCAGATGCTGAGGAGAGGGAGTAACCCACATGTGGTCATGCCTGGGAGAGATCCAGGCCATTGGGTTTGGTCACGATGGAGAGCAGAGTCAGGGATGTGGAAGTGAGAAATCCACCAACTCTGAGCATGGGGGCTGCACCCCCAGGCAGTGAGGGGGTGCCAGGGCTGGACACCCCTGCCTGAGTGCTGTGTTCAGTGGGGCCCCACCTGCCTCCAGCACTCTGGCTCTGGAAAGGGCCAGAAACCTCAGAAAAGGCTTCTGCACACCCTATGTGGTGGAGCAGGACTGCCTGGCCCTTTCCATGGGCATTACCCCCCCACACTCACCCAGCTCCAGCCCCACAGAGCCCAGCTGGAGAGTTGCCTCTGGTTTTCCACCCTCAGCACACCAGAGCAGAGGTTTGGGATGAGGCAGAAGGGCCACACTGGACTGATGGCATCCACGGAGCAAGACTGGGGTCCCCAGGGTGCAGCATCCATGTGCAGCACCCATGTGTGAGCCAGACCTTGCTTGTAGGGACTGTACCTACCCCAGTCACGTTTTTGGGGCATCTTGCCGCACTTTGGAGATGGCTGGCCGGGGATTTGTGCATGGCTGGAAGGATGCTCCAGGGTTCTGTGGGCAGCAGAGGCTTTGCCTGGGTCTAGAAGGTGCCTATTCCTGGGCTGGGAGAAGAGCCTGAGCAGGGCTTTGCTCTCCAGCCTGGGCAAGGCAGCAGCTGTGAGGGAAAGAGAGGGGAGGAGAAAGAAAGGCTGCTGCAGATCTGCTCGACCAGGGCTGTGGCAGCACCAGGATCTGTGTTAAGAACTGGCTTCCCCAAGTTTAGGAGGCTGAGAGATGCGTGGAATAAATTACTTGTGACACTGACTCCTACACTTCCAGACTCACGCGGGATTTAGCCACCAGACTCCCGGTTAAGTCAGCGCCAGTTATTAAGGTCAGGAGAAGTCGGGTGGCTAAATCCTATCTGGGGCTGCAGCACAGGGCTGTGCCAGGCTGCCGAGGCATCCTGGTGCTCTGGGGAACTGTGCCCCCTGGCACTGTTCCCCGACACCCAGAGCAGCCTGGGAGTCAAATACATGAATTATCCATTATTGCATCCAGCTCCTTCATAGGGATACTCTGGGAGAGGAGAGGAGAGGAGAGGAGAGGAGAGGCGAGGAGAGACCTTGCCCTGATCCAGGAACAGCCTGGTTTGTTTTGCTGCTGGTTTCTGAGTGGTTTCACTTATCTCTTTCCTCCTCCACTACCTGAGGTTTCAAATGCTCTAGGGAGATGTCTCCATTAACCACAGTTTTCTTTGGCAGTTATATTTCATTATAGTCTCTCTTCCCACTAATCTTTCCCAGCTTTTGTTGTTGTTATTTTTATTATGATGATTTTCACAAACCCTTTGTTTCCAGCTATACTTAACCTGGCCGTGTCCCTTTAAATACCACAGCCCGGGCAGAATAGGGGATCAGTCCTTTGACAGGAGCTAAAGTCCTGTTTGATCTGGATTAGATGCTGATTTTGCTTACCAGACTAAAGACCGAGGGGGACCACGCAGTGCCTGTGTTTGCACAAACCTGCCTGGTCGCATTCCTCTTCCTGCCCGTGTCCAGCCGAAGGGGTGAGCGCAGGGCTGAGCACACAGCTTGAAATCCAAGCGGATAAGCGGTCACTTTGTCTGGAGGCGCAAGAAAATGGAGGTGTGGGGACGCAGGCGGCAGCTCTGCTCTGTGCCGGGGAGGTGGCCCGGGGTGCAGAGTGTCCCCAGGGTGGGAGCAGGCCAGCGCCCGTCACTGGGGGCATCCCACAGCCCTTGGCACTGCTCACTCTGGAGGCCCAGCTCTGACCTGCTGCCCATCTTGCCTCTTGGGGCTTAAAAGTGGGTCCCTGATGGCCCAGCTCACGGGGGGACTGGTAGGATGTGGGAGCACCGAGACCTCCACCATTGCCCCCACCCAACAGATTGTGTTTTCTCCAAGGATTCCCATCTCTGCCGTGTCCCTTTCGCACCCCCATTTCCTGCCTCTTCTCCTGCCCTTTTCTCTTGTTCCTCTGCCTAAAGGAAAAGTGTTCTCTCTTTCCCTGTGCACTCCCCATCCCCTCACATCTTGCCCTGCCCTGGCCCCTTCCCCAGATCAGCCCCAAGCTCCCGGGAGTGGCTCTGCCCCCTCGGCTGCCCTGCAGCATCACCCCCTGACACGCTCCTGCTTCTCCTGGAAGGCACCACGGCCAAACCCGGCTCCAGCAGAGGTGACGGGGCCACCAGCCAGCTCAGGCGCTCCGTGGGCTGGAGCTGGGGGGCAGGGGGCCCCCATCACACACACACACTTGCAGCAAAGCCAATTTATACCTCCCCCTGCGGCTGTCTCGGTGGAGAAATGTCAGGACTCGCGGCAAGGCAGCGAACCGTGCTGCTGGTGGGAGCCCTCCCGGCCCGGCAGAGAGGCAGGAGCTGGGGCTCAGAGCGAGCCCAGCGCCTGCACCCGTCCCTCACTGCAGGCAGTGTGGAGCAAACAAATGGGATCTGCCCCAGGCTGATTTCACCCCACCTTCTTCAGGTTAAAAGCACCAGAAAAAACCTGGAGCCAGGAGAAGGGCTTCTCTTGCTGAGGGAGTCAGAGTCTTGCTGGGGGAGCCTCTCCCACCTGGCTGGTGCCCAGGTCACCTGGCAGTAGGAGGCCTGTGTCCACCATGGCAAGGTGGAAGGATGCCAGTGGCAGTGATGCCAGCAGCACGTGAGCACCCAGAGGGTGACAGGGCACAGCTGAGAGGTGCTGAGCTGTGCCAAGCACTCCTGCTCACCGCTGGGGTCCACCTCTGCCAGACAGAGGTGCAGGACCTGTAAGGTCTTCACGGGCATCAGTCTCCTGCCTGGAGCACTCCCAGAGGTGGAAAATGAGCTCTGCTGGAGGTGGGGAGGGTCCTGGCCGTGCCACTGCTGGAGGCATCGCTGCCCACGGCAGATGGAGCCTTACAAAGCACAGGGCCAGCACGTGAGGTAAAATGCAGAAATTAATGACTGTAAAGGTCAGGCGGGATGCACCGATGGAGGCGTCGGCCCTTGGCTCCCGGGGGTGGCTTGGCTGACTCTGCTGCAGCTCCAGCCTGCGAGGACAGAAGGCAGGTGGGCACTGGCATCCCCCCTGCCCACTCCCAAGCCCCCCAAGACAAGAGGGTGACACCCTGGTGGGAAGGGCAGGTGAGGGCATGGAGAAAGCCAGGGTCGCCCAGGGCTCTGCCGGGGGAAAATGTTGCTGTGACCTGGCACACGCAGGGGTGAGAGGGGGAAGGTTGTCCTGCTTTCGTCTTCTTGTCCACAGGGAATCCTCATGGCAGGAGGTGGCCTTGTGGAACACCCTGGTCACCGTTCCTCTTCTACCAGAAGGAGGAGAACAGGCAAAGCCAAAAAGCAGGTGGGACCAGAAGGACCATCTTAATGATTTGGGAGGGCTCATCCCTGCTTGCCCTGTTCCTGCACCCTTCCTGGGTTTAGTACAACCTGCTCTAATCACCGTTGGCTCAGGGGTTTGCCAACAAGGCACAGACCAGCAGCTCCTCCATCCCTGACAGGGCTGCCCCAGGCTTGCTTGGGCTCAGGGAGAGGGGCTGCAGGAGAAGCCAGCTGCAGGAGAAGTCAGCCCAGGGGGCTCAGAGACAAGGCAGGAGAGGGCAAGGCATCCTTCCTTCCCCGTGGGCATCTTGTCCTCCAGCCCTGGATCAGAGGTGCAAGGGGAGCTGCAGGACAGGCTGAGGGGACAAGGACAGGGCAGCCTGGTCCTGTGTCCCCACTACCCCAGGTACCATCTGGACACCTCCACCAGCACTACATCCACCCACAGCACTTCGGTGGGGGGAGACACAACTCCCCAGTCTGATGCTTCACCAGGGCTGTCAGCAGCAATGGCTGGCCAAAAGCGAGGCAGGCTGCAGGCTGCAAACCCCCAGCTCGGGCTGGTGGTACCTGTCACCTCTGCTAAGCCCCTGCTCGGCCGCTGTCGTCCGCCCATCGTCACCCAAGGGCTGAAGGCTCACGCGGCGCCAGCCGCTGCCTCCCCGCCCGATAACACCACGTCTTGCACTGAGTAGCCTCCTTCTGCTGTCACAGGCCGACCTATTTCTCACAAATCCTGACTGCTCTGGCCTTAAAACATCTTGACGCAGTGCTGAAACCGGCCTTGGCACAGCAGCCAGCCCCCGATTAGGCGGGAGTTGCCGTGGCTTGGCGTGGGTTTGCAGCGAGCAGACGCTGGCTGGGAGAGCAGCACGGCTCGGGGAGCACCGATGTGCTCATCAGGAATAATCAGCCATTGATCGTGATCAAAAACAGGAATACCACGGCTCCACCAGGCTAAATGGTCCTTGCTGCCCGCAGCCCTGGCGTGCTGGGTGTTGTGTTCTCTGCCGGGGCTGAAGGAGCTGGGCATGGAAGAGGTGTCCTCCTTCATGCAAGCACAGCCAGCACACCCCAAGCAGTCATCCACTCTGTGGGGTGCAGGGGGGCAACCTGAGACCCCAAACCAAAACAGCTTCTCCATGGAGGCAGCACCGTGGAGCTGCAGGCAGGATGCCAGGTCTGGTGGTGCTCCGGTCCCCAGGGCAGGAGGACCTGAGGCAGTTTCTGTGCAGAAGCCACCCTGTGATGGCTGCAGCGACATCCCCAGTCTCCTGCAGAGCCGCAGCAGGGCGGCCAGCCAGGGCCCTCGGCCAGCTGGAGCCGCAGCTTTGCCTTCCTGGGGACACAGCTCATCCCAGGGTGGGCTGGCGGGATGCAGGAATGGGTGTCAGCTTCCACCTACGGAGTCCTTTCCAAGGATTCTGCTGGGTAAACATCGTCCTGCCCCAGCTCAGGCATGGGGAGATCTCAGCGTGTGGTGGTAGGTCAGGAATTCTGGAATTCCCAGAGGTGAAGTGATGTGGCTGTCAAGCCTTTATCATGGATAAAGGATCTCCCACGGTTCCTCTTCCCTGAGAAAACCCTTTTCAGTCTTGCTCTGGTGCAGAGACAACACAGCATCCCACAGACCTTGTGGGACCCTCCTCCCCTGTCCCTCACTTCAGCATGGGAAGTTTGTGGGGAAGAAGCCAACACAGAGCTCATTCCCAGTGGAGAATGTGCAGAGACGAGGCATCCTTATCCCGAATTCGAAAACTCCACAACCTTTTGGAAGAACTTCAGCCAAGGCTGGAAATCGGTCTGGAAAGCTGCCATGATGTGTGACACCGGGAAGGTCACCTGGCCAGCTGCGGGGAGCAAACCTTGGGAGGCTTATTTAGATTAATGGTCCCAACCGAGCTGTCCCAGCAGCCCCAGGCTGCAGCCTGAGCCAAGCCAGGTGTGTTACAGTGAGCATCCCCCACAGCTGCCCACGCCTGGGGATCCCCAGGAGATCTGCATCAGTCCCATCCGGCTGCTGTGGGGCTGCCAAAACCCCAACCAAGCTGGTGTCAGCTCAGCCCAGGACACCCTGGGGAGCACCCACCAGTGGCCCAGCCATCCCAGAGATGCTGGATGTCTCTAACACCTGGCACCAGGGCTGGTTTGTCCCCACAACCCCCTGGGCTGTGATGTGTCCCTGCCAAGGAAACCTGAGCAGATCCCACCATCCCAACCTCCCCGTGGAGCGGTGGGTATGAACTGGGTCCCCTCCCAGCAACCGGGAGTCGGTGCTCACGGAGGTTCCCACCCCAGCACCGAGATCCTCGCCGCCGGCGCTGCCAGGCCCCTGTCCCCTGGCTGTCCCGGCTGTCCCGGCAGTGGGAGCGGGCTGCGGGCCGGGAGGTCACGCCTGGCCGGCGGCGCTCGCGGGGAACCCGCCATCCGGCTCAGCTGAAGCACATTTTGTTCGGCGCTTCCTGCATCCTGCCCCATCCCCACGCCGGGGGGGCAGGTCAGCTCGGGGTCAGCCCGCTGATTGCAGCCGGGGGCCGCCGGGACGGAGCGGCCAGCAGCCCACCGCGCCAGGCGGAGAGCCAGCCCGGGGCGCGGAACGGTGGCACCCTGCAGCCGCGGTGCTGGGGTGCCCCTGCCGCAGGGCAGGACGTGTCTCTGGCACCGCTGCGGAGGTTCCCTCTCCTGCTGCAGCTCACCACAGAACCCGTCCTCGCCAAGCCAGGCCGCTCCACATGGAAAACACTGCTGGCATCGCCGCTGGACCAGCCCCACAGCAGGGTCTGGCCTCAGCTGGCATCACTTGCTGGCAGCTTCCCACGCCACCAAGGCCAAGCGGGGATGGGGACACGGCTGTGCCCCCTGTGACAGCACGCCCTAGGGCCACAGGCAGGTTCGGTTGCCCTTCTGCTAACTCTGTTTAATGAGGACGTTAATTAAGAGAGACTCGAGGCCAGCCCTTGTGGTAGCGCCCAGGGTTGTCCCTCAGCGCCGTGCCGAGCTCGTTATCATCATCCCATGCGCCCTGTGTCACCTGGCTGCCAGCGGGCACCCTGGGGACGGCAGCCCTGGGTGCCACTTCCCCAGCAGCGGCTGTGGGGACAGCCCAGCACAGAGGCTGTGCCTGACGGAGGGTGAGCGTGGAGGAGGGGAGGGGCTCACCCTCGGGGGATGCCTGAGGTCCTGCTCGTTAGGCAAGGCTCCGGCCCGGCAGGGCCATCCTCACACACACACACACCTGGGAGGCAGGGACACAGCCCAGCACGGGGGTGAGCTGGAAGTGGGGTGGAGGGCACCCAGCACCCCATATCCCACCTTCCCACCACCCCATATCCCACCTTCCCACCACCCCATCCCACTCACAGGCAGGGTTTGAATCCCACGTCTGAATTCTTTTCTCCCAAACCTGTTTTCCTGCATGGGGAAGCCCCCGCTCTCTTTGTTCCCTGCTAATGTCTGTGTCCTCCCTGGCAGCTCCACGTGCCTGCTGTCACTCTCCTCCCCTGCCAGTGCCCATCTCCCCTGCTAACGCCCATGGTCCCTGCCAGTGCCCTGCCAGCGTGGCACAGAGGGGTTTGCCGTGCCATGACGGCATTTCCCCAAGCCAACAACAGCCCCAAGCACAGCCCTGTTGTGGGTGACGCAGCCAGACCAGGGTGACAGTCCCAGCAGTCCCCAGCCCCGGCATGATGGGATGAAGCAGCACCCCCCTTGCAGCTCGCCAGGGGATCAGGGCTGGGGAGGGGGCTCTGTGTGCTGCTCCCCAGGACACTCTCCCAGCATGGGGCAGGGGCTGGCTCCCTCCGGGTGCCAGGACTGTGCCTTCACACAGCCCCAGCCCTTAGCCACAGTCACAAAGAAACCAGCCAGGCTCCTTTTTCCCACAACACCCCCCACCACATTCCTGCTAAGTGATTTCGGCTGTGCGAGCAACACGGGTTGGGAACCAGCTCCCAGCAGCCCCTCGCCAGTGCCACCCTGGTCGGAGCAGAGCCGGGCATGACATGCACCAGAGCCCTGCTGGGGCACGACCAGGGTCTGTCTGTCCCTGCAGGCCCTGAGCTGTGTCCCTCGCCACGCTGGCCCAGCTCCATCGCTGTCACCACGTGCTGCAGTCGTTGCCACACGCAGCCCTGGGTGCAGGCACTGGTGTGACCGGGGTGCCTGGGTCTGGACTCCAAACCACCCGCAGCTGCAGGGGCAGCCGGGGGAATGCTGCTGGAGAGGGCATTTGGGGCAGCTTTCCCCAAGGACGTTCTGCTCCACCCCAGCAGGTCGCTGCCGGGCAGGGACAGAGCCCACGCACCGCCGTCACCCCCCTCCTCCGGGTGCACATCTGGCCAACAGATGCTGGCCCAAACGCTGGCTGGAGCCGGGGACAAAGGCTCTCGCTACCTCCTCCCAGCCAGGCAGAGCCGGCACTGCCCGGTCCCGCCGGATCTACCTCTTGCCAGGCTGGGATGACCTGGAGAACCTCCAGGGGACTGGTAGGAGGTTCCCAGCCCACCTGCCTGGCATGATTCCCAGCACAGCACCCCAAGCACTGGCAGAAACCTGATGGCTTGCCCATGGCTGAGCCTATCCAACATCCCCTCCATCTCATCCTGCTGATCCAGTACCAACATCAGGCCAGGCTGGAAAGCCATCCAGAACCCACTCACCTTTGGGAGCTCATTTCAGACATGTCCCACCAACACAAGCCTCGCTGCAGTTCTCCGTAGCATATCAATATTATGTCACCAAAACAAATGTTATTGGCACTGCCGGGTAAAACTCCAGGCAGGTAAAGCTGGGAAATTTCCCCGGGAGGAGCCGAGGCTGGCTCAGCCCAGTCACTGCCAGGATTAACCAGGATTTAGCAGCCAGGGCGACTCCAGCTCAGCTCATCACACGGTCCCACCACGCTCCGGCATCGTCACTGGCGAGGTCCCCGCAGCCGGCAGGACCACGGCACTTGGGCCACCACCGCTGCTGGGGGGCCTGGAGGGCTGGACAGAGGGGTGGGAGAGAAATAACCAAGCTGGAAATCATGACACAAAACATGCATTCATTTTATTCACAAAAACAGCCTGGATCGCTAAAACATTACAAACAGCATTTCAATTTAATGATGGAGAGAGAGCTGGAGAGACAGGGGGTGAACAGAAGAGAAATATCACTTTGCGTAACTGCTTCAGCACAGGTCCTGCAATATTTGTTTTATTTTGATTTTAACTTCTGTAAGTTTACAAAAATTACTTCTAGGAGTAAACCGTTGCAATTAGGAGGATTTTCTGTACGCAGCGTTTCTTGTTCTATATTAATAAACTAACAACGACTCTTTTTTTTGCCTTTTTTTTACTCTTTTTTTTCCATTTTTTTGAATTCCGCCAGTTGTGTAGCAATTGTTTTCTTCCACCTTTTATACCGACCCTCTTGTGGGTTAAACTTCCAGAGGTGAATGGCGAGGAGAAGGGATACTACATCGCTTTAAACATATTCTCATTTATAAACATGAAGTTGAGGCATTCTAGAAACTATCCACTCTATTGTATGATGGGAAAGAATCAAATAAAAAGTATAAATGAGGGTGCAATTAAACAACTGTGCTAAATTACAGTAGTGCTTATTAGTAACTAGATTTTAAAAGGTTACTGTAAATTTACATTCCCTACACAAGTACTGCATCTTTCACACATAAACAACATCAACACCAAAACACAGAAAGAAACTGATTGTCCATACTCTGTCTATTAAGTCTTGGTACTTTACAGATCCATTGTTTTTTTCTTTTAATTATTTTTTTTGTTTTTTATTTGAAAAGCAGTTAAATGTCTGACTAGGACTCGAAGATGTTAAAACGAACGCAAAAAAAAAAAAAAGAAAAAAAAGAAGAAAAAAATTATAAAAACAGGAATGAGATTTGCGAGAAAATATTTTTGGTTCTAAAGAGACACAGGTGCATCCATTCATTTCAGCCAAAAATCCCTTGCCTGAGACAACACAAGCAAGCAGTGACATTGCACTTGGATGACAGAGCTTTGGGATTCCCGTTCCTACTGGAACCATCTGAACGCGGCTCCTGTAGGAAGCATCACCTTCTGGAAAGGAAGAGAGACAGGGAGGGGGACAGAAGAAGAAGGGACAAGGCGTTAGGTCGGGTCCGGCACAGGCGTGCAGCACCAGGGCTGGGCACCCCCCTCGCCCCCACCCTGGCACCCCGGTCCCCACCTTGGGACAGATCCAGCCCAGGCTCAGCACCCTTGGATGCAGCTGTACATCCCAAGATTTCCAACCCACGATGCCAGCAAGAGGGAGGCCGGGGTCCCCCTGCTGCCAGCCCCCCTCCCTGGCCTGGCACCAGCACAGCAGCTTGGCCATTGTTCCCGCATGCCCGCGTCCCCATGTCCCCGTGTCCCCATGTCCCCGTGTCCCCGTGTCCCCGTGTCCCCACGTCCCCGTGCTGCAGCTGGCACAATGGCACAGCCCCCAACTTCCCCTCTGGCCAGCAGTGAGCACAATGGCCGGGCCACGGGCAGTCAGCACGGCCTGGCACAGCCCCCTCACTGCCAGCCCCCACAGCCCCTGCCATGGACGGACAGACGGACACCCAGAGGACAGGAGCCCAGCCACCACATGGGTTTAGGAGCGCATTTGGATGGAAACTGGGGCAGGGATGGAAGCTGGACAGGCTTGGGGACATCAGGGCAGGAGCTGCTCAGGACATGGGGATCACCCCCAGCCTCAAGGAACAACCTTGACCCCAACAGAGCAACCCCGGGCACCACCAGGTTCCTCACAGGGATGAGGCACAAGTCCCACCAGCTCACCCCCACAGCCAACAAAGGGCCCAACAATGGACAAGATCTCCTTGAAGGCACCTCCAGGAAAGATGGTGTGGGGCCATGCCCCAATAGCACTGCGGTCCTCTGGAAGGAGAACCAGGGACGTTTCCCAGCTGGATGAGGTGGAAAGCCTGCACAACGTTCATGAGAACACAAGTGGAGTGTGCAAGGACCACAATGTCTGTCAATGCCAACAGCCCTCAAGCGAGGCCGAGCTGTGCCAGCCAGACACACGATCACCACAGGATCACCACAGGATCACCTCAGAGGATCCTTCAGGTCCCACATCTCCAAACAAGCAAGGGACACCAATGGGAAAGACACCACAGGCTGCAGTGACAGGCGTGGGCCAGCAGACTGGCTGCCCTGGGGCAAGGGGGGCACAATACTGAGCCCATGGTGCAGGCCTGGGACACCTCATGTAGGAGGAGACACACTCTAGGAGTCAAACCGGACACATTCCAGTCCCTCACTCCACGCAGGGGTCACCAGATCTCACTGGGTCCTTCTCTTGGATCAAGACACCTACCAAGCCTCAATGAGAAACCAGGGCAGCATCACCCCCATCCCCACAGGAGGATGTTCCCTTCCATAGGCACAACCCTAACATGTGGGCAAGGGGAGGGGGAGAAGGGGCAGAATGAGCAAGAGCTGGTGGTGCCCACCAGGCTCTGCTGACAGATCTCGCCTGCTCCTGCTCCCAGCCCATGTCAGGGAGCAAATTGAGCTGGGGCAGTCACAAGCTGTAGGCATCACCCCTTCCCCAAGGTGTCTGTGACATAATCAGGCATCTGGGAAGGCTCCAAGTGGCTGTCCCCAGCGATGCACAGGCCTGGGGCACACCACACTGACCACACTGGATCCCACTCAAGGCACTGAATGCAGAACAGGCAGGGCAGAGCAGGGTGGACTCTCCAGCAAAGGCCACCTACCCAGATCCATCATCCCAGGGGAGAGAAACGAGGGGAGAGGGGGCTCCTCATGGGTCTGGAAGGAGATGTCTGATAAATACCTCTGCTCCTTTATTATTCAAGGAAGATGGACAGCCAGCTCTAATGTGGATGCCCAGGAGAGATCCCACTCATTCCCACAATCACAGACTCACAGAATGGTTTAGAGACCTTAAAGATCATCTCATGCCACCCCCTGCCATGGGCAGGGACACCTTCCACTATCCCAGGTTGCTCCAAGGCCTGTCCAACCTGGCCTCGGACACTTCCAGGGATGGGGCAGCCACAGCTGCTCTGGGCAACCTGTGCCAGGGCCTCAACACCCTCATCATAAACATTTCTACCTTATGTCCAACCTAAATCTATCCTCTTTCAGTTTAAAATGCCCACCCCTTGTTCTCCATGGTGAGAGTCTCCCCGTGAGGCTGACGTGAGGGTGGCAGTGACCCTCACCAGCACTATCAGGGGCACCAAGGCTCTTCAGCACAGCTTCTCTGGATGGAGAACAGCTCTGATGAGTCAAATCCCAACTATTCATGGCCTTCACGTCACCTACAGCTCTGCAGACAAGTTCAGGGTGACCCGTGCAGGGCTGGCCAGCAGCCCCCACGGCATCAGCCGGGGTTGCTGGGGCTGGCAGAGCCCAGAGGAGCCTGGTCGGTGCAGGGACGTGCTGCTGCCTGCTCCCAACACCCGACCTCGCCGGTCTTAGAGCCCCAGGCAGCCCCACCACAGCGGGACACCAGCAGCGACCGGTTCTTCGGGCTCTGGAGATGTGCAGATAAAGCTTAACGGCGGCTGAGGGATTTAGCCCGTTTTTTTATGCTGCCATAAAGGTTTAATTCTATTTTTTTTTACTGCTTGATTTTAGATCAACGTTTAATCATAGCTGCAGTCCCTGTCTGGGCTCTCCGAGGACGTTCCTCTGGATGCACAGGGGTGGCAGGACAGAGTCACTGTGCTTCTCCCGGGCAGTGGCACTGCCCCCCACAGACAGGGACGATGCTTCACAAAGCCTCGTGAATGTTTCAGCCCCGTATGAAGGGCCACTGAATGGCCCCTTCTGTCCCAGTATCAAGCACAGGGGTGTGCTGGCACCCCACCAGGACCAGCAGTCCATGGAACTCTGCATCCTGGCCCTCTCCAGACAGGTCTCCAGCACAGCATAGCTGGTGGTTGCCCTACAGATGGCCCAATGCATGACTGAGGCTGGTTGACATCAGCTTAGGTTTAACAGCCCAGATTTGACCCAGGTGACCTGGGACATCAGCTGAGGTCATGGTGGCCCTGTCCCAGCCACAATCGTGTACAACCCTGCCAATGTCAACACACAGCACAGGTGGATGGTCTGAGAGAGGGGAGGATCTGTCATGAAAAGGGGATGGCGATGCCCTGGAGTGACCCACACCTGCCCAGGCATCCGTCCCACCAGCACAGTGGCCTCTCTCGGGCCTCAACACACCCATGGTCATGCGCAGGGGGGATGGGGACCCATCTCTGGTGGGGCCCAACTCTACCAGATGCAGAACCCTGTTTCAGTGGCCCCAATTTCCCAGCCAGTTGTGAGATGGAGAAACCCATCACAGGAGTGACTGTTCCATGGGCTCCTGGTGCTATTTATCACCCCCAGACCCAGGGCTGCGAGAAGGGAGCGACTCCTCTGGCTGCTGTGAGCTCCGAGTCTATTGACCCGCTTTAGGACTCTTTGGAAGAAATGAACTTTTTTTTTCCCTTTCTCCCTTTTTCCAGATCACTGACTCAGCAAATTAGAACAAGAATATAATTTAGCAATACAGCGGTTTTTGAAAGACACAGTCCCCCTCTCCTCATCCCCACCGCCCAAATAGATTTTTTTTCCCCTTCAGTATTCATTCAGAGCTGATGCTAATTGAAAAACGTACAAGGTGGCTAAGGGAGCGGCGGGCTTTGGTTGCATTGGGACCACCAGAGGATGGGCAAAGCCCTCGTGCCAGGATGCACGATCCAGCTGATGTCCAGGTGGCTTTTTAGCCTCTGCTGTCTCTCCATGGGGATGTGCTCACCAGAAGGAGGAAGCACACCAGCATGGCTGACAGAGGGATCAGCTCAGGGAAAAATCAAACCTGGCTTCAGCACAATGCCTGGGCGTGCAGGAAGAGGGAGGCTCTGCCAGGGCAGCGTGTCCATGGGACACCCCTGGCTGCTGGCACCCAGCCCCCACCCACGCCACGCCACCAGCGGCTGCCCATGGCCCCTGATGAGTTTCAGGCCCACACAACCCAAGTCACCAGACTTTCCCTGTAGTCCCCACATGAATGTCACACCTCCCCAGCAGATTTGGCAAGGTGGCACCCCAACCCAGTGGCTCTCCTCCAAAGCCAAGGACATCCACAAGCAGGCCATGGTGGGCAGTGACAGCCCGAGCACCATCCAGGGCACCTGGGCACTCCCAGCAGGAGCAGGGATGCTCGTAGCTCTTTTGGGTGCTGAAACAGGAGCATGGCCAGTGGGGACTGCAGCACTGCTGCCACAGGAAATCCATCTGCTGCCTTATGGACCCATCCTGACCACCCCAGAGGGGTGCTGGCCCAGGCAGACTCAGCACAGCCACTCCACTGGGGATGCTGCCCAGCACACACTGGAGCAGCTTGCTCCCAAAACCAGGGACTGCTGTGCTCCTGCTCAGAGCAGAGTGAGCTGAGGGGCTGGGCTTTGGCTGCTTTTGGCCACGGGTTTCATCATGACCAATTACCCCAAACTCTGCCCCAAAAAGTCATCCCCCTCCTCTGGGGTTAGATGCTGGTCCCCAGCTCAGGGAGCTGCCACCTGCTGAGGAGATGCCGTCACCAAAACCCCAGCAGAGCCCCACTGCTGCCTGTGCTTGCAAAGGGGAGACCAAAGTCCAGTGTGACCAGGGACCCCAGGGAGAGACCCCAGCCCTCCTCCCCACACCAATCAACCCCAGTACAGAGCGGGGGGTGAGGACTGGGGGCACTGGGCAGAGCACACATCTCAGGGTGAGAGCTGTTAATGGAAAAGGGAAAAATAAAAAAAAGTAAGAAGTACCAGGTGTTTTATTATCTAGGGCAAGATCCAAACCCAGGAGCGCAGCCCGAGGAGGGGTTAGGGTGCCTGAGAGGGGCCGGTTACCTCCAGTGCTGCAGAAGGCTTCTTTTTGAGTTCTTCACATTTTCGGAATTTGCAAATCTGGTGGCCAGTTTTGCGATTCCTACAACTGCTGCACTGCTCGCAGTTTATCCGTCTTCGGCAGGGCGGGCACATGCCGCATCTTTTCCGTTTCTTTTTCCCCGAATTGATGGCAGATGCCAACTCATTCTGCATGGGATACTCTGCCAAGCCAGCCATATGGAGCGCGCTCTCTGCCAGAAACACGCCGGCAGGGGTCATAATGAAAAGGCCTGGGTTGATGGGAAAAGCCCCCAGGTAAGGAAAATCAGAGGGGCCGTTCATTGTCTCTGCAGCTGAGACTGCCTCCATGTCAGAGATACCAGTCCCGTGCTCGCTTGTTAGAGGAAGATGCTCCTGTACCACTCTTTTGAGCATTTCTGTCGACTGAGCAAACTGTTGGAGGGCGGTCTGTCCTTCTGAGGAGAGCTCCGACATCCGGTCTAATTTGCTCAGCATACTAGAGATGTTTTTGTGCTTTGAGGTAGAATGACTTTTATCCACAGTCGCATCGTTGCCATTAGCTAAGGGGTTGCCTTTCTCTGAATGTTCGCTTACCGAGCTGCTGCTACCAAAGGTGGAATAGTGGGAGAGTGGACGGGACTTCTTAAGACTTTTGTTCAAAGGTTCACTTATTATTCCACTTTTGTTCCTCCTCTCGGAGTTGACAGGGGGTTGAGAGTCATCTTGGTTATTTTTTTCCGTCTCTGGCTTGTTCCCAGTGTCTTGATGGGAGCCCGAATTTGACATGGTGCCCGGAGCACAACAACAAAACCAACTCCAAAATTTAAAAAAAAAAAAAAAAAAAAAAAACAACAACCCCAAAAACCCACCCCCAATGCCAAAGCGAAAAACCCCCAAAGCCCTTCTGGTAGCACCGGCCCGCCAGCCACCGGGGACGCTCAGACGGGACCGCGCATCAACGGGGCGTCTCCTCCCGCGCCGGCTGCGGAGGACTCAGGGTGCTCTCAGTGCACAGACATACTCTGCGGCTCTGGGACACACCACGCGGCTCTGGAAGGAGAAAAGAAAAGAGAGTTAGCGCTGGCAAGAGCCAACGGGCTTTTCAAAGCGGCTCTTCCTCCCCCTGCCATGAAAATCTCAGCGCCGTGAACAAAGGAACTCCAGGGAACGGACCTCGGTGGAGATCCGTTCCGCTGCTCTCTAAAAGGGTCGCCATCCAGACAGAAGTGGGGGGTCACAGGGGAAGTCCTGGCCTGGTAGCAATGGCACTCCGGTGCTTAAAGACTCTCTGTGCCCGCTCTCCTCCCCCAGGGACAGCAGCCCCAGGGAAGTCACGGGGCTCATCTCCCGCTCCGCTCCAGCGGCGTGCAGCCCCGCGCCGGATGGCACCGCAGGCGCCAGCGGGATGCTCCCGGGCCAGTGGCTGGAGCTCACGTAAGGGGTGCCTGGCTCCCACCCCACAGCCACCCTTGTCCCCCAAGCCAAGTGCCATGGAAGCAACACCCCAACTCCCACAATGCCAAGGGTGCTGCTCACCCAGCTCAGGCTAGGCTGCACCCCTCCTCCTCCTTCTACTCCTCCTCCTCGTCCTCTTTCTCCTCCTAGACCATTGTCCCTGAGCCAGCACTGGGCAGGGGAAGGAAGCCACATGGAGAGTGGCAGTGTCCACCTTCAAGTCCCACGGGGATCCACAGCATCCTCCTCCAAACCCCACCAACAGCTGCAGTGTTCACCCCAAATCCCATAGGAGCAGCCAATTCTGAGCCACTTCCAGCATCCACTTCCAAATCCCATGGGCAGCCATGGTGTTCACCTCCAAATCCCTGTAAGAGCTGCAACATCCACTTCCAAAGCTCATGGGCAGCCATGGTATCCACCCCCTAACCCCACCACGGGCTGCAGTGTCCATCTCCAAACCAAACAGGGAGCTGCAGCACCCACTTCCAAGCCTCATCAGGAGCTGCCGTGCCCACCTTCAACCCCACAGGGAGCCACAGCATCCACCTCCAAGCCCCAGCGCTGACCTCCTGCCATGCCCCAGCACGCCCGGCACACATGCCCGGCTGCTCCAGCAGAGCCATGGGCTCAGCAGTGACAGCAAGAGCCTTCCTGGAGCGGATGCTATGCTGCTGTCCCTGGGGCGACTCCGGGGCAGCTGGGCCCAGTGTGGCTGCAAACACTTGTTGTGAAATTCCTCCTCCTCCTCCCTCGCGAGCACGCACGCACACAGGCACCGCCAAGTAATCAGGCTTTAGAGGAGAAAAGCTGCAGGGCTTAGTGGAGCAGGAACCCACGTCCCCACCCCGGCGGCAGTTGGGGGAGGGTGGCACTGGGAGGAGGCCCCTGGCCCACCCCAACCCTCCATCCCGGCTATCCCGGCACCCTCCTCTCCAGAGCCCAGACAGGGATGTGGCCATGTGCAGGGAGCTCTGCTGAGACCCTCCCTCCTGCACAGGGGTGATGCAGCAGAGCAAGGGGCATCCCTGCACCCCCACACCCCACTCCTGCTCATCCATCACCCTTCGGATCCCCTTCTGCAGTGCAGCCCCAGGACCCCCACAAGAGCCCGGGAGGACCCTTTCCCACGGACAGAGCCTGGCCATCGCTGATGGGGGCAAGGTCCTTGTGCCAGCTGCCGTGGTACCGGCTGCGGAAGCAGCCCCGGTGTCTCACTCCGGTGCCAGAGCCGGCTCGCCCACGGAGAAACCCCCCCGCCCTGGCGCTGAAAACCGCTTGCTTCAGCTGCTGCGGGATTTAAGATGCAGCGCGGATCGATGCAGGGCTTGGGCTCCAGCCGGGAGCTCGCCAGGCCACGTGGGGAGGGAGGGCTGCGGCGGCAGGACGGGCTGCCCTTCCCCAGCATCCCGCTCCCGCCGGGCGGGGGGATGCTGGGCAGCGGTGGGGTGGGGTGCACCCCAAAGGGGTGACGGGGCGCGGGGAGGATGGATGGGCGAGCTGCTGCCACGCAGCTGAACCACCCGTCCCCTCTGCCAGGGAGGGGGGGGACCTGTCCCTGGAGACCTTAGGACGGGTCACACCTCAGTGCCGACAGCAACGGGCGCTGGGGCCGGAGCGGGGAGCGCGGCAGGAAAAGCGCCGGACGGGAGGATGTGAGATAAAGCCCCCGGTGGTGTTATCTCACGCCTGCCCGCGGCCGCCTTTCCTGCGGCCCTGCGCCTCTTCCGCCCGCCCCGCGCCATGCAGGGAGCCCAGCGCCCGGCCGGAGCGGCCCGCGNGCTGAAGCCACGCTGTGGTCACCATTTCCACCGGTTCCCATCTTCTTCTGCAGCCGGCCAGCCGCCCTGGCTGGTGCCACCGTGCCCCGCGGATCGGGTGCCAGCAGCTCTGAGCCGCCGCTCACAGCCCCCTCCCACCGGGGCGATGGCTGCTCAGCCTGGCACGGCCCCCCGAGCACCCGCGGCTGCGGGCAGGGCCACCCCAGCCCACCCGAGGCAGCTCCCCGCACTCAGCCCCAGCGGCGCAAGGCAGTGCCCGCTGTTGGCACGGGGTGCGGCGCCGAGCCGTGCCGAGCCGTGCCAGCGGCGCCACCGCACAATCCCGCCATTGTCCCGGCCGCCGCTTTGCCTCCGCCAGCTCCCACCATCTGCAGCCGCCCGGCGCTGCCCTCCAGCCCCCGGGGCCACCGCGCCAGCAGGCGCCGGACACCGCGGCCGTGCCAGCTGGGACGGGCCTGTCCCCACGCTGTCCTCGCCAGGGACCCCAGACCGAGGTGCTCGGGGGTGCCCGGCTAGTTCGCATTAAAGGGGGGGTCCCCCGCCCTGACCCCGCGGGACCACCCAGCACAGCAGATCCCGCTGCTCCTCGCCAGCCGCTGCCCGGCCCCGTCGTTAATTGCAGCGGGGGGAGGAATTAATGATCTTAATCCCTTCTTTATGATTGACCCGAGTAAAGACAGCGAGGCCCCCCCCGTCCCGTTTCTGCCCCTCATCCGGCCCCCATGCCTTGGGGAAGGCGCCGGGCAGCGTCATCTGGGTCCCTGTCAGAAGGTGCTTAGTCCCGGCCGCGGCATTAAGGGCACGTGGTGGGCTCCCTCGGCCGGTCTGTGCACGGGGCAGCTTAGCAGCCTGGAGGGACGCCAGGGTTCAAGGGGACACCACCAAGGTCGGGAGGCCCCAGCCCACACCCAGGGGTTCCCAACCCTTTGCAGGACACTGCTCCTCCCCTGCAACCAACCCTCTGCCAGGTCCAGGGTCCGAAAGCCAGGGGATCCCAGGGTGAAGGACGGCACCCGTGGAACGTGTTGCTCAGAGAAGCTGTGGCTGCCCCATCCCTGGAAATGTTCAAGGCCAGGTTGGAGGGTTACCCAGTTACTCCAGGCTTTGGAGTAACCTGGCCTAGTGGGACATGTCCCTGCCCATGGCTGGGGGTGGAATGAGATGATCTTTAAGGACCCTTCCAACCCAAACCATCCTGTGATTCTATGATTTCCATGGGTCACCCCAAAGACCTGCCCCACCAGCCTGGAATGCTCAGATGGGGCAAGGCAGCTGTGCTCTTCCATGGTCCTGGGGGGAAAAAATGGGATACTCTTCTGCCTGGGCCTTCCCCCAGCTCTCAGCACCACACCACCCCTCACCCCCTTCGCTCTGCCCCAGGGCTCCCTGCACCCCAGCACACAGCTCTGCAAAAATCCTGACTACGCCAAAATAAATAAAGGTTGCAAAAGGATCATCTCTGGTGGTCCAGAGGAACCCCTGCCAGCCGATGGACTGAGAGTCCCCCCAGTTGCAGGCACCATTCACTGTCAGAGAGGAGCAGGAGAGGAGCTTCACTTCTCCTAAAAAAATGACAAGCTGCAAATTCCAGCTGGCTCCCCTGTGTTTTCACTGCATGGCTGGAAAGCCATCAGCTCCCGCCGACCTAAAAAGTCTCATCTTCAAGAAAGAACTTCTGCTTTCCTTTAATTTTAAATAAATCACCCTCCTCCCAGAAAAGCCGCTGGTTGGTCAGCCGTGCACAGACACGGCGTAAAGGGAGAAGAAAGCGGCAAAGCTGAAGCCGAGCTGCTCCCGGGCTCCGGAAACAAAAGGAGAAAATCAAAATTCGCCTTTTTTCTAATCCCTGGGCGCTGGGTGGGCACTGGGGGCGGTGGCTTTGTCCGCCCACAGCAGACGGAGGACGAGGCCGGAAGAGACCCCGGCGTCCTTTCAGCCTGGAGAAAGGCTGCAATTGTCCCCTCCGCCACGTTTTTGTCCCCACTTCCTCCCCCTCGCCGCGTGGCCGCCCGCCCAGCGTGGCCCCCACCTCCTCCCCACCACCATCACTCCCTGGTGATGGATGGACAGACAGACGGATGGACGGAGCCAGCCGTGCCATGGACAGACCAAAGTAGGGCGCCCACCACCAGCATGTGCCCCGCTCAAAGGATCCCAGGAAAGATGTAGGTCAAGGGAGGCTGCAGCCGGAGGCACCTTCCCCTTGCAGCTCCAGAGAGGGGCTGGAGGTGGGCCCTGTGCTCCTCAGCTGCCCTGGCCAACAGTGGCCAGGACCTTGAGATGGCCAGGAGCATGGGACCACGGGTGGTGGGAGTGATGCGTGGGGAGACAAGACACCCTGGAGGCATCCTGGTGTCCAAAACTCATCCTGGGATGAGACACCCAGTGGGTGGAACAGGACCACGGCCCTGTAGCACCGTCACAAGCCAGCAGGTCCAGCAGCAACCCAGGTCAAAGGCTCAGGAGAACAAGCCCCACCAGAACAAGGTTCACAGCAGCTCCGACCCCAGCACCACAGCGGCTGACTCAGCTACCAGGTGCCCATTTCCACAGCACAGTCGAACCTGCTGTTCCCTCCACCAGGTGACACAGGTCAGCTGAAACAGGCGGTGATGTCTCATCACAGCCTCACCAGCCAGATGTCCAGCAGCAGCTGAACCAAGAGAGAAATCAATCCATGATCTCCCAAGGCTGATTATCCCTACAGGACACCCATCCATGGTGCCTGATAACCAGGTGCCTGAGGCAAAGACAAGCCTGTTATTTGCAAGCCATCACCTCTGTCAACCCAACAGCCCCCAAGCTCTGCTCTCTGCATTCATATTCCCAAAAACTGGTCCAGCCAGAAGATCCACTCCTGGATGTACCATGGAAGTTACCATCACCCACCACCTTTTCTCCAGACATCAAGAGAGGACACCCAGGCCTGGGGGGAGGTTTGGGCAGTGCTGTGAATGCTCAGGCACACCCTGGGCAGGTTAAAGAGCCAGAGGTATGACGGGTCGAGGTATGACAGGTCGCCAGATGGGCAACTCACACGGACATAGTTCATCTCTCGTGCTCCAGAAGATCCTTTGAAGGGCCAGTCGTGGCAGCCACTCTGCTTGTCTCTGCTGCCGAGGTGGCACTGAGGGATGTTAAGAAGCCAACTCCTGAATTAAAAAGGCTATGGAAGATTAAATTCAGCATCTGGAGTTTGCCCTGGAAGCAGATGGCGAATCATCATGGTGCACAGAGTGGCTTTCACCCGTCTCCTCTTTGCAGGCAGCCACTCGGCCCCCGTGATGCCCCCCAGGAGCAACTCTGGACACACACACAGGGCAGGCCAGGCTGTGTCCTGCCAGGCACATCCTCAGGGACAGCATGGTGAGGCCATGCCACACCCTGCTGAGCAGGCAGGAGGTGACGCCACCTCCCCAGGTGGGCTCCCTACGCCAGGGATCCATCAAAGACATATTTTCTCCCCACTGCTGGCGGGTTTTTCCATGTAGCCCCATGGCTGCTGCAGGCTTCCCAATCTGCCGGCACAGCCACACCCTGATGCCTGACCCAGGCAACACCCCAGAGCCTGCCACCAGTGTGCCCTGGACTTCCAAGGAGGTTATCATCGTGGAGAGGACGAGGAAGTGCCCAGGGATGCCACTGCCTCCGTGCACATCCTTGAACCTCACCCTGTGGCCCTGGCACGGCTGGAGCCACCAGCGCAGGGACCGAGCTGCGCCCGGGGCTGCCCCAGCTGGGAAATGTGGCTGCGTCCTGCCTCCGCGGGGTGGTGGTTACGGATTAAGGAGTCTTAAATGTCAGACGACCAGGCGCTCCCTGGAAATCCACTTATCTCCGCTGCCACTCGGAGCGGCCAGAGCCGGGCGGTTATGGAGATAACGCGATTTGAAGCGTCCACCCGAGCATTGCAGGGCTGCGGGTGCCCTGCGGACAACGCCAGGCACCTCCTCCCCTCCTCCGCTCGCCCAGCTGCTGCCCAGAGAGCCGGGTGACGGCCACGCTGCTCGGCCCGGGGGCTGCACCCACCTGCGAGGTCCCCCCCTTCCCCAATTCCGGGGGATGAGGGAGGCTTGGCAGCCTCGGTGCTCATCCATCCCCCCCTGTGCCAAAGCTGCACCAATTCGCTGCCCAAATCCTAAAACGACTGTAACTAAAACCTACCAGATTGAGCCTGGGGAAGAGCCCCCCCCGCCTCTCCCCCCTCTCCAAATGGGATTGAACAGATCTGCTCTCGCACGAGCCCAGCTCGCAGCCAAGCAGCATCTGACATTCACGCGCCGTGGCACGGCTCTGCCGCTCGCCCACTCCCCCCGGCTTGGCATCGCCCCGGAGATGCGCCATCAATCCCAGCCCAGCAGAACCCCTCCTGTCCTCTGCAGATCACCCCCAGACCTTCCTGGGGGGACTCCAGCTCTTTGCTCCAACTACCTCCCTGTGTTCTGTCCAACTAGTGAGGTCCCCAAGGTGATGCAGGGCTGTGAGGTTCAGGGGGCCGGGCAGAATGACCCCAAGGCGTGGGGGACAGGTGGGCAGGGGCAGGTGCTGCCTGGTGGCAGATGCCAACAACAACGGGCATCCCGGCAGGACCCCCAAAGAGCTGGGGGGCTGAGGATGGCTTTGCCCTGGGGAGACCCACACGCAGCCTGCCCAGGCCAAGCTAAGACGTGTGAATCGCTCCGTTAACAGATGGGGCGATTACAGCGTCAATTACTCGGGGTCTGACCGACAACCAGGTCACGGAGGGACCCATCGGCATGGGCAGAGTGAAGGGAAGTTAATTAAAAATAAGGGAAGAAGTTGTAGGCACAGTTGCATGGGAATAATGGATAGCAAAGAGCCCCGAAGCCATCAGGGCCACCTTCAGTGGTGTTCCAATCTGTATGTGCCACCTCCAAGTGCCACCTCCAATGGTGCCCAAATCTATTTGTGCCACCTCCAAGTGCCACCTCCAGCAGTGCCCAAATCCATCAGCGCTATCTCCAAGAACAGCTCCAGTATAGAGAGGTCCCCTTGTGCTCCCAGCTCTCTCAAAACCTCATCCCTCCACATCCCACCAGGCAGCTCCATGGTGGCAGAGCACAAACCGAGAGGCTGCTGCAGGTCCCAGGAAAGCTGGCACTGGGATGGGCCGGTGCACCCCTGCCAGCACCTGTGTCACTGTCACCACTTGAGAGCGCCAGGGCCAGCTCAGTGCATTTGAGTTTGAGCATTAATGGGTGGTGGGACCTTACAGTGCTCAGTGATGAGATCCCAAGTGCCCACGATCCCTGCTCCTGAAGGCAACCGCTTTGGAAGAACCACTTTTCCCAGCAGGAAGGTGACGGCCCCGTCGGAAAGCCGCCGGCCTTGTCGGAGAGCGGGTCCGCAGACGGCAGCTATTGACAGATGTCTAAGAGGACGGCGAATAATCCCGTCTTCCTCTGGGAGGATTCGGGTCGCCCTCGCCCTCACCGGGGGTTTATCCATTGTCTGGATCTGCCGGCGGTTGTTATTTTTGGTCAGCACCGCGTTTTGCTTGGCCTCGCTGGCAGGAGGAAAATAGGAGGAAGAAGAGAAAGGGGAGGAAGGCTGCTTGGCCAGGGCTTGGTGGCGGGAAGACCAGCTCAGCTTTGGGAGGGGGCAGTGAGGCACCCCACAGCCCTCAGAGGGTCTGAGTCGGTCTCCTCCCAGCCCCACAGCCTTGCTGAGCACAGCCAAAACTCACCACAGTTATGGGGCTGGCACCATCCCATCCCCACTGGTGCCCAGGGGAGTTGCTTCCAGTAAGCCCAGTGGGCCAGAGAGGCTTGAGAGGTTTTGGGGTACAGGTTTTGGGGGGCAGGCAGCAGTCAGGGTTCTCTCTGTCACCAAAACCAAGTGCAGGGGAGCTCTGTGAGGGACAGGCAAACCCTGCCCACAGACCCACATGTGTCTCAGGTCCATGCTGACAAGCCAAAAAAAGCTGGGGAGCTTCAGAAGACAGATCCCCAACCTGCCCTGACCCCCGGGCTGTGGGCTCCCATCCCTCACACCTCACCCCCAGCACTGCAGCATCCCAGCTTCAGGCCAACCCTGCTGGCAGGTCCTGCCCTCCCTGGTGACTTGGGCTCACCAACACTGCAGGGTGCAGCTCAGCCAGCCCCTGGGATCTGCACCTGGATCCCTGCAGAGGCACTGGAACAGGTCACCCAGAGCAGCTGTGGCTGCCCTGCCCCTGGAAGTGCCCAAGGCCAGGTTGGATGGGGCTTGGAGCAGCCTGGGACAGTGGAAGGTGTCCCTGTCCATGGCAGGGGGTGGAATGAGATGGGCTGTAAGGTCCCTTCCTACCCAAACCATTCCATGGTTCTATGATTCCGTCCTTCCGAGCCAGGTACAAGGGAAGGCAAGAGCAGAGCTGGGGTAAGAGCATCCAAGAGGATGTTCCTAGGGAGAAGACACACAGAAATGCCTCAAGACTTTGCTTCTCCCCATCTCCCCAGCAGTGATGCAGGGAGTATCCCCCCAAGGCAGGGCTCGCCATCCTTCTCCATGTCTTTCCACCACCTCCCAGTTTGCCTGCAGAGCAGGAAGACAGTACAAAGATGCCTCCCTGCTCCGTGGGATCTCGCTCCTACAAGAGATGGAAGGCATGAGCACAAAACTGCCTCTCCCGAGCTTTCCCCACGCTCAGCACCGCTTGTCATTCAAGCAAACCCCGTGGCCTTTAAGCTGCCAAGGTACCAGAGCTGCTCTGGAATCGGAGTTCGCTCGGCTCCTGCCCTGGAGCAAGGAATCTGAAACGCTGCCACTGGAAACGAAACAGAGCATCCGTCATTTTACTTGCCAGAAATATATCCAGCCCCCAAAAAAAGAAATACTGCCTGCGAAAGAGCCAGCAACAAAGCCCTCGATTCCACCGGTGAAGCAGAGCCCGGCGTCGGGCATTTCCACTGGAATCCTGATTCTCTGCCCAATTCAAAATCACCCGAAATAAAGCGAGCAGCAGGGTCGGGTTATGGCCAGAGGGGCCAGAAGAAGGGCGCCAGGTCATAATCAGGAGGGCTGGTGGGGACCAGAAACTCTCGCCTAGGATGCTGTTAGGAAAATCCGTGTGTTTGCAAGGGAAAGGGGCAGGTGGCAGAGGCAGGGCTGGAGGGGATGAAAGGTCCAAAGGAGCACAGCGAAGCCCAGGCAGCCCCGCCGCGGGGATGGCCAGGGGAGCCCACCCTGCCCGCAGCATCCTGCCCGCAATCCTCCAGGCAGGCGGGTCGTCACCCCCAGCCATTCCCAGTCGCATCCCCAGGAAAAGCAGCAGCACGTTCCCAGCCAGCCCAGCCCCCAGCCCAGGCACGCCAACCCAAATATCTGCGAGAGGCGCTCCCCTCCCTGGGAACGGCGACTCGCCGCAGAGTTCACATGCCCCAGCAATGCCTGATTAAACTCCCAAACTCCAAGGGAATACCCCTGAGGCTGTCTGAAGATAAGCTAGGAGCTAGGCTGCTCTCAGGAAATGCAGGAACTGGGAAAGAGCAATCCCTTTTTTTTCCTTTCAGATCCAGAATAACACAGAGCAAACCCTGATGCTCTCCAGCTCAGACACAAGCACTTGCCCGAGCCCACTGCTGTGCACCCCAAGAGCTTCCCACTCCCCGAGACTTCACAGGTGACCGACCCCTGCTGCAAGCCAGGTCCTGCTGGAGGCATTTGGGATGGACCCAGAGAGCCCAGGACAACTCCAGGCAGCACAGGCGAGCAGGCTGGAAGGTGCTGAGCACGAGGACAGTGCTGGAGCCCTGGCAGAGGGGAGGGTGCTGCCCAGGCCACTGGGAGCCAGAGGATGGGGACACTTGCTGCCAACACCTCCAGGACTGGCATGCTTGGCAGGTGCTCCACCACTTTGGTTCATCCTAGGGAACACCTCAGGTGCTGGTTTCACTGATCCTCAGGTCTCCTGCACCCCTCACTGTCTTTTCCCCCTCCTTGGGCTTTTCCGTGTTGGATGGTCATAGCACTAGACCTGGATCTCCCAAGCCATCCACACACTCAAGGGCAAGGGCAGTCAAGGAAACCACGTTAAAGCAGCATCCAAACAAACAGGCAACTTAGGGCATCCTGGGATCAAGAAGAAGATGCTGCTTCTTCCTTCTGCACCTGCTGGACCCCAGGGAGCAACCAGCATCTCATCCTCTAGGGGAGCAGAGCCACAGGGAGGGTTTGTACCACGTCCTGGGGAGCCCCAGGGGTGCCCTGTCTTGTCTGATGGTGGGGACACTGCAACATTGGCATCGCTGGTGACCAAATGTCCTCATCTACAAGGTCTGCCTTCAGCCAGGACCACGGCTGGGGAGACCTGCACCCAGCACACAGCGTGCTCTCGGCTGAGCAAACACCCCTGAGGCCAGAGGACACATATGGGCTGACCCAAGCCAAGCTCTCCTTCAGAGACTCCTCTTGGGTATCTTTCTTGGTTCTTAACCAAGAAATTCCTCAAGAATCAGCCCGAAATGAAAGGCATCTTCCCTTACATGGCAGTAGAGGATAGAAAAACAGCAGTCCTGGGCAACCTGATGGCAAGAGTTACTAGGAAAACTGTTCCTGGAAAACTGTTCCCAGAAACCTGTCGGGCCTGTGATGGGGTGGCAGGGCAGGGAGGTGTTCTACCAAGGTCCAGCTTCTCTCTTTGACTGGATACCAGTCTGGCTGCAGAAAACACTGGGACTGCTATGGAACACTCAGATTGTCCCTGGGGGTCCTGCACAGCCGTGAGACCCCACTGTGGCCTTCCCATGCACGAAGGGGGTGTGGAAGAAGGGTGGATAGAGACTTCTCACCATGGCCTGTTGTAACAGGACAAGGCACGAGGGTTTTAAACTGACAGAGGGCAGGGGTAGATAAGATATTAGGGGGAAATTCCCAGTGAGGGTGGCACAGGTTGCCCAGAGCAGCTGTGGCTGCCCCATCCCTGGAAGTGTCCAAGGCCACGTTGGACAGGGCTTGGAGCAGCCTGGGATAGTGGAACATGTCCCTGCCCATGGCAGGGGTGAACAAGATACTCTTTAATGTCTCTTCCAACCCAAAGTATTTTCTGATTCTATGGCAATTTTCAAAAAGCACAAGTGAGGTGGGGGAAGCCGGCAGATCTTATAGAACTGACTCCAGGACAGTTGGAAAGCAGAGGTGGAGTCCTGGGAAGGAGGAGGGGGTCACCATCACCACCACCAGCCACAGCAGGAGTCAGGATGGGAGGACCCTCAGCTGAAAGAGCTGCAGGACTCACAGTAAGAAACAGAGAGGTTCAGTCTACGACTGTGAGGAGAGCAACCACGGAAAAACCCATCTACAAGCTGTCACAACACAGAGGAAGATAGGGAAGGGCCACAAGACCGAGCCTGGGGAAGCTGAAGCATGAAGGAAACACTACATGGTGAGAGCTGGAAAGGGCTTATCGCACTGGAGACGTGCTCTGAGGGGCCTGAGGGCAGGGTGACAGCATCTGTCTGGGCCCACTGCTCCGTCCTGGCCCCAACTCCGAGGGGCTACACTCAAACTGGAGCTAGATGTCAATGCTGCCTTCCCTCACTCCCCAGGTGGCCAGCTGGAATGACAAGGAGCAGGTTGGGTGTAGTTGGTGCCTGCCACGTGGTGGTCCAGCCCTTCTCCAGCAAGCCCAGGGTGGGTTCAGGACTCCCAGGCTGCTGCCAGGAGCTGCCTGCCGGACTGGTGACCCCCCTGCAAGAGAATCATCTTCCCTCACCAGGAACGGGTTTGATCCCATCAGGGTTTTCATCCCTTCTGAAACCCAACGCCCATATCCCCATCTCCGGATGGGTCTTCCCACAGCACTGGCAAGCTCCTGGCATGGGAGGGAAGCTCCAGAGCACAGGGCTCCCAAACAAATGGGTTCCCACTGCCTGCTCTCAGCTTCCATGATGGACATCCTCCTCTGCTTGCTGCTTCCCCAGCCTCCTCCATCCCATCCTCCTCCCTCTTCCCCGTGCCAGAGGGTCCTGCACCTTGCCCTCAGTGGCGTGATCCATGGAGGATGAGCCTGAGCAAGGCTGGGGGATGAGCAGGGGCTGTGGGATGAGCTGGGCAGGGAGTGCCCACAGAATCCACCCCCCAGCAAGCTGGAGCACCAGCGGATATGGACTTGTAGGCAGTGGATTCCACAAAAAGAAACCCATCCTTGCATCTGGTATGAGCCGCTGGAATTTTAGGGACTGTCCACATCTCCCTCAGTGTTCTGACGAAACTGTTTTCATCCCACAAGCTTCACAAAGACCTCTCTGAGGAGGGAGAAGGGGGTTTCCTACCATCATAGCTCCTGACACTTTTGACATAAGGCACATCTAGGCTAAGGGCAGAAAAATTCCCAAGCAATTCCTGACCAAGTTCCCCTCGACCAGTGTGGCTTCCCCATCCTCATCCCAGATGGATCTACCTGCCCTCCCTGCACTTTTCTCCTGCACACCATGATGCTGAACGACAGCACCCGGAGGGGGAACATCCTCCTCTGAGGATTTTTCAGACAAAAAATGTTACTTTTCACCCTGATGATGCATTTTAACAATGCAACAAAGGCAAATCCTGGTGCCAGGGCTGCAGCTCTCCGTATCCCGAGGGAAGCCGCCAGCACCCACGCCGGGGATTCGGGATGGGCGTCTCCAGAGGATGGCCACGGGCGTCCCCGCGTCCCCGCAGCAGCACCCCCGCTGCAGCTCAAGGGGTTTAAGCTGAGGCAGTGCAAGTCCCTCTGCAGCCCCCCGAGGTGTAAGGCTCCCTGAGCTCTTAATGGGCTTACGGAGCTGCTGGGACCAGAGCGGCTCCCCCAGCGCAGCGCCCGGGGGACTTAGAGGCATCCCCGGCTGGCAGCGCCCCTTGGCACCGCCCGCCGTCCCTGGCACAGCGGGGGCCGCCCGCCAGCCCCGTCCCAGACGGCGCCGAGCGCTCAGCCTGCTCCCTCCCCATCCCAAATCCCACACGCCTCCTCCTGCTCGCCTCCAGGACGAAGGTGGACGTGTGTCGCCCCCAGCCCTACAGCAGATCCAATCCCCCCGGGCCATGCCACCAGGCTGGCACCCACACCTCCCTGCACCTGCAACCCGTGCCCCAAACTGCACCCCACTCTGCTCCCCCCTTCAGGGCTCACCCCATCATCACGGTGCACCCCCACATCTCACCCCACTTCATCAGCCAGGGCCGTGCTGAGCAGCAGGACCAGGGGGTGCCTCTCACTGGGGCAGGACCAGCTGCACCAGATCCCCCCCACTCTGGGAGGTTCAGACCCCTCAAATTCAGGCTGAGGGTGAGAGGAGCATGTGCTACTCAGCTGGAGGGGCCAGCACACCATCCCACGCCTCCCCGGGAAATCCTGTTTTTCCGGGTTTGGGTCAAGCACAGGGGACTGGGAACAACGGCCGGCAGGAGCAGGGACATCCAGGGAAAATCCTACTGGAAAGCAGTAAAACCTCATGCAGTAAAACCCCATTCTCAACCAGAACAAGTGTTGGGGAGGCAGCCCCTGGCTGAATGCACTCTGGCAGGGAAGGCTCTGCCCTCCTCTTCATCCTGTTTTGGGGGTTTGGACTTCGTGCCTTTAGGTTTTTCCAGAGGGGAAATATTTTTTAAAAGCAAAAAAACTCCCAAAACCTAAGAACGTTACTGAGCTCCTGTGAATTCCCTATCAGCTGCTGTACACGCACATGGCACAGAAAAATCCTTAGCAAATTCCTGCTGAAAAATAATAAAAAAACCAGGAAAACCCACCAAAGGCTGAGCTTGCCGGACACAGCGCGCCAGGAGGGGCTGACAGAGCTGTTACGGTCTATTGGGCCAATAATCCACAAACTAAGACAGATTTATTGTACATGGCAGATCCTAACAGCTCCAAAGAAACCATCACTGTCTCCTGGCGCTTAAAATTCACTTTCTTGGGGGGGAAAAAAAGGGCCAAAATATGGCTTTATGAGATAAGATGCGTGGTTGGACCATTCTGTGACAGGCAGAAGCCTGTGCAAACACATACACGGCTCTTTTTTTCCCCTTGATATATAAATATATAAAATATCTCCTCTTCCAAGGCGAGCGCAATGGCATTACCCGTCGGAGCACTGTCCTTACCACCGGATTACCCGGCTTGGTTTCACCTCCCTTAGCAAGATGGATTTGCAGGGATGTTGTTTCCGCCTCAATATTACCGATCAAAACCGGGGGAGATAAAAAAATCAAGTTAATTAATGCTGAACTGAGCCCCTGCATCCATCTGGCTTGCTGGGATGGGTGAGTTTGGGTCCCCTCTGCTTGGAAGGTGTAAGGATCTGAGAAGAGAGATGCTGGAGGGGAGAGCAGGCTCTTCCCACTGGCATGACAGTGATGGCAAGGCTGGGATGGGGGGACAGTTTGATGTTGATGATGATGGTGATAATAAAAATAACAGTATTACAAAGGTCAGAGCTGGTGCTTTCCCTGTTGCCGGCAGACAGGACCCCAGCCAGCGCGGAGCAGCAGGCCAAGAGCGGGATCAGCCCGATCCCGTCGGTAATTGCGGCGTCTGTTCGAATCTCCGCGACGCTGGAAATCACGCTGGGCCCGGCTCAGAGCTTCCCGGCGGCTGATGGTATCGGACGGGGATCAGAGAGGCTCAGCTTACGGGTTTAGCGCGCGGCTCGTCCCAGCCGGCGCTGCCGCCGAGGGGGGACCGGGCTCCCGGGATGCTCCTGGGAAGCTCGGAGGGTGCGTGGGAGCCAGAATCCCTCGGCGGGGCGATGCCTGGGGGATGCCCGCTGGGACCGCCAGCCCCGAGCCCCCCCGGCATGGAGCGCCGTGTGTTTGCCCCGACAGCCCCCACCAACCTCCGGCTGCACCCCAAAACCATCATGGGGGGGTTATGGGGGGAGAGCGTGGGAAGCTGGAGCAGGCAAGCAGGAGAGAAGCTCTTGGAGGCTCGCAGCGATGCCCACGGGCAGGGATGGTGCAGGGAGGGGGGTTTGCATGGGTGCCCCAGCTGCGGATCCCGGTTGCACCCCAAAACCATCCCGGGGGTGCGGGCAGTGGGATGCTGGACCAGAGGACCAGGGCAGCAGCTTTCAGCAGCAGCCGGAGCCGCGGAGCGCTGCCCGCGGGCAGGGACGGCTGCGGGAGGGGTTTGCACGGATGCCCCGGCTCCAGCCCTCCGGCCGGCGGTGCAGCAGCGGGAAGGGATGTGCCGGGACTGGCCGGGTGGCTCCGGGGAGGGAGTTGAACGAGTAATTAGAGCAGGAGGCTGTGAGTCAGCAAACGATGCGTAACCTCGGCGAGGCTGACAATGAGGCAAAAGATGGCAGTTTCGACCGAGAGCGCCGGCTGAAAGGGCACATTTAGATATGCAAAAAGCAGCAACTCCTGACAATCCCAGGGCTGCGACCCGCTCGGCAACCCGTGCTGCTCCGGAGCCGCCGTCTGCCGCCGAGCTCTCGACGCCTTCCTCCAAAATTATTGTGAATAGAGACACGGGTGGGCGCAGACCAATCCCCACAGGGCGAGGTAGTGGGGATCGCTCCCAAAAAAACAGCGGTCAGGGGAAAACACCGGGCAGCCTCAGCTCCAGCACCCCGTGCTGCCTGGAAAGTGGGACAGAACCACACTCGCAGCTGACCTTGCTCGGCTGCCCCGGGGAGAAGCGCGGCCACGGTGCTGGCGATGCCCCCGGCACAGCCCCGGCGCTCCAGGGTGGGTATCAAGGTTTGGCTTGGAAGCAAAGCCCAGCTCCAGCCACAGGCTCGTCCCCCCGTTTTGGGGGTGCACCAGGGCTGCAGGCAGGTAGGGCCCCGCCGCGCAGCCGCCCTGGGCGAGGAGAGTTTAATTAACCCCGGGAAGCGATCGTTAAACGGCCGGCCCGGGTAATCGATGCGGAAGGGGCAGCTCTGCTGCCGAGGGACCATCTGCTCCGGGGAGCCAGGGCGGCTCCCGTCCCCCCCGTCACCCCTCGCCTGCCGGGAAGCGGCCGCCGCCGGCACGGGGCAGCTGCTTTGGGGGCCCGGTCGGAGCTGAACCCCGGCCAAGCCATCCCGGGGGGATGGGAGCTGCCCCTCGCCTCAACCCTCGCTTCCCGTAAAGCCCCAAGCCCCAGAGCCACGTGATTTCCGACACGACACGGCCCCCCCGGCACGGAGCCCACCGGAGGGTCCCTCCCGAGCGCGGCATCCCCCCGCCCCCGACAGGATGTGGCCGGACCAAAGCTGCGCAGGGATGTGGCCGGGCACCCTTCTCGCCCCGCAGCTGTTTTCACCCTGGAGATGAGTTTGTGGCAGTCTCAGCCTTGAGGGCACAGGGGGGTTGTGTCTTTTGGAGCACCCCGCGCACACCTATGGCCGCATTCCCGGGGGAATACTCAGAGGGATGCTCTCGGCATCCCGGCATCACCCAGAACACGTCATCCTGGCCCGGGGCACTGTGTCCCTTCCCAGCCCCCAGCATCCCCAGGCCTTTCTCCAACCCTGAATTTCCAAGTTCCTCCGTATTTCCTCCCAATAAATGGTGGCGGGTGCTCACGGGCAGTAAGGCTGGGTGTGGTGCATCTGCTCCCGAGGGACCCAGGAGCTACTCCCCGCTACAGGGCACTGCCTCCAGCTCTGGGATGGGGCTCCTGGGCAGGTCTGGGATGGGCACAGGGAGACCCCTAACCCCTGACCCCATGGTCACCCCCCAGGAGAGCTTTGGGAAGCAGCTGGGGGTGCAGCCAAGAATAGCATCCCAGGGCAGAGCCAGCCAGGATCGGATGGAAGAGCATGATTTTGTCCCCCAGGATGGGACTTGGAGAGACCAGTGTCCCCAGTGGTGTCCCTCTCCTATGAGGAGACCCTCTGCCATTATCACACCCTGGCCAGCTCCCAGAATCCACACATCCTGGGAAGCCTGTGGGGCCGTGGCACTGGCATGACCCTCTTGGGGTGATGCAGACCCTGGGCACGGAGCCACAGGCATCGCATCCTCCTGGCCTGGATCTGTCCCCCACCCATCGGGAGGAGAGGAGCATCCAAGGAGGGGGAGGGCTGCATCTCTCAGGAAGAAAGGAGCCCAAGGGTGCTTCCAGAGGAAGTGCTGGCACAAGGAACAACCCCTGGGACACGGCATGGCCCTGAGGCCAGGAAGAAGTCCTGTCCCATCCTCTGGCCTTGCCTGGGGCAGAGGGGATGGTGCAGCTGCTGCTGGCCCAGGTATGGGCAGGGTGTCAGATGGGTCCCCAGGCCAGCCGGGGCCAGCAGGGTTCAAGGTGACCTGCAAAGCACAGAGTGGGCATATGCCCTCCTTGCCCCACGGATGGAGACATCTCCAGCTCCTCTTCACCTCCCCAGAGCTGCAGACCCCCGGGAAGGGGCCCGTGGTTGTCCCCACTCCGATGGCAGCAGCTCAGCTGGCAGGGGATGGTGCCCTGCACCCACACACCCCCTTCCTCACACACTGGCACCAGTTTGGGGGCCACCCTTCTCCAGGCAGGCAGATTCAGTTTCTGGTTGCCAGGACCTTTGGGAGAGCAGGCTGAGGCTCCAGTGCAGAGTTGGCTGGGTGAGGGTTTGCCAGGACACCCACCACACTTGAGTTCCCAGGGGAACGCTCAGGGATGCTCCTGGTAGCCCAGCATTGCCCAGGGTACCAGCACCCAGCCACTGGGTGTGGGGATGAGGTGACCCTTCCCACCCCTGCCCGTCGGGGCAGGGATGCCCATGGCAGCCCAGCGGGAGAGGAGCCAGAACTTTGTGGGCAGGAGGCAGCGGGGAGAGCCCTGAAGAGGAAGGGGGATGCTGTGCTCCACTGCAGGAGGGAAACTGAGGCAGGGAAGGGCTGGGATGGGCCCACAGGCTTGGTGCAGCAAGGGGACCTAGAGCCAGCTTTTCCTGATACTCCCCATCCAGAGGCCCCTCCGTGCTGAGGACAGGGAGCAGAGACAGAGCAGGAAGAACCCCCCGCCCTGGCACTGCCAGATCCCAGAACAGGACGTGAGACAGGAGCATAACCCTCAGTGGGGTGCCCCCCCAGGCCTCCCAGGAAGGATGCAGCCCCTCAAACTGGGGTTCAGCCCCAGAACAGCGCTTAAACCACCCCCCAAAGCACTGCTCAAGCTCTGAGCTGGTGCTCAGCCCCCTGACATGGTGCTCAGCCACCCAAACTGGTGCTTGCTGGCCAAACTGGCACAGCTTCCCAAAACAGTGCTCAACTCCCAGGCCAGTGCTCATCCCCCCAAGCCAGTGCTGAACCCCTGAGTGGGTGCTGAACACCCCAGACTGGTGCTTGACCCCTGACATGGTGCTCAGCCCTCCAAAACAGTGCCTGACCCCCAAGACAGTGCTCAGCCCCCTGAACCAGTGCTCAGCCACTGAGCTGCTGCCCAGACCCCAAACTGGGGTTCAGGCCCCCAAAACTGTGCTTGAGCCCCAAGCTGGTTCAGTCTCCTAAAATGCTGTTTGACTTTGCCGCTGGTGCTCAGCCCCCAAAACAGTGCATAACCCTCAAAATGGTGCTCAGCCCCCCAAAACAGCAAACCCCCAAACCAGTGCTTGACTCCCAAGCCAGAACAATGCTTGACCAGCAAACCAGTTGCCAGCTCCCCAAAATGGTGCTCAGCCCCCCAAAACAGCAAACCCCCAAACCAGTGCTTGACTCCCAAGCCAGAACAATGCTTGACCAGCAAACCAGTTGCCAGCTCCCCAAAATGGTGCTCAGCCCCTCAACCTAGTGCTCAATGCCCCAAAATGCTGCTTGACCCCTAAGCCAGTGCTCAGCCCCCCCAGAAAGCCTTATCCCACTGGAGGGGTCAGCCACTCCGTGGTCCTCCCCAAGGACAGCCACTCCAGTTTCCTCCCAGTACACATCCTGGTCACATGGTCCTTCAGAATGGCCACACAGCCCTGAGGGGTGTTCCCAAATTTCCTTTGCCCCTCCAACACCAAAAGAACACAGGAGCACCATGGCAGGGAAGCCAATCCCTTCCCAACACCCTGGCTGTGGGGAGGGACATGTCCCCCACTCTGTGTCCTGGAGGGGAGCCTGTTGTCCCCTTTCCCATCATTTCCCAGGGGAGCATCACCAGCAGGATGGACAAGATTCCTGGGGCTCTGCTGGGAGCCTCCCGGGCCCCAGAGCCATGGAGGGTGGGGGGCCTGGACAAAGGTAAGGAATATTAGGCACCGGGTCCCTGGTGATCCTTGGAGGTGGCTGCATGGTGGGATGGTTTGTGGGATGCAGAGCAGGACACTGGGTGGGATGAGCACATCCAACCTCTAATGCAGGCAGCTGCTGGCTGTGGGGGAGTTACTCCCCACTGCCAGGGTGTTTTCCAACCCTCTCCACGGAGCCATCGGCCTTTGGGATGAGCTGCTGAAGCCGCCCCCACACAGCCCAGTGCCAGCTATTCCCAGGATTAGCCCGGCAGTGGTTATGGATGTGGTTGTCCCCCAAAGCACCAACCACAGGCAGCCTGGGGACCCCTGGGGACTGGCCACAGGCCCCCCATTCCCCCAGGCTCCCGTTTCCCCCCAGCTTGGGCATCTCCAGACCCCCAGACACAGCCCCCATCCCTGCCCCATCCTCACATCCCTCCCTGCTGTCCCTCACCCCCAATCGAACTGGCTGCCGCACAGACTCATCCCCGTTTAATCTTCACGGTGCATCAGGCACCGGGAAAAAACACAACCATTTTCCTTTTTTTTTTGGGTCTTAATCTTTACCTGAGGTCAGATTTACCAATCCTCCTGCTAATCCCCCAACGCCTTCGCAAAGCAAAGGGCCCCCTCCTCCGCCAGCCCCGCGGGAGCGAGTCCAGGGAGCACCCACAGCCCAAGGGTGCTGCGGGATTAGCGCTCCAGGTGACTCCAGTTCTTCCCAGCGAGGTGGCAATACGTGCTTTTAAAGGCTCTTTTTATTTAAGGAATCTGAACGTGAGGATGGGGGAGGGAGATAAGACGGCAGCGGGGAGATAGGGGCAAAGCCTGGGCGTCTTGGCTCCACTGACAGGCTCAGATTTTGGGGAAATATTCGGGGAAAAGATGAGAAACCACTTCTTAGAGAGGATTCAGTGCTATTCCCTGCCTCAGTTTCCCCGTGTGTAGAGATGAGAGGTCACCCCCTCTCCCGGGGATTCAGATGGCACCAGCTGCCCCTGAACAACCTCCAGGTCAGCCCTGGTGGGGCAGGACTGGGAATTACCCCGGACATGCAGATGGAAGAATTAGGGGGCTGCTGCAGATGTGGGGACAAGAGTTCCTGTGGATGTGGGGGTGCCGGGATCCCTGTGGGTGGGGGGACACAGAGCTCTGCAGAAGGGGGCACGGGGAGCAGGGGGCTTTGTGCATGGGAGGCTCTGCGGAGAGGGGTGACAGGGGATCTGCATGTGGGGGGACTGGGGACCCTGAAGATGAGGGGACACAGAGCTTTGAAGATGAAGGGACCGGGTTCTCAGCAGAACAGGGGACAGGGATGCCTGAAGGCAGGAGGGAACATGGGGCTTTGGAGATGGGGGCACAGGAGTCCCTGAAGTGGGGACAGGGTCCCTGTTGATGCGGTAACAGGGGGCTCTGTGGAAGGCGGACAGGGGGCTTTGCAGATGAGGAGGGGACAAGGGTGACAGAGTTCCCAGCAGAAGGAGGGGGCAGGGGCCCTGGCAGATGAGGGGGACAGGGGTCCCTGCAGAAGGAGAGGTCAGAGATCCTTGCAGATGGGGGGACAAGGGTCTTGCAGACAGGAGAGGGACAGAGGTCCCTGCAGATGAGGGGACAGGAGGAACAGAGGTCCCTGAAGATGTGGGNCGGCTCCGCAGCGGCGGGGGCCGCGCAGACGCCCCGGGCTGGGTGGGAGGCGGGGGTGCCAGCAGCCGTGCCCTGCGCGGGCCCGGCGGCGTTGGGCGAGCGCTAACCGGGGATGGCAGCGCGGCCCTCGCCGCGACACCGCGCACGCTCCGCCGCGGCCGCCACCTCGCCGCGCCAGCCTGGAATTTGCAAGCTGTCCTGATGCATTAAAGCGCAAACGCCTGGCATCCAGCTCCCAGCCCTGTGCCCGGCTGTGCCAGGCCATGGCATCCCCTCCCCGGGGACGCCGACACGGGGCCAGCTGTCCCCAAGGGCGGCCAGAGCCACCATCATCATCTTCGTGCTCTGCGTTTATTTTTCTCCCCCCAGCCCCAGCTTTAAATAGCGGAATGGGGAGACGGTGCCAGGCTCACGCTGTCACCGTGGTGAGGCAGGGGACACTAGGGACATCAAGAGCAGAGGGTTCCCAGCAGTGCTGGCACTGGGAGCAGGCAGAAGCCCGGCAGCACGGGCAGCAGTGGAGCCCCTTCCAGCGGGCAGCACGTTGTGCCAACCCAGGGCACGGAGGGAATGGGGAGATGCAGACAGACGCGGATGGACAGAGGGATGGGATGCTCCGCTTGCCATCCCAGGGACAAAGGTCTGGGACCCCGAGGTGGGTGCCATGGCACCCCTGCCAGGACCACCCCGGAGAGCCAGATGGAGATGGGCTGCAATCCCCTTGGACAGCACCCATTCCCTGGGGATACCAGGGTCCCCCCTCCCCTGTGCCCATACTCACACTGCACCCCTCCAAGTCCACTCTCTACACTGGATACTTCCCACAGATGCAGGAGGGAAAGCTGGGGAGGGACAGCCCAGCCTGGCACTCCCAGTTCGGTGTCCAGCCAGCACCCACCATCCCACATCTCCCTCCCTGCAGCCTTTCCGATTCCCTGAGACTCCCCACAACCACTGTCACGTGTGCCATGGGATCCCCTCCAACTCCTGGAGGGCGCTGGGTCCGCTGTAAGAAGATTGGGCACCTGCCAAGGCCGTGGGCAGAGGGGACACCCCAATCCCTGGCACATGCTCACCCCTCGCCCACGCACTCAGTGATGCTCCCAAATGGTTCAAGAACCCAACACCCACCCTTACGGCCAGCGGGACACGCTCACGGCCCAGCCGGGCAGGGTGGGCTCAGCCGGCTGTGCCGATCCCAGCCAGAGCAGGGCAAACAGCAGCGGGATGCCCGCGGGAGGAGGGAACGGCAGCAGCCGGCTGGAATAGGAGTGTGAAGAAACGGCTCCTGCGTGCTCTGTCCGGAGCCAGCTAACGAGGCCATATTTGAAATGCTTCGCATACCTCCGGTCATCAGATTAGTGAGATGCAGAAGGTAAAGCAGAGGGCAAGAGGAGCGCTCCCAGGCAGCGATCCTCGGCCGCGGGAACTGGGGGAAAAGTCCCCGGCTGGCAGCGGGGCACAGGGCAGAGAGCGGCCACGGGCACCCCGGAGTGATGGGTGCTGGGATCTGCCTCCCTGCTGGGACCCCAGCAGATGCACCAGGGAAAATATGAGGAACTACTTCTTGGAGAGGATTCAGTGCCAACGTGCTGCCATGTCCTGGCCACCAGCCACTGCCGCCTCCCCATGGCCCAGGCGAGGCCTGGACCTGCTGAAAAACCTTTCAACATTTCAGCATTTTACAGGGGCTTACAGGAAAGTCAGAGAGAGACTTTTCATCAGGGTCTGTCATGACAGGACAAGGGGTGAGGGTTTTAAATGAAAAGAGGAAAGTTTGGGATTGGATATTAGGAAGAAATTCTTCCCTGTGAGGGTGCTGAGGCCCTGGCACAGGGTGCCCAGAGAAGCTGTGGCTGCTCCATCCCTGGAAGTGTCCAAAGCCAGGCTGGACAGGGCTTGGAGCAGCCTGGGACAGTGGAAGGTGTCCCTGCCCGTGGCAGGGGCTGTAACTAGATGAACTTTAAGGTCCCTTCCTGTCCAAACTCTTCTAGGAGCCTACAGAAGGAGCAAGATCCCACTGAGCCTCCAAGCATCATCTGTGGGACAGCTCAACTTGCCCTTCCCAAGGCATCCAAACTCCTTGGGCATGAATGGTCCTCCCTGGCCCTGCTCCAGGTCCAGGAGTGGCAGGGGAGCAGGATGCTGCCTCTGAGCCACAAGTGGGTGCACAGGAGTAAGAGCTCTTAGAGGGTAAGAACACCTGGATCTGCAAACACTTGGACCCTTCAGGGTTGGGATGTTCAGCTGAGAACGTCTCAGCCTTCAGGATGTTCAAGTGAGAGACTCGACTTGGATCTGGACCCCAAAATCCCATCTCTGAGGGACAGAAAGAGGCACAAAAACCACAAGGGCAAGTCCCAGCAAAAAGAAGTGACAACCAATGACACCAAGACCCTTGGGGACACCAAGAGAGAACCGGGGAGCTGAGTGGATGGAGCAGCATTGTTTGGTTGGGCATGGACAATGACTCCACGTGGAAGCCTGTGGGGAACAGATATTGCCCAGATATCCCCACAAAGAGCTGGAGCACAGGCAGGGACTCAAGGCAGGTTTGCAAAGGCAAAACCAAAACATCCATCAAACGAGGGCTGCTTCCAACCACAGTCAACCACCCACAAACCAAGAGGTGACCAGGGACAGCAGCACCAGAGGAGGCCAGAGGGGAACGTGCCCAGTCTCATCACACCAGAGCACAAACCCAATCCTCATTCCAGCAGGGGCCATCCCCAGGGAGCTCAGCACACGGTGAGCAAACGTATGCCAGGGTCAGCTGGGGGCTTCATGGGTGGCAGCAGCCACCAGAACCCACTGGAGTCACTCACAGGGCCAGGACAGCACTGCTGCCAGCCCTGCCACCAGCCAGGTGACAATCAGACCCTGGGGATGAAGCCCATCACAGAAGTGACACAGAAATGACAAGGTAGATCTCACCCCGTGGGCAGGTCCCACCCATCACCCACACTGTGCCCCCACCAAAATGTCCCAGGGCTGTCACAGGGTAGGGCCTGTAACCCGAGCCCTTTCCCAGCTCCCACCTCTCCGAGCTGGGAGGGTGGAGATGGAAAAGCACATCCTGCTTGGAAAATCAGAAAACAGCTTTTCTTTTTTCATTCTTTGCCACCGCTTCCAGGGTCAGAGCCGACACACACCCTCCCGTGCCCGGGCCACCACGCTGTCAGCATCACTGTGGGGAGCTGATGCATCCTCACCCTCCCAGCACAAAGGATGTCCCAGCTCAGGCGATGGAAGATGCTTTGGTACAAGTGACACAGTTCCAGGACAAGGACATCGAGCCAGACCCACACATCCCAAGGTGATCCCACAGCCTGGGAACCATTAGTCCAGTCCCTTTTCCATGCCATAACCATGGATGGTGGGAACCAGGAACACCAAGGCGGCCACTGGAAAACCTTCTGACCTCAAAAATCCTTTTATCCACATAATCACAGGCTGCCACCCATGTGCAGCACAGGCTGTCATCTCGGACCATCAGCACACTCCACCTGCTTGCAAGCCATGGGAAAAGACAAGCAGGGATGAAATCACTCTAAAGATATGAGGGATGCACCCCCCAGCACCCCAAAAGGAGAGACTCTAGGGCAGGCACACCACTGCACTGAGCTGTTGACAGATCCCAAAGCTTTCCGACTGTGGATGTGAGGCGCCCGAGGGCCCGTGGCCAGGGTAAACGTGCCCTCTGGACTTTCCCAAAGGCAAAGGGACCCACAGGTCGCCCTCAGCCACTCACTGGGGTCACACCGTTCTGCTGCCTGCTGTCCCTGCAGCTCTGCTGGGGCTCCAGCCCCATGGGTGTCCCAAGGGACACAGGACATGGATAGGGATGTAGGGATGCAGGCTGTTCCTCACCCCCCCAGGATGGGGAGTCACAGCCTCCCCACCAGGACATGTCCCTCTGCTGAAGGCAAGGGCCCTGCAGAGCTGATCCCCACGGCAGAGCCACTGCTGGGCACCAGCAAACTCACATTTCCTCCACTCTGGCCTGGCATTTCCCACTGGCCACATCTGGAGTTGGTTCCTCCTCCAGCCACCCCTTTGCCCACCTGCCTCTTCCCTCCTGCCCCTCCTACACCCCTGCTCCCTGCACCAAATCCCGGACTGATTTGGGCAGGAACCGACCTTAAAGCTCCTCTCCTTTCAACCCCCTGCCCTGGGCAGGGACACCTTCCACTGTCCCAGGTTGCTCCAAGCCCCAATGTCCAACCTGGCCTTGGACACTCAGGGATGGAGCAGCCACAGCTTCTCTGGGCACCCCGTGCCAGGGCCTCACAGTGTAAAAACATTTCTTCCCTATGTACAAGTTAACCCTGACCTGTTACAGTTTAAAACCCTCACCCCTTGTCCTGTCACTGCAGGCCCTTGTCCAAAGTCCTTCTCCAGCTCTCTTGAAACCCCTTTGAGCACTGGAAGGAGCTGTAAGGTCTCCCTGGAGCCTTCTCTACTCCAGGCTGAACATCTCCAGAGCAGAGGGGCTCTGGCCCCTGGACCATCTCTGTGACATCCTCTGGACCACTCCAACAGGTGCCACATCTGTCTGTGCTGGGGACCCCAGAGCTGGCTGTGGTGCCCCAGGGGGGTCTCACACAAAGCAGAACAGAGGGGGAGCACCCCCTCCCCACCCTGCTGCCCGCGGTGCAGCCCAGGATACACTCTGCTTTCTGGGCTGTGAGCACACAGTGCTGGCTGATGTCCCATCTGTCACCCACCAGCACCCCCAGTCGTTTTCCACGGGGCTGCTCCCAGCCCATCCACCCCCCGGCTGTGCTGGGGCTGGGGGCTGTCCCCACACAGGTGCAAGACCTTGCACTCGGCATGGCTGAACCTCCCACCTTCCTCCTTCCCCATCACCTGCCTGGCAGGAAAACAGCCAATGCCACACACCAGCTACTGCCAGCATCTCCATCCTTTCCCAAGCCACCACAGCCCATCCATTCTCATGTCCCCAACTGGGTGGAGGGGCAGACTCTTCCTGGGATAGTGGCTCCCATCCTCCTCCCCAGCCTGGATGAGTTTCAAGAGCACCAATCACTTTGGGGACACCTGGTCCCCCAGGCTCCATGCCTGGGCTCTGTGCAGAGAGGTGGCTGCAAGGGGCAGCAGTGGCAACTGGGAGTCCCACAAGACCCCCCATGCTCCCAGGAGTCAAAGTCTAGTCAGGGGAAAAGGAAGGGGAAAGGAGAAGAAAAAAAAAAAAAAACCAAGGCTTTTGAGTGCAATATTTTAGTTGAGCACCAGAGCATGAGTAAAGGAGGGAGCTTTTCGTGGTCTGGTGAGTTTAAGCTATGAGCTGAAAGTTTAACTATTAATACACTTAATCAAGAGGTTGTTCCTACAGCCGGGATTTGGGAAAACAAACAGGGAGGCAGGGGAACGGTGGCACCCGCTGTGGCCACCCCGGGGAATGGCCCTGCTGGGGGAGGTGGAGGGTCTGGGACCAGCTGGGGCCGGATCCAGCCTCGGCCAAGCCTTGCACGGACACACCAGGAGGTGCCAGGTGCTGGCTGCGAGGGCCAAGCACCCTGGACCCAGCCCTCCCTCCAGTGCCCCACACAGGAGATTTGTCAGAGGGGACAGTTTTGGGGACAGGATGTCACCCCCAAACCCTGCAGCATCCCCAGGTTACAGACAAGCAGCACCTGCACTGCTGCCACCTGCCTGGAATGGCCCTGGTGACACCAGGGGATGCCGGTGGGTGAGGGACCCCCAGGGTGGGGGATCCCCAAAACGCCCCCCACACCTCCACAGCATCTCCCCAGGCACCCACCTCTGCCACAGAGGAGGAAGAGGAGGAACAGGCTGAATGCTGGGGTGCAGCAGGCAGAGCTGCTCTCCGGTGCCCACCCAGCTGGTGTCACCGCGGGCAGCGGCGCAGGGAGGCGCGGGCAGAAGCCTGGCAGCGCGGCGCCGGCCGCCCGCATCCCCACCACAAAATCCATGTCAAGGACGCCTCGGCCGGCTCCTGCCTCTTCCCACCGAGGCGGGGGGGAGGACACGGGGACATTCGTGACGCCCGGCACA
>VZRO01001448.1:1002571-1018829 GCA_013397915.1 Daphoenositta chrysoptera | reverse complement strand
CCGTGGTGTCCTAACCCCCCATGTCCCACACGGATGGGATTGAAGTGTGTCCCCCGTGTCCCATCCACCTCCACGGATGTCATCCTGTTCGTACCCCCTCCACGTCCCACCTCTCCCTCACAGGTTTCACCCCACTGTGCACCCCGTGTCCTAGCCGCACCCATGGGTGTCACCATGATGTCCCCTCACACATGTCCCATCCACCTTATTGTGCCCCCCGGCCCGCTAATCCCCATCATCCCCAATGGGATGTCACCACCCTCCCTCTGGGGTGTCACCCAGCTGTGCCTCCTCCCGCCCCCCGGTTCCCCGAGGGGTCACACCCTCATGTGCACCCTCATACCCCAGAATGTTCCTCATCCGTCAGTCCCTCTGTAGGGCGCACACCCCTCTGTCCATTCCCCCCATGGGATGCCCCCCTTCATGTGCTCCATCCTTTGTCCCCAAGGTGGGGTGTCCCCCTGCAGGTACCCCACCCCCTGCACCCCCCGTGGGGTGCCAGTCCCTCTCTTCTCCCTTCCGTGGGGTGTTCGCAGAGTGTTCCCATCTCTCTGTCCCCCGTGGGGTGCAGCTGCCAGCAGCTCCCCGCAGGAAGAGCCACCCCCAGGCAGCCGAGGTGCGGGGGGGACCGGGGGGTGCAGAGTTCCCCATCCCAGCAGCACGCCCAGAAGGGCGCACAGAAGGATCGCTCTGGGGAGGATCACAGCCCCAATCCCAGAGTCCCGGAGCCCCGGGCTTGCTGCCGCCACCGGGAGGGACCTCGCGGTCCCACAGCGGGACATCGCTGAAATCCCCCTGAATAAACAGCAAATAATCGATGGTCCGATAAGTCAGCCGGAGGGAGGGGACAAATCCCGAGGTTTGGCCCCGCGGGGGGGGGATAACACGTTTGGCCCAGAAGTTTCCTGCTCAACTTTTTGCCAGAATTTTTTGCTGCTGAGGGGGAGAGTTGTTGTTGGGTTTTTTGGTTTTTTTTTTTTTCTCCCCTTTGAGTTGTGGGCACTGAAATATTGGAAGTTTTAAAAAAAAATCCTTAAATCCCCACTCCTCAACCGAGAGCAGCTTTCCAGGGACAAACAGCCCAAAAAAAACCCACCACCCCCAATTCCCGCAGCCTTTTCAGTTGCCAGCAAAATACCCAAACCCTCTCAAAAGCAGAAACCCTGACAAAAATGAAACTGGGTTTGTGTTGCCGTTGATTTTTTTTTTTTTTTCACAGGAATGCGAAATCTCTTCCCACCCCGCTCCCGCCTCGAAATGAAACAAAAAAATCTGCGATGGGGCGGGGGGGGCGAGCGGCGCGGATGCGCTGTTTGTATTTGATCCACGTCTCGTTAATTATGCGCCTCTCGCAGATTTAGCCACTGGGATTTGCAACCGCGGGTGCTGTGACGATGCTCCGGCTTCCCAAAAAATCTCCCTCCCGGGTGGCAGTGATGGGGGAGCACGGTCCCATCCTCCTGGGCACCCTTTCAGCTCCTCTGCTGGCCCTCTCAGTGTGTTCCCCGTCTGCCTCCCTCCACAATTCAGCCTCTCAGCCCCCCAAAACAGGAGCAGAGGAGCCTCGTGCCCGGCACACGGGGTGCACGTGGCACCGGTGACACTGGAGAAGGGACAGCATCCCACCAGCACCACTCCAGGTGACACTGCCCAGCGTACAGCACCATCTCACCCACGTGGGCTTCACCAAGGGCATTTTCTTTGCCCCTTTTTGGCTATTTTTAAGGACCTGACACAACCCCCTGCTGCCACCACGAACCACAGGGTGTTGATGTCCCCTTTGCCAAGGCAGGGCCTGTGGCAGTAGCACCTGGAGTTTGCCACCCCCTGAAGGTCCCCAAATGCAGCAGCATTTCACTTCTCAGCGTGTTTGGAAAACTTAGGTGTGGGCAAATCCCCTTTACTGAGGTCTGGAATCCTCAAAGAGAAGGGAAACTGAGGCACAAAGCCAAGCTGGGACTTGCTGACAGTGACAGCAGCAAAGCTGTGGCTTCAGCCCAGTGCCCCCCAGCAAACCTCCAGGCTCCCCAGCATTCCCACCGCCCAGCCCCAGCGCTCCAGTCACAGGGAGGCCCCCAAATCCAGAGGAGGGTCCCCCAGTGCTCCCAGACAGGCAGATCCCCACAGCACAGGGACAAGGGTGTCACCCTGGGGACACAGCCCCTGAGCCTCCCATCTGCTGCTGGAGCCTGTTCCCATGGCGTGCTGGGGGTTGCGGGGAACAGAGGATGAGGGTGGAGGGCAGAGGGGCAGAGATGGAGGGCAGGGGGGACAGTGGTGGATGTCCAGAGTGGGCCCAAGGTGGAGGATGAGGAGGATGAAGAGCAAATGGGACAGGAAGGGCGGGTGAGAGGACAGGGATGGAGAATGACGGCGCCAGGGTTGGGAGGCGAGTGGGACAAGGTTGAAGGGTGAGCAGAATAGGGACAGGGATGAAGGGACAGAGAGACAGGAGAACGATGGTGCCAGGGATGGAGGACACAGGGCGCAGGGACAGAGGGGGCAGGGGATGGGGACAGGGCAGAAACCTGTCAGGAAACAGCAGCGCTGCCCCTGCTCACTGCCTGCCAGAGCCAGGGCCAAAATCTCCCCCGCCAATGCTGGGCAGTGGGCTCTGGCTGTGAGGTCTGCATGCCCCCTCCCCAGCTGGGGAACAAATCCAGGACCTCTACCCAGCTCCAGGAGAAGAGCCAGGAATAACTGGGGTTGGGACATGGAGGTGTCACAGAGCAGCCTGACCCTGCAGCGGTGAGGGGGCGTCGTGCAGGTCCGTGCCCCCCTCCCCCGGGTGGCAGTGGGACACCACGGGGCAGTGGCTGGAGGGCTGCCAAGGCTGCGTGAGTGGGAGACGTGTCCCAACAGTCTCCAGAGCACAAACACACCTCCAGAATTCCCGACCCCAAATTCCCCCAGCCCAGCCCCTGCCATCCAAGTGGGTTACAGAGCTGGCACTGTCTTGTCACCTCCTCCGTGCAGGGTGCTGGGTGTCTTCTGGTGGAGGGGACCCAAATCCAGCCAGATGCTGTGTCAGGAGCCCCAGACCTTGGTGACATCCCTGATTTTGGGGAGGGGGCTGGACGGGGGACCCCAACTCCTCCAGGTGCTGTGCTGGAAGACACCCCCCCTTCCCGGCAAGCTGGGGTCAGACTGATACAAACCCCTTGGCCCTGCTGGTGCTGGAGAGCAGAGCTGGAGCAGCTGGTGGTTTTTGGGTGCCGACCTCCTAGAGCGTGGGTCGGAGTGACCCACCATCACGCTCAGCTGGCTCCTGCAGTGGCACAGGGCTGTGTCTGTGTCCAGCCAAGCCCAGGGGACACCGCAGCCCCTCGTCCCCCGGCTGCAGGGCCGCGGGAGTCCCCACCTTCCCGGTTCCCCAAGCCCTGAGTGCCAGCACGGGGGTCCCCCGGGCAGCACGCCCCCCTCCGCCGGCCCCCGCTGCCCCTTCGCGGAGCTCTGCTGTGTTAATTTTTAACCCCAGCTGTCTCCCACATGGCGGACGCCGGGCGCGCTGGCCCCGCTTCCCGGGGACATGCCGGGGACATGCCGGGGACATGCCGGGGACACGCCGCAGCCACGCAGGGACCGGCCACCCCTTCCTGGAAAGGGCCGGCCCGGGGGGGCCACACGAGCCCCCACTGCCCACGGGGTCTCTCCGTGGTTCCCGGCCCTCGTGGGTGCCCAGCGTGGCTCCCTGGGGTGCTCGAGGAGGGGGACGCGGGTGCGGGGCGGGCGGGAGGTACCGGCCTTTGTGGCCGGGGGGGTCCGGGATGTCCCCCTGGCTCCCGTGCAAACGGCAGCGGCCGCTGCCCGGGAATGTCCTGGCAGGAGGGACCCGGGCCTCAAAGCAAACAGACGCCGCGCCGGCGGCTGGGAGAAGGGCAGGAAGCCGGTTTCGCTCTGCCCTCTCCCACCCAGCACAGCGGAGCAAGGGGGGAGCGGGCTGGAGAGAGCCCCGGCGACTGGCAAGCATCCCCCAGCCTGCAGGAAGGAAGCACAGCCAGACCCCCACCCAAACTGGTCCTTCTGGGGGCTGAGGAGCTGCTCACATCGTGCCAAGGGACACCACGGCCATGCGGGTGTCGCAGCCTTTGGCAGAGGAGGGAGCGCGGGCACAGGGGGTCTGTGCCGCAGGGACGGGTGGGCTGTAGCCAGAGTCCCGCCTACGTGCCAGGCAGCAGGAGAACCACGAGGACACTCGAGCTGCAGCGTTTCCACCTCCGGGGACCCTGGCAGGCGTTGGGAATTTTTTTTTTTTTTTTTTTTTTTTTTTGAGCCGGGGATTCGCCTGGAATTCAGACGCCCACGTGGTCCAAAATAGCCTGGCTCCAACATCCGGAGCGCCCTGCAAAAGCCATCTGCCTGCGCAGGCAGGGCGGGCAGCCGCGGGGCTGGGGCACGTCGGCACACTCCCATCCCATCCCATCCCAACCCTTCCCTTCCCCTGGCTGCGGCTGCCCACGGCTGCTGCCGGGGGTCACCGAAGCGGTGCCCAAGCCGCACCGGGGACAGAGGGACAGGCAAGTGCTGTGGTGCGTGGCCAGGCAGGGGACGCTGGTGCTGGGTCACGTTAACACCGGGGTTTTCCCAGTGCCTGCAGATTTTTGGCTCACCCTAAGCTGCTGCTCAGCAGGCGGCTCTGGGAAGACACCAGTGACATGAAAACAGCCATTCTCAGACCGGAGAATGGTGCCCTTCGGATGGGAGCTGAAATGCAGAGCAAGCCAGGCTCCAGGGGGGAATTATTCCTGCTCCACCCATGTCCTCCCGCATTTCGTCCCCTGGCCAGCCCTGTGGTGTCATCTCAAATCCACCCCCAGCCCCTGGTGGGACAGGATCCTCAGCCCCAGCACCTGGGATGGGAGGACACCTGCCCCATCTGGCCCCTCCTCGTGAGCCCTCAGCACCAGAACAGCAGAGCCAGGTGGGGCTTTCCAAACCTCTCCTGCCTGTCCACACAAACAAGGAGACAGAAAGGTCAGAGCAACCCTGATTTTAAAAGCAGACATGCCAGTTACATGATTTCCACTGGAAATATCACAGTTACTTATGTCAAGAGATAATTTGAGCACACTTGAGTCAGGAGATGTGGAGAAATGACGGTGAAACCTGTGCTGGCCTCCTCCTGGCCACTGTGGCAGCCAGGTCATTGCCTCCTGCCCAGCACTCCACCCCCATGCTCCTGCACCCAGGTGTTGCACCCACAGCCTCAGCAGGAGCAGGGATTTGGGATCCTGAGGACGATGGTGAGCGTCACCTGAGCACGCCTGTGTTTTGTGGAGGGCCATGGAGAAGCCTGGAATGTGTAGCATAAAATCTGGCTCACGGCTGTACGTGGGCCAGCAGCCAGCAGGGCCTGTGGGCACAGGAGGAGGAGGTGGTGTCCTGTCACCTCCCATGGTCACGAGGCTTCTGAGAACAAGCCCGTGGTTGGTCCCTCCCCTGTGAGATCCCACCTGGATGTATTTTCCTCCATTCCACATCCCCTCTTCCCATCAACGCCGCTGCAGCTGAGCCTTGACCAAGACTTTGTGGAGGTGAACCATGCTCACCTTTTCTTGCAGAAAGGACTTTGGCACTAGAACAGGCTGCCCAGGGCAGTGGTGCAGTCGCCATCCCCGGAAGTGTGAAAAGATGTGGATGTGGCACTTGGGGACATGGTGACAACAGTGGTGTTGGGTTAATGGTAGGACTCGATGTTCTTAGAGGGCTCTTCCAGCCTGTGTGATTCTGTGCTTCTGTGACCCCCAAAGGCTGTCTTCTCTGTTCGAGCTGCTCTCCTTTGCCCAGCTCCACCGTCCTGAGAAGAAATCAGCCCCTGACTCTCCCACTCCACCCAGAGCCCACCCCCTTTCCCTCTGCCCATAACAGATGTCAGCAGCAACACGCCATCGATGCTATGGAAGGGGCTGACAGACCTGGCTCTGTGGGTGTAAGAAGCTGTCCCCCCTTGGTCACCTAAACACCGTCCACCATGTCAGCCCTGCACTGATCTGCAGCCCCCAATGGATTGTGATGTGTCAAAAGGACCAGGTGTGTCCAGGCCACTCTTCCTCCTGATAGGAAGCTTTGGGGCTGAGCAACAACTGCATGTGTCTCACATCACGTCTGTAACCACCTAAAACCTCCAGGATCTCTCTCCTCACTTTATCTTCAAGGGACCCTTCAACACCAGAGTTCAGCTATGAGGGCAGCACCCAGTTTTTGGGTGAGCTGAGGTGTGCAGGGGTCCCATCGAGGTCTTCTGGGAGACACCTCGTGCAGACAGCTGAAGAGCAGGACCACAGGGCTGCACTCACCCACTGCTCCTGCCATCAGAGAAGCCACCTCTTCCCCAGGGAGCCCTCTGGGACCTGGCTGGGAACAGGGGTCCTTACTGGGGACTGACCAGCAGCCCTTCCCCCTGCCCCATCCCACCTGCTTGCTCTCCTTCGCTGAAAGCTTCCCTGCACTCCCCATGCTCCGGGGATACTTCCACAGCCCCCCAGGGACGTCTGGCATCGAAAGAACTGGCGTGTGGAGAAGAGCTAGGCCTGAAGCTCTAACGTGTAGCTCCATTTCTTCCGGGGCAAACACAGCCCAAGAAATCGCGGCAAAGAGCCAGCCTGGAGTTGGATGGGAACAGACCACCATCTCCTTACCTAGGAAGACCAACTGGACTTGTCAAGAGGAAAGAAATTCATCTACATCTCACACATATGGTCTCATCCTAATGGATATGTATGAGCATAAGGGAAGAAGAATAACCTTCTGGTTAGGCTAAGGGCTTGGCAGTTGAGATTTCGCGATGCTATTCTCAGCGCTGTCCACACCTTGCTCCAAAGCCTTAGAAAACTCTTTATCCATCCTCAGGCCTCACGTTTCCATCTGGAAACGGGGCCGATACCTATTTTGTGCTCTTCGCAAAGGAGAGAGGAGGGACGCTTGGGATGCATCTCCCAGCTCAAGCGGCTCTTGTTTTGAGTTAAGGAGAGCAGGCAGGAGAGACGGGAAGAATGAAGAGCCACGAGGCATCTCTGGGAAAGCTCCAGCGCTGCTTAAGGCTGCCTGGAAAACTCAAACTTCAGTGGAAAGAGGGAAAACGGTCTTTTCCCAGCACTCTGGGGCAGCACAGCTCATCACCTCGGATAACCCAGAGCAAACTGGAGCTATCAGAGCATGTTTTCATCCTCGTGACCCAGCCCAGATGCTTCCTGGGCTCGATGTCTTCCAGGAGGGATACACGGATGTGCACTGCCCGAGCTGAAGGAGCTGCCCAGAAGCCCCTGCCAGGCTGCCAGCCAGGCAGGAGACAATGGCCTGTGGTGGGAAGATGTCACTTGCCAGCAAACCTGCTCGAGGAGGATGGTGCTCAACACGGGGACTGGCAGTGGCCTGTGGCCTTGCCTGAGGGACTCCAGGGGATGCGGTGCTCCATGGAAGAAGGTGCCCCAGGAGCCTTGAGATGCTCCAGGAGATGAGGTGCCCTTGGTGACCCCGAGGGATGAGGTGCTCCAGGAGCCCTGAGATGCTCCACAGGATGAGGTGCTCCAAGTGCCCCAAAGTGTCCCAGAGGCTGAGATGCTCCCAAGATGCTTCAGGGGCACACAGCATTTGGCCAGGCTGGAACTGGGAGATGTCACCACCTTTCCAGAGGTGGACAAGGTGTTTTCCCACCAATTCCCCACTGCTGGAAATCTCGGTGTCTATCTGTGCCTATGCTGAACAGAATCACCCATCTCCAGCCCAGCATGGGATACCCCCCATTGCTCCTGCCCCAGCTTTCCCAGCCCTGTGATAGCCATAGATCCGTGGGTGAACCAAGGATGTCCCTGTTCATCCCGCCTGCTCCAGCTCCCCTGATCCAGCACTGGCTGGGACCCTGTTCCTGGGTGGACGCCAGCACGGGTTCCCTCCTCCATCTCCTCCTCCTTCCGCAGGGCATTTCTGCAGGAGCCCCAGCCCTGCAAGGAGAACACAGAGCAGCCAGAGCAGCTGTAAATCCTTCCCTGCAGCCCAGGGCTCTGCCAAGCTCTCCCTTCCACCCAAATTTATGGAAAAGCAGGTCCCTGCCAGCGACGCACAGCACAATTGCGAGGTGGAACAGGCAGTGCTCGCCAGCTGCAGCAAGGGCTCCTGCAGCCTTTCTCTTCCTCTTCCTCAGGCTGTCACCCTCAGCAGCCTGGGGACAGGCACATCCCTGCACAGACAAAGCAGCCCCAGCACAGTTTGCCTCCCCCCCGTTGCAGTCCCCAGCCCGAGCCCCCTGGGAGCACCCCAAACCTCAGGTAGGAGCATGAGACCCTCTCTGGACAGGCACAGCCGAGCCCAAAGACCCCCGTGTGCCACCCCTTCCCCCTTGTGCCCCTCAGTGCTGGCTGGGGCGTGAGCCCAGACGTAGGTGGGAGAGGATGAAGGGTTCAGGGAGGGAGACAAGAGCCAGAGGCTGAGCATCACTGGAGATTTTTTCCCGGTAGCAAAGGTCAGCCACGTGCCAGCCCCTTCCTCCGCTGTCACAGCAGAGGTAGCGCTGACAGTAGACCCGAGTATTTGCATTTCCTGATGGCTGCGTGCTGAAATTTGCAGTTTTAATGGTGCATTAATGCTGGCTCCTGCATTTCATTACTTCTGAGAGTGAGGAAAGGCACAGAGTGAAAACAGAAATTCCCCTCAATTCGGCCAGGCCAGCCTGGCCTCTGAGTGCTGGCTCCTGCCAGCCGCCCTTGCACAAATCTGTGAGCTGGGCCCAGCCATGACACACGGTCACAGAAACCCCAGCAAAAAACAGCTTTCCTTCACTTATCCTTAACCATGGGATGCCCCTTCCCAGGTACAGAGGTGATCAGAACCCACCCAGCCACCAACCCAGGTGGGCTGCCCTGGATCCCCCTACAAACACAGGGGTGCTTTGGAGAGGTGACTTCGTGGCCACTTCCCTGTTTCATGTCCTGTTTGCACAGGTCAGGGAATTCAATCTACTTTTTGCCCAAATCAGGCTTGGCTGCTGCTTCTTTACTGCAGCCTGGACACAAATTTCTGGGCCTGAGCTTAAGCATAAAGCACTTGGAAACCTGGCCTAGAAGCAGAGGGAAGAGGGGAGCCAAGACTCGCACAGGCGAGCCAGAGGGAGCACACACGGTGTGAGCACCAGTGCTGGGAGTGGCTGAAAGGAGGGATCAGGCAGCAGGGAACCTCTGAGATGCTCATCATGGGCCAGAGCAAAGCTTGCTGCTGGCCACACTCCATGCAATGGGCTTTTTGGGATGAGTTTTGGGGTGTCCAGCACACCAATGAGCAGCACCCTCTGTGTCCCTCAGGTTCTTGTTCAGTTCTGGGCCACTCATGACAAAAAAGACAAGGAGGGGTTGGAACATGTCCAGAGAAGGGAACAGAGCTGGGGAAAGGTCTGGAGCACAAGATGAGGAGCAGCTGAGGGAGCTGAAGGGGGGCTCAGCCTGGAGAAAAGGAGGCTCAGGGGGGACGTCCCTCTCCACAACTCCCTGACAGGAGGGTGCAGCCAGGAGGGGGTCAGGCTCTGCTCCCTGGCAGCTGGCAATAGGACAAGAGGAAATGGCCTCAAGTTGTGTCAGGGGCGGTTTAGATTGGATATTAAAGAAAAATTCTTCACAGAAGGGGCAGTCAGGCATTGGAACAGGCTGCCCAGGGAAGTTGTAGAATCACTGTCCCTGGAAATGTTCAAAAGCCATGTGGATGTGGCACTTGGGGACACAGGTTAGTGGTGGTCTTGGCAGCACTGGGTGAATGGTTGGACTTGATGGTCTTAGACAGCTTTTCCAACCTTGATGATTCCATGATTCCCTATGCCCAAGCCTGATCCAAGGGCACATGGATGAAGTCAAATATCCCAGGGCACATGGAGCACCCTGGCAGCATCATGGCATCTCCTGTGTCCTTCAGACCTGCGAACCTCTGTGTCCCTACCCAGTGTGCCCCTGACCCCACCATCAGCAGGGTGAGGTGCCTGCCCATCCTCTCCTGTGTCTGAGACCTGCAAAGGTCCCAGCCATCAGCACTGGGCAAGAGTGGGGGATCAGGCTGGGGGAATGCGACCCCCAATCCCCAAAACCCAATCCCTTCCACAGGCTCTCCAGACCCTCCATAACCCAATGTGGCAGTGACCCCATCAACTCTGTCCCCCAAGCCAGGGAGGACTTTCACCGTCCCCATGGCTTTGGGGGTGCATCAGTGGGGGTCCCTTCCTGCATCCATCTGCACCCTTGGGTGACTTTCCTGCTGTCCAGCCTGGAGTCCCTGCTTGCTGTTCCAAACCTGGTTTCCATCTGCACGGCCATCCTGCAGCTGGGTTTCGGCAGCGCCCCGCTGCCCAGGCGGGCCTGCCCTGCCTTTCCTGGCCATAAAACCAACGGGGCAGTGGAAATATTTCGGAAACACCTTTTACAGTTCTCTCAGCAGGGCTGCAGTTAACCCCTAAAGGGGCTGGCTGCCATCAGGAAAAACAATTTCATTCCAGCCAAATTATTTCACAGGAAAAGGCTGATTTTGGTGCCATTTTTAACGCTGATGACTTCAGCATCGTCCCCTCGGACTCTGCCACCTTTTCCTGTTCTCATGTTCTGCAATGACCTGGAGCTCTGGCATTCTCCAGATCAAACGTTTTCCCTCGCTCCACATCCAGCAGCTTCAGTTCCTCGGGGTGTCTGTGCTGAAGTGCCCTGGTTTGTGGGGCTGTGGTGCTGCTCCATCGCAGCTCAAGTTCGGGATCGCTGCTGAAACCCAGCCCCTGCAGCCGCCCTCCGGCTATTTTCAAAGGCACCTACAGAGCATTAGGTCACAGAGACTGAAATAGCAGATTCCGGTCCAAATCAGGGTGATGAGCACATTTTGTCCAGCCTCTGCCCAGGTCCCAAGCATCCCAGCTTCTCCCAGCCCAGAGCCCTGTCACAGCTCGAGTGGGAGCACCCCGTGGGTGCCAGGGCCACGCGGCCGTGGGGCAGCTCATGGAACCTCTCACTTTCAAGACCACTTCCACCCCAGTTCAGAGCCACCTGGAAAGTCCAGTACCTGGCAAGGAGACCCTCCACAGCCTACTGGGGACCTCCACTGGTGTCCAGGCACAGCAGGACAGGAGGACACAGTCCTCCAAAAGGTGGTTTGGGGTTCAGACACCCCTGGGATCCTTTTGCTCTGCACAAACCACACCAATGATATCTGAGAGGGGTGAAGTTGATAAGCTCAGCCCATCAGAGCTCCTCGTGCTGACCTCCAGCATGTCCCAGCCCCCTTGGCCGCTCCTGGAGACGGCAGCGCCAGGACGTGACATTCCCTCTGTTTTATCTTCACACATGGGCAGTTCTCAACAAGCAGCAAAGGCCAAACTCTTTCACCACCTGGCACATAAGCTGGGGTAGGGAGAAAGCCAGGCTGAGAGTGCATGTGTCCCACAGGCATCCAGGAGAAGCCACACCTGGTCCCCAGGAACCAGCTTGAGCCCACCAGCAAGGTCCCAGGAAGGGACAATCACTGCCCAGAGGTGGAAGCCAGGTTCCTTCAAGCAATGCCTTGGCTGTGGGTCTGATTTATGGCTCCCAGGGCAGCCAGGTCCTCATCCCAGGAGCGGTGCTTTGGTGCTGCGTTGGCCACTGCACACTCCTGGGCCAGGCTGGGGAGGGGCACAGGGACTGGCAGATGCTCCACAGAGATCTCACTGCAGACACTCACTCCAGCTCAGGGATCATCCCAAATATCCATCTCCAGCATGGCCCTGAGGAGGACACCATGGAACTACAGAATGCTTTGGGTAGGGAGAGACTTTCGAGGTCATCCAGTTCCACAGGCAAGGAACCTTCCACTAGAACAAGTTCCTGTTGGTTTTGCTCCCATCCAACCTGGCCTTGGCCACTTCCAGGATGGGGCAGCCACAGCTTCTCTGGGCAACCTGTGCCAGGGCCTCACCAACCCTCACAGAGAGGATTTTCTTCTTAGTATTCATTCTAAAGCTCTCATCTTTTAGTTTAAAACTGTTCCCCCTTGTCCTTTCATCACCTCTGTCCCCTGCTCCCCCAGCCTGGACCGTCTCCCCATGCTCCAGTTGGTGCCCTGGGATCCTTTCCACCAACGGCTCCCTCCTTCCTGAGGGCTCAGCATCCTCAACGGGTGCTTCAGAGGCAATCAAAATTTGCTATTTTTTGCCTCTGGGAGAATTCAGCAGCAATTCAGAGAAGAGCCTGGGATTCAGGCCATCTGCATCCTGTCACACATGGCTTGACTGAGTCCCTATATCATCCCGTGCCTCAGTTTCCCACCTTTATACAGCAGAGAGGCCATTCCTTGGGTTGTCCCACTCTTTATCCTCCTGCCGGAAACTCTCTGGGTCAGAGGCTGCCTCTTGGTGTGGGGACTGAGCTGCATCCTGGCTGCAGAAATGAAATTTTTGGGTATCCTGCTGCAGTTGAGGGATCTGTCTGCAGCTGGGATGCTCCTGTCCTCAGGCACAGTGAGGGCTGGGCTCCCCTCGTTCAATTCCTTGGCACAGCAATTTCCTTTCCCCTTTTAAAAGTGCAGAGTGTGGGTTTCCAGTAGCTGAGGGGTTGCCTGAATGCCCTGATTTCGGAAGGAGCTCAGTGAGGCCAGGAATGGAGCAGGTGCCCTCTGGAGCTCAGGGAGAAGGAGGAGAGAAGGCACCACCAGCCAGGCTGGGGCTGCAGGGGTGGCAGGTGTCTGGTGGGACGGGTGGCCTTTGGAGAGGTGGGGTTATCCCCCAGCATCCCGGACACTCCTGGAAGCAGGAGGGGTTTGCAGGCACTGAGTCGCTCCAGCCCTTAAAAAACCCAACTATTTCCCTCTGTGCCCGCATAAATGGCAGGGCCAGAGGTTGTGAGGAGCCTCCACAGCCCGCACAAGCACTGCTTGCAGTTGCCTTTCCCTCCCTTTCCTCTCCAGTCTCACTGAAAATCACCTTCTCCACCTTCTTGGCCCCTTCAGAGCCCTCATGGAGTCCGGAGCCGGGGTCTCCACGAGAGCCCTGCAGCCAGGGCAGGGCAAGGTGATGGGTGCCCCGGGCTCGTGGGCTGAGGGACTGCCACTGCTCAGCTTCCCGAGGGACACCAGAGCTGCAGTGCCCGAGAAAGCAGCTCCATCCCTTCCCCCGCACCTGCACAAGGCGAGGGGAGATGCTGGGGCTCAGGATGGCAGCCAGCAGCACCCATCCAGGGAAAGGTGCCCAAATGAACACGGGGAGTTTGCACTCCATGCCCGGGCTCACCGCTGGCTCCAGGCTCAGGAGCCCTGGTCCCATTGGACCTCATTTCATCTCCCCCAAAATTCCCCCCTCCCCACTTTGGAAAGGGCAGAGGTCTCAACTGCAGCTGAGGCACAGGAAGGTTGGGTGTGTCCTGATGGGATGTGTCAGGGAAGATGGGAAACCACCTGCCTTCCCTGAAACTGGGAGCAAAGTGGGGAACGGCCTCCTAAATTTGGTGAGTCCCAGGTCTCACTGCCCACCACGGCTGGTCTGAGGCCTGGAGCCCCACGGGGAGGGACCAGCAGGCTCCCATGGCAAGGGGCTGGCCTGCAGCAAAGCCATCCTTTCCCAGAGCCCATCTCCCAGGGCACCAGTGGCCTGTCCCCGCCATGGGGACCCCCCAGCTGTGTGGGGGCAGGCAGAGGCAGAGCGCCCTGTGCCCCGTGGAACAGGGATGGAGGAACCGGCAGAGTTGCCATGGAGATTTTCTCCCTAGCAGATGCTCTGGGCAGGTGCAAGAAGAGGCTCTGCCCCCCTCGCTGTGCGGCACAATGCCAGCCGGATCCGGCAGAAACAGGAAGCCTCTGCAACCGCCCGCTGCCAGCCCAACGGCCACCACCACCACTGCCACCACCACTGCCACCACCACCGCCAGCACGGCCAGCACTGCCAGCACGGCCACCGGCCGCACCGCCCGTCCCGCTGGGGAAACTGAGTCACCTCCCGAAGCCGCCCTGAGCTCCCGGCTTCACCTCCCCCAGCCCCAGCGTGTGGGACAATGGCGTGTCTGGGGTGTTCCCACCCGCCTTGGGACGCTCCAGCCCCTCTCCCTGCCTGCTCTGGCTGTCACCCATTGCCTCCTCACTCAGCAGACTGGTCACCACAGCATTACCCAAAATGTCACCCATAGGACCCCCACGCTGCCAGGGCGCTGGCACGGTCTGCATGGACAGTGAGCATATGGCAGCCTCCCCAGCCTGCCCCAGGACTGGAGGGGCACTGCTGGCCCCGGGGAGTGGCACAGGGCATCCATGAGATGAGTGATGTTTGTCCTCACCAGCCCAGGGTTGTGCTGGCAGGGACAGACACTCCATAGCTCTTAATCCTGGAGCAACCAGCCCTCCACCTTTCCTGCTGCTCCCAACACTTCTCCTTCCTCTGGTCCCTCCAACTACTCATAGAGTCATGGAATATCCAGAGTTGGAAGGAACCCACAAGGACCATCAAGTTCAGCTCCTGGCCCTGTACAGACACTGCAGCAATCCCACCATGAGCCTGAGAGCGTTACCTCGCTGCTCTTTAAAACCACGCTCTGAAGTTCCCAATGCCGCGGCATTAGACACCTAAAAATCCCCTTTCCCTGGGTTTTCCCCAAACGCCTCAAAAACCTCATCATCAGTACTGTCTGAACACCCAGCCGGAGCGTGGCTCCCTGGCAGTCCCTCCTTAGGAGCAGCTCTTGCCCAGGCTCTGCCCAGCCGAGTTTTCCCCTCGGTGCGCTGCCGGTTGCGAAGCGGTTGAGGCAGCAGTGGGAGGGTTCCGGGAGCGACACCCACACAATCAAAAGCTGCTCTATCCAGCGGGGCCGAGCGTTTCCGTGGTAAGCAGAGCCGCGGGTTGTGTACCTAGCGCAGGGGCTGCGTTTCAAAACACGCCGGGGTCACTCTCCCGCTTGTGCAGAGAGCCCAGGAGCGGATAATGGAGGCAGTGTTTGGGCACATTTCGGCCCTATCGCGGAAATAACACGAGCCCTCACTCCTCCCGCAGCTGCACGGCCACCACGGCACCCTCCCACGGGCACCTGGGGGGACCACGGGCCTGGCCATGCTGGGATAAAGCCGAAAGAAGCCCCGAGCTCCATGGGTCGGTCCTCTTCCCAAAAACCCAAAGGCATTGCAGGCGGTGGGATCATCAAGTTCTTGCTGGCAGCCCAGGGCTGGCAGCCCTCTTGCTGCTCCACTTGGCTAACCATGGCAGGGAGTGGCACTTGCAGCCTTAGGGCCAGGGTCTCAGGGTGGCAGTGCTGGGTGGGTGTCCCTCAGGGTCCCAAAGGGGCTGCAGTGTCGGTGTCCTCGAGGGACACGTGCCCCTTCCCAGGGTGCAAATGCGAAGGGCAGCAGGGGTACCTGGTGTCCTGCTGGGGGTGCTGGGGTGGGCGCAGTGTGGGAGCAGTGCTGTGGGATGCTGGTGCTGTGCTGTGGGACAGGACAGCCTGGCACAGTCCCTGCCGCAGTGCAGCACCCGTGCCCTGCGTGGCACTGCCCAGCTTGGTGCTGGGGTGGTGCTGACTGACACTGCGCCTGCTTCAGCACCTCATTCAGTGCCTGGTGAGGCAATACCCAACTGGGTGCAGCCCCGGTGCTGCCCAGGATGGTGCCCAGTGTGGTTTTGTGCCTGGTTCAGTGTCTGGTTCAGTGTCACCTTAGCTCTGCCTGATGTGGTGCCTGGTTTGGTGCCCAGGCCAGCACTGCCTGCTGCAGTGCCTGGTTCTTCGCCCAGTTTGGTGTCTGGTTTGGTGCCTGGTGCAGTACCCAGTGCAGCAGTTCCCAGCCACTGCCCACTCAGCATGGCCCAGCCTGGTGCCCAGTGCTTTGCCTGGTTTGGTACCCAGTTGTTTGCCCAGTCTAGTGCCCAGTTCAGTGCCCAGTCTGGTCCCTGGTTCACCGCCTGCTTCTGTGCCTGGTTCTGAGCTTGGTTCCATATCTGCTCCAGTGTCTGGTTGTTTGCCCAGGCTGGTACCTGGTTCAGTGCCAGTTCCGTGCACGATTGTTTGCCTCACCTGGTACCTGGTTGTTTGCCCCGTTGCTTTCCCAGTCCATTGCTTGGTTGTTTGCCTAGTCTGGTTCCCAGTCCAGTGCCCAGTCTGGTGCCCAGTTGTTTGTGCGGTCCAGTTCTCAGTCTGGTGCCCTGCTCAGTGCCCGGCTGTTTGCCCGGTCTGATGCAGTGCTCGGTGCCCGTTCCGGTGCCCGTTGCTGTTTGCCCCGCTCGGTGCCCGCTCCGGTGCCCGTTGCTGTTTGCCCCAGGCAGTGCCCGTTCCGGTGCCCGGCTGTTTGCCCCGCT
>VZRO01001448.1:954967-983307 GCA_013397915.1 Daphoenositta chrysoptera | reverse complement strand
AAAGACACAAAAAAAAAAAAAAAAAAAGCAATCAAGCCAGAGAGTTTTAGGGAATTATTTAATGGTGATCAAATTGCAACACAATACAAGAGTACAGACAGTGTTAGCATGGATCTAGTCACACACACTTCCAGGTGAGGGAGGGGCAGCGAGGAGCGGCTGCAGGGATCCCTCCCGGAGCCTCCAAGCGCAGTCACTCACAGGGGTTGTCTCCGTGCATCCCGAGAGCTGCACAGCAGGATTTGTCCTGCTTTTAACCTTCCATCAGGCACCCTCAATGCTCTTGTCCCCGTGCATTCCCTGTAGGAAACCAGGTTTGCCAAACCCAGACAACTGAGATCTCCAGCTTTTTGCTCCAAGCCTACCGAAGAGCCACGGAATGGAAGGCAGCAGTGACTGTGGGGGTGAAACTCCATTCCAGCTACCTGTAGGAGAGGGAGGGAGGCTTCCCTGATGCCACAGGGATGAGAAGACTTCTGAGGTTCTGTATTTAATGGGGACAGCCTTCCTGCCACCCCGATACACCTCCAGGCTTTTATTCTCCCAGAAGGTGACTTCCAAGCTCTGCCTGGATGCGCTGGCATGCCTGGAGCCTTAGCCAAGGGCTCCTCCACCTGGAATGGGAGTGCTGAGCACACTCAGAGGTGGTTTGTTCTCCTGGTTCTTGGAGCAAGGTGACACATTAACTACTGTGAGCAGTTTCTGCACCTCCCACACACCTGGCTCTCCTGCCTTGCTCCTCCCAGCAAGAGCTGCTCAGGCACAAGGAAATCCACCTTTCACTGGGCAGAGCTTCCCATCGACTTTCCCTCGGGATTCTCATCTTCTCCTGTACATCAGCACTGGGAACAAGAGCAGCTCCAGAGTTGTTTTGCTGCTGAAGATGACCAAGACCGTCAAAAAACAGAGCCAGGCATTGCTGTCTGCAGCCACAGCTGCCAAACACCAGCAAAGACCAGGCCTCCAGAGGCATGGCACAGGGAACAGTTTGCTAAACCCACTAAGGACACAAGATCACACCCAACTTAGTCCTGCTGGCTTTTCCACATCATTTGATGGATGCAGACTGAACAGAAGAGGCTGGGGTCACTTCAGGATGCAGCTTACTTGGAAGCATTGGGATAACATGATAATAACTAAAATATTTTTTAAAAATCCTTCTTGCCTTGCCCAAAAGCTATGACAGAAATGCAGCAGCACATCCTAACCACAGGACAAGCCGGGTGTTTCAAGCACAGTAATCAGGTCTCCAGCACTTCCCAGGATCAGCTCCATCCCAATTTGCAGGTCCATGGACGTTGGGCTCTGAGCCATGGGAATGTTTAAGCCAACTCCTGCACACTGATGAGTGGCTGCTCAGTGCTGAGCCAAGAAAAGTTCCAAAATACATGGATCACATTCCTCCTCTGGGTCACTCCGAGCAGTGGACAGGCACTGATGAGCACAAGGAACAAATCCAGGCACAGTGTTCCAGTTTTGCTGCCAGAGCTGGGGGGTTCTAAGCAGCCCAGCACTATTTTTAAATAAAACACACTTAGCACATGACAGGAAAAAAGGGAATTGCATGAACAGTCTACATCCACAGAAGGCCCAGCGCAAAGAAAGCCATGCAAAGGGAAGCAGGCAACTTAAATTACTAAATCAAGGTAAAAACTGGACAGGGATGGAGAAGGTTGATGACATGACAAGGTCAGAATTCCTAGAAAGGCAGTGACCAGAGCCCCTGGCCTCATGTGCTGTTTGACATTAGAACATACTCAATGCACAGTGTCAAAGGAGCAAGTTTCTAGTCCCAAAAATAGCTAAGCTGGGTCAGGTTTTCAGGTAAATGCTAAAGGCTCCTCCATCTAGTTCACAATACAACCCTCAACAACAAATGGCCAACCCACAGGAGGTATACAGAGCACATCCTCCCATCTCAAACTTCACCAGACCTGCTTTTTAGTGCACCACAACTGTGGTCATGCCAGCAAAAAGGTCAGAACTGTTTAAACACTTCACTGCAAATGAGCTCATTCCAACACGAGATGCATTAATGCATCCTCCAAGCTGGAGCTCTTACAGATCTGGGACTGTGTCAATGCATGTGTGGCTTATTAGTGTCCTGTCACCTCCTGTTTGTGGCTCCTGCCCCACCAGAAAGAGAAACCGTCCTCCTCAGTTCCCTACTCTGTCACTGCTCCCTCCTCTCTCTGTCTCTGATCTCTTCCAGGAACTGCCAATTTCCAAAGGCAGACAGATCTGCCACAAAAATGATTCCTGGGTGGCTCAATTGCAAAGCAGTTAAAGAGAATCCCCCCGAACTGTTCACAATCAGTGCAACCCCCTCCCTGTACTTCTCAGTGACCCCATGGAAAAACACGGGAGGGCAACTCCACCACGGCCGAGGCGTATCGGAGAGTCCAGCAGGAGCACAACAGGTCAGGAAAGGCACAGCCATGGATCCAGGCTGGCACGAACCCCAGACACACCAGCAGCCACCAGCTTACACTCCCATTTTGATGCCACTGGTGTCACCCAGGGCCACAGGCTGCTTTCCAGCCAGCCTGTGGATAACACGAGTGCCATGAGTTTCAGGTGACCCAGCCCGAGGTTTGCAGCCCTGCACACCAATCTCTCCCCCTCCCCTGTGACCCTGCAGTGTCCCTCAGGCAGGACCTGTGGCCACCGTGCTCCTTTCCTTCTCCAGTGAAGCTCTGCTCAGCCCTGGAGCCGTGCTTGTCCCCTGGCCAGCAGAGCAGCAGGGTCCTCGTGCCTCTGGAGAGGGACACAGCTCCCTGCAGCAGGGCTCACACCTGCCCAGCGCTGCCACACCAGGACATCGAGAGATGAGACAAGAGGAACAGATTTAGACCAAAAGCAGTGGACATTTATTCCTCGTTTGTGCAAGAGTGTCAAGATGCATTTGGGAATGGCTGGGACAGACCCTGTGGCCGGAGAGCCAGCGGCTCCAGCCTCTCCTGCCCGATGGCTTGGGTTACAATTCTACTAAGAGGAGATAAACTTGCAGACTCACCTACTGTCACACCAACGATGCTGGCAAATACACTTGTATACAAAGAAAAGTTTCAAACTACATTTTTTCACTAGATTCAAGTGAAGACTTTGTTCCAAAAAAAAAAAAAAAAAAAGAAAAAAAAAGACACATACAAGTACAATTTAAAACTGTATGAACATTTGCAAATGTTTAGTGCAAAGTAATTATGTAAAAGCTACATTTTATGAAAGTTTGTGCTGATGTGTTTGGTAGGTTTTTTTCTTTTTTTACCCTTTTACATCCATTTTTTAGTTACATAAGGTTTCACTTACCTACAGTACATATGCATTGTGTTAGGTCCCATGCAAGTGGGAGTAATACCATCAGGCTTTGTAAAATGTCACTCTGATTCGCATTTAGTAAACTGCTTATTTGGTTTAACAGTCAAGTTCCTGGCACACTACACATCCTGATTTCATCTAAGTGCTCAAGCTCCTGTTTGCCTCTTCAGGTGCCTTGTGTGATGCAAACCAAACTGCTTCACAACTTCAGCCCAAAAGGTTTTTTTTGTTTGAGAAATCCACCGTTAGTTTAAGCCTGTAACAAACTGCTCTGAAAATTAAAAGCCTATTCACACAAAGTTATATGTAATGACTGTAGTAATCAGTTTATTACACAGATTAATTAATTCTTGAACGTACAAGCTCCAGGGGAGCAGTTGGGTCTTTAAATACACACAAGTTTTCTGTCATATGGATTTTTTTTTTTTTTACCCTTACATCCAGAAAGACCTAAGCAGTTAAAAAACTTAAGAAAAAATAAGAGCTATTAGCTAGGTATTAACTGAGAAACCACATACAAACCAAAAAAAGTATGAAGGGAGGGAGAGAGTTGAAACAAATCAACATCACTTGATGCACTAATAGCTCCAATCCATTTAAATGGTGACCGGTTAAACTTAGACCTTAAACACAGGATGTGGGTACAGTTTCTCATTGGTCATAACATTTACCTAAGGTGTAGGTCCTTCAGAATAAAATGAATACAGAAACAGCTTCAAGTTCTTCACCTTGCTTTTCATAACTGTTATGAGTTTAAAAGGATTCCACTTAAAATCCTTCATGGATCAGCAACACTGTCCCTAAAAAATCTGAAACCCACCAGAACTCTCCCCATTCCCATTTGATTTTCCAATTTAACTCATCAAGGAATGCTTTTAGGCTCACAAAGTTATGACTGAAGAACCAGCTTTTCACACACACACTTCTCTGCTAGGAGTCAATGTTGGTACGGGGAAATACAGTATTTCTAGTTTGTTGTTCCAAGTATGTACAACACGCAGCACTGCTGTATCAGGTAAACATGTGCACAGGGGAAGATGAGGCGTGGGCTCATAGAAAGCAGTCAAATGGAAATCAAAAGGACTTTCTCTTTCAGAGTTCCCCTATCTTTATTTGTAGAGGTTATCCAATAATTTCTTTAATTACATCGCATACTTCTGAGTCCATTCCCGAGCTATTCTGTTGTACCTGTATGTATAAAAAGAGGATTTACTTAACATGGCATCTGCACAGTATTTCAGCTCCAGCACTCTGGTCTACACATGGTATGAAATCACTGTACTATCATCAATTTGTAAAATTTACAAGCAAAATTAAACATTAAGCAAATAGGGGAAACAAGAAAGCCCATAGTGCTTCATGGAAAAGAAATACCTGGTTGTATTTAGAACAGGAATATGAAATCTTTGTGATTGGAGGCACAAAATAGAGCTAGAGCAGGGCTGAGGGGAAAGGATTTTCAGGAAGGCTTTATCTGTGCCTCCCCCAGCCCCATCTGCTGTGTCCATGGGGAAACTCTTACTGTAGGGTTTCACTTGGTCATTCTGGAAAACAGATGAACGTGTTCCCCCATCTCCTGCTTCCCTTCAAAGGTAACCCCAGTACCTGCCATCAACTCATCTGCTAAACCCCAACAGCCACATTTCTTCCTACACATTTGGCTATTTTGATGACTGTCAGAACACGATTTGTCCATCAGAACCCTTTTATTCTGAAGGCACAATATAATTCAAATCCCAAGAAATCTGTAGCTTTTGTACCCAAATACCCTTTACAGCCAGAGGAAGCTCAGGATACTTGTGTAAAACAAAGCAGTTGTGTGATTAACTGCACTGCTGAAATCTCTCTCTGACAACAGAAGGCAAGCTGCTCATATTCCACAGAATTTGTAGAGTAAAACACAGCCTGAAGTTTGCTATAGTTATGTACACCAAGCTGGTTTGGTGTTGGAATTCAGTCTGTAGAAAATATTCCTTAGCTTAAGCAGTCTGACAATCCACTCATAATTAACCTTCTACTTCACATCACTGCTCAGAGACTACCCAAGGAGCAAGTCCTTCTGTGGAAACCCAAAATTTATTTCCCTATTTTTGGAATAAATAGGAAGGAGTCCTGCACACTTGAAACTGCAGATAATCACTGTTGATTGTGTCTCCAAGTATGTGCTGCTGGTCTTGCAGCTCTCAAAACCAAGATGCATAAACTTCTCTAACTGTTCCTCAGGTATGCAGTAGAGAAAGCCAATTTGTGGACTATTTCCCCTTCCCTGATCAGATCTGGAAGGGAACAGTGAGGTAGGAAGTGTTTACAACATCACTAAACTCTTAAAGTGCTTGTTAGCACTGAAGTTTCTTTACATTTGCTCGAGAGACTTCCTGCCCCACTTCTACACCACTGGTTCTTCCCTTGTGTTGTTAAGTGAAGGCAAAATAGGGAGTTTTTGTTATTTCTTTGTACAACTCCAGAGCTGCCATGGAATATTCTCCCGTTGAAGTAACTTGCTCTCCCTCTGGTGGTTATATGGGATTAAAGCAGCTCAGACGGTGGTACTACAGATCCCAGGAAAAAAACCAAATAAATCTCTGAGAAGACCACAGTTAGAGCTTTGATTTGCCTGTTTTCACTCTCACTCTTTTCCAAGAAGCAGGTCCTCTCAGTCCCCCTTTATTGTGTAAGAGTGGATTTTCCCCTGTCAAATTCCACACGTTTTGGCTTCCATACTCACTTTTCTCTATCTGTTTTGTAGATCCGTGCAATCTCAGGCACTAAAGGATCATCTGGATTGGGATCACACAACAGAGAACAGATGGACAAAAGTACTAAGGAGAGAAAAGAGACACTGAATTAGTTCCAGGACAGCTGAGGCCACCTGCACCACTCAGCCCATGCATTTCCTTCCCCTCCAGCCAGCAGCATTTATTTAAGTTTGCCAAGGAGCACCAATCTCATGTAATTCAGCCGAGTGATTTTGAACAAACTCCTTTTACCAGTGGACTACACAACTTTTCACGACCACAGTATCACAATGAGTAACCTCCTGGACAGGTATATCCAGCAGCAGCCTTAAATTACAAGGCAGAAGTGTTCTGCCTGAGCCTGGTACCTGAGAGTCCTCTGGGAAAACAACCTTTGCTTTTGCACCCGAAATTCAGCTGTTCCCTAAAGCAGACACCTCACTGACTTGACACTTGGATGACTTGGAGAACCACTAAGCAAATGTCAAACAGCAGACAAGTCCAGCTCAGATGAAGGAAGCAAGGGCTGTTCACAGCTACTTCAGAATCACAGAATGGTTTGGGTTGGGAAGGACCTTAAAGCTCATCTTGTTCCAACCCCTGCCATGGCCAGGGGCACCTGCCACCAGCACAGGCTGCTCCAAGCCCCATCCAACCTGGCATTGAAGATCTGTTTAAAACCAAGCCAGCCTTGCAGTGAATTGAGAGACTTAATTATTTTCCAAGCATAAGCAAAGTTGAGAGGGATTAAGTGTAGAACAACATACAAAATGACCCAAGAATGCCCAGCTCCTTGCACTGCTACCGACCACAAACCCCTAGAATTTGAACGTTTCACTATAAATACATAGTGTATACACCCCAGAAAGCACATCCCCCTCGGCAGAGTGACAACCCTCATCCATACAAGGAGCCAGGACACTGCTGCAAAGCCACAAATAGCACATGGACATTCCTACACTCACTGCACAGGAGAAGGGAGGAAGGAGAAGGCAGTAAGTTATAAGCAAAGCATATTGGGACAACACTACACCAGGCATGGCAGGGACATCTTGCCCCACTCCTGAAAATGCCAAACATTCCCTTCTCTCAGCCTGTTTGGATCAAACAGTGCCACTCCATATGTCCCTTCACCAATTGCAGCAAAGCAGTTGTCACAGTGCAGCCTCCAAGCAAGGTGCAGATGACAAGAGTGAGGAGTTTGAAGACACTAAACACGAATCTGCTCCAATTTCCATCACTTGCAGGAGGCAGAGCTATCTATTCTAAAAGGAAACAGCATTCAGCCCATGAAAACAACAAAGGAGTTGAGATAGGTTAAAACAGGGGCCACAAAACAGATCACAGAATGGTTTGTGTTGGAAGGCCTTTAAAAGCCCATCTCATTACACCCCCCTGCCACGGGCAGGGACACCTTCCACTGTCCCAGGCTGCTCCAAGCCCTGTCCAACCTGGCCTTGGACACTTCCAGGGCTGGGGCAGCCACAGCTTCTCTGGACAACCTGTGCCAGGGCCTCACCACCCTCCAGAGAGGAGATGGAAACAGGTCTGATATTCAGGTTTTTTTTCAAGTGGGACAAGAGTGAAAGCTTCCCTAGGTCTGAATTGAGCGAGTTGCTCGGTGTTGTGAGTACCAAGAACCCACAAAGCCACTTAGTGCAGTTTTCCCACCTGTTTCTGTAGATCCTTCCCTAATGAATTACCAATTCCCAGTTCAAAGCTTCTAACACAACTTTGGTAATAAACTGGTCTTGGTTTAGGTGAACATTTCTGGTTCTAGAAAAAAGGAGCAAACCTCTTCTCCCTTTTCCCAGTTTTGCACAGTACACTTGAGAGAGTGAAGAGTTCAATGATTCTCCACCATCACCTGACACAGGGACCATTGACTGAGCTCCCTGGCAGACACAGCTTCAGAGTGTGCAGGAGGCCTGCAGAAGCCACTGGTCCTGAGCTGCTGTCCCTTGGCAAGGCACACAGCACAGTTAGCACCTGTAGCACAGATCCAGCACCAGCTCAAGGGGTGATCACCCACAGAAATCAAGTAAAGCCCATGTTAGTTCTCAATGGGAACCTCTCTGCCACCTCACACTGCTCCCAGTCTGTGTAGTCTCAAAGCAGCTGTTTCTCCAGCAATTTTCCTGCAGGTCATTTATTTCTGTCTGTCAGACTCCACTGCTCTGGTCACTGAAGATTTTTCAGCTGTAGGATGAGCAAGGCAGGTCCAATCTGTCCCCTGCCTTTGATTGGAAATCCAATCAAAGTTTTCTGGTCAACTGTTATAACTATTCCCTCAAGTTTTATCTTACCATAGTCCCTTAAAAACCCAAGGACTTCTTTGAACACAGTGGCTCAACCTTCATCAGCAGAACCACACTGCACGTCTGTCCACTGCTCTCTGCCCACCCTGACACCCCTTTTCCCAACACTCACCAGTTCACTTTTCAGGATCACTCCAGAAATATTGAATAAAAATGGGCACAATCATTTGGCTTCAAGCTGCACTGCCAGATTCAGCTGCTTTGATTTATTTTTCTAAGTCTTCATTATTCCAAACTATTCTCATTACACTCACTCTTGGTGGTGACTTCACATCATTCCCTTTTTATCTGTACAGCCTCAGCAAAAAAAGCATTTTTAACTAAACTGGTTTAATTTTAATATCCTGCTGAACCCAGCTATTTGTCCAAAATCAATTCTGCAAGTTTCTCCTGAGGCTTTCCACTAGAACACTGCACATACACACATTTTAGACCAACCAACATACAGAAAAACCCCTTGGAAAAGGCTCCACCTCAAACTTTCAAAGTGCAAGGGTAAAAGGGAAGCAACCCTTACAAATGTCAGCTGTGTATCAGATCTTTGATGCAGAGTAAGGAGTTAAACCAACACTGTGGAATAACAGACTCACCAGACCACCTCCCTCTCCAATCAAGTATTACTGCAATGAATTCCACAGCAAAGCCTTGACATTTACTGGTCAAATGACTATAACATTAGTACTAGACAATAAAAAGAGAATTCCCAAAATATTTTGGAAACATAGAATCGGGCTGAAGAACTACACAAGGCAGGTAAGTGACACTTTACACCTAAACATCCTTCATGGCCATAGGCAGAGCATTGGCAGATCCCTTCAAGTCTCTCACTGGCAGGGATGTACCACAAGCGTGCACTCTTTGAATTCAAGTCTGGATTTTTCTCAGTAATAGCAAAATAAATTTTACTTGCCATTGACTCAAGGGATTCATCCCTTGAAATAACTCTGTACAGAATTATTTCTCATCTTATCACTCTCAGCTGTCAGAGCTGTCCAGGCTGCAGCAGAACACTAAGCAACTTAAACCACTGTCAGTTTAAAGCTCCTTTTCGCTCGAAAATTGGTTTTGCTTTGTTTTATTTCACCAACCAGGCAGCCTACTGACCTCCAACCCTTCAACTACACTCCCCATCAATCTCTGCAGACAACAGATACAATTTACTCTTCAGTGTGCTTCCTGCTGCCGTGGACTAGCACAGACCAAGTACTTCTCAACACCAAGGAGCTGGGAGAACCAAACTCATCAAGCAGAAGGGCTGCTAACAGAGTGCTTCTAGAAAATGGGCTTAGCTTCCCCACAGAGCAATGATAGAAATGCATTCTCATCAGGCAGAATGAGCACTGAACACTTAAGACTGCTTGAGCAACATGCAAAATAAGGTCCACCAGTGTAACACTGCACAACTGGGATCCAAGTTCCCACTGCAAGACCTTCCTTTACAAAGCACACAATACTCTGTGCTGAAAATCCTGCCACTGACAGCTTGTCAACAAGACCAGCTCCAGTTCTCCAGTGCACAATCCACCTCAGGAGGTGCTCTGCTGTGCTCTCACACCACCAAGGTCAGCCCACCACCCTCAGTGAGCAACTGCACCTTCCTGGTTGTGCCCTGCCCCAGACTGAGCACGTGGGTGATGCAAATCCTATATGTAAATTCATGGCTGGGCTTTGTCTGCTATGAAGCAGCTCAGTCATTAGTCAGGACAATTCGTGGTGTCAGCTCTCCTCAGGTCCTTCCAGCACTAGCCAAATGAGCAGTGCAGAACACAATTTGAAGCCCATCTGGCCACTAGAACATCCAAATTTGGGAGGTGTGTTAAAGCTCCTGGAACTCAGAGGTGAAGATACTCTTAAAAGCAGCTGATCCTCATCTTCCAAAGCACAAACTCCAAATCATTCACTTTGTCTGCAAAGCCTGACTGGTCCAATATCCACCACTCCAGCCACCCCCTTGACACAGGGTACCAACCACTACAAGATCCCGTTGTTTAAGTCTAGCTGGAATTCCAAACAAACTTGCTCCAGTAAAGCACTCATCCACAGGGCACTTCAGAGTAAGGAAAAGCAGCTGAGGAGCAATGGAATCTCCAGCTGAATTCACAGAAGGGAGATAAAAAGCACTTATTTTTCCAAGGTAATGAGCTACCCAGAAGAAGCAGCTGGTGTGTTCTGATCCAACTGCTGTTTGGTGCAGTTACTGCTCTCCAAAGAGGAGCCAATTTAGAATCCATCTAGGAATAAAGGTCCATCTCCAAGCAGGCACAGAGACTGCACCAACAAAACGTTTGTTACAGTACCAAGAAGGTGCTGAGATGGTTGCTCTGCATGCCAGACTGTCAGGACAGCAGGAGGACACTCAGCTCTCCATCCTGGCTGGAGTCACACAGGAGTATCAGGACCACCTGATAATGGAAAAGCTCATGCAGTGACACAGAGCAGTTGGATAAAACAGGGAAGCATCAATCCCTGGCCATGGTGAGTTCACAGCAATGGCAGCAGCCCACCCCACCTGCTCTGTCCTGGGTGAATGACAAACATTGCGCCAAGGCTTTCCAAGGAAAAGGTTTTCCCACCTCCTGGAGACCGGGCCATGGGCTCTGGCAGACAGTGCTGTGCTTCTGCTCCAGCCCAGTTTCTGAGTGTGAATGCAACCATTTGTCAGCTCAGGTTTAACTGAGCCTGGTATGCTGGGAGACACCTCTGCCAGCAGAAATGGGAGCTTTGGACACGTCACATGGCTGAGGAATTCTTAATTCCACTTTGAAGGGTTTATCCAGCTGTCCTGCTTCTCACACCAGCAAAGGCTCCTTCGCTGATCATCAGCCTGGCAGCCTCCACATCAAGGTCCACTGCTACTTGGATTCTAGTCCTCAAAATCTGCAAAAAACCTGACTCCTGGAAGGAGCATTCTCCTACACAATCACTATTTTTGAGTTTCAGGCCCCAGACCCTTGAAACTTGAGATGTTCAGTTGTCAAAGCTTTATCAGCACTGACAGATGTTAAGCTTGCAGCATTAAACACTCTAAAAACACCACTGACCAACAGCTTCAAATGCCTGGCTCCTGATTGTGAACAGGCAAGATGCATCCAAATAAATGAAAGTAACTCTGGACTCTGCTTGAGTTAAATCCTGGTTCTTAACCACAACCCCATTTCCAACTCCTCCAGCCGTCTTCCCCAGCCTTACAGGAATTGTACCTTTAAATCTGAGCAGTTTAAACTTCTGGCTTCAAAGCAACTTGCATTCCTGCTAAGTCAGTTCAACAATTTCTGGTGACAAAAGAAGAAAAGTTAAGTGTTGCCCAGTGTATCACAGACTGGTTGAGGCTGGAAGGGATCTCTGGAGACCATCTTGTCTCACACAGAGCCACCTAAGACAGGTTGTCTGTGACAAGGTCCAGAAGCTTCTGAGTATCTCCAAGGTGGGACAGCCCACAACCTCCCAAGGCAACCTGTGCTGGTGCTCAGCATCCTCACAGTCAGACTAAAACACAAAGTGTTTCCTGCTGTTCAGAGAGACCTTCCTGTGCTTCAGCTTGTGCCCACAGCCTCTTGTCCTGTCAACAGGCACCACTGAGAAGAGTCTGGCTCTGTCATCTCCACAGCCTCCCTTAAAGTATTTATAGACACTGATAAGATCCCCCTGAACCTCCTCTTCTCCAGGCTGAACAGCCCCAGCTCTCAGCCTGTCCTCAAAGGGGAGGTGCTCCAGTCCCTCCCTGGCATTCGTGGCCCTTCCCTGGGCTCTCTCCAGTACATCCACACCCTCCTTGTCTGCGGAGCCCACACTGGACACATGCTCCAGATACAGCTCCATCATCAGAGGGAAAGGACCACAGCCCTGCTGGCACCTCTCCTCCTCAGACAGTCTTCTTTGGAGAAAGGGCAACTCCTGGGAAGCTGCACAAGTGGCTTCGTTACAGTTGTGAGACTTGAAACATAAAAATGGGCATTTCCCTGAGAACCCAAACCCAGCACAGCTGGAGACTGACCCATGCTCTGTGACAAAGCCACCCCCAGTTATGTGGATAAACTCTACAATGGGCAAACTAAAATCCCACGATGATGATCAGAAACCAACTTCCTGATGTTGAAACTGCACTGTGAATGTCCAGCTCAATCTCTGGCTACTATTACTTCCAGCAAGTCTCAGTGAAGTGATTCATGAAAAGCAACACGACAGAAAAACCACACTGCACCAGGCACGGAAGTTTGGACAGTGGGAGCTGAAGTCTTGCACGAAGGAGGCTGAGGTTACTCACTGCCCCTCACCAGGCAGGGCCCTCCAGCACACTCAGGCTCCCTGGTTCATTCATTACAAAACATGGGCACAAGTGGGACAGGACAGCAGATCAGTCCAACCTTTACTGCAGAAGTGCTTTAGCTCAGGATTAACTCTTGCACAACCACTTGCCAAATTCAAGAGAAAGTGTGTTCTTCCCCCAAAACGGCTGAGAATAGCTGTAATAATGTTAAAACATTTCATTCTCCTGTTTCAGGCAACAAGGGATTCTTATTTATGCAGACTTGGAGATAATGTTTTTAATTTAAACCTACGCATTCTGCTTAAGCCTTGGTGTTCAAATTACCCACCAAGGTGTGGTTAAGACTGTATTTTGAGATTATTTATTCTCCAGTATGTATTCTTGAGGGAACACTGAGTTCAGAATTACTAATATAAGCAAGTCAGCTGTTATACTGAGAGAGTCACTGATGTTCTCCCAAGTTTTAAAAACTGTAGGAGGGACAGAACAAAACCCCAAAATGCCAATCACCTCTATCATAGTCACAATCACTTTATTAAATTTGCTTACAGAGGGCTGGCTCCAGAGTGTGAGAAGCCAAGACCCTTACCTTTACCACTGAACTGGAATTATTAAGTAGCACTGACATGATTTTTCAGTTTTTCCACCAAAAAGTGGCACTTTTAACCCAAAGGAAGTCACTGCACAGCCCTTCCCCTCTCTCCTTGCAGATTAAGGTGAAAAACATCTTCATGTAGCACACGCTAACTGTGAGCCTAACAGCAAGCTGCTGACAGTGCTGCCTCCCAGCTGCCTCAGGAGGAAGCTGTGCATGATAAGATCTTTCCTAGAAGGATTTTTTCTAGTCTTCCCAGATTCCTCCATCAGTAGGATGTACATTTTTGATAGCTGTGTTTAAAGTTATCTGCTTACAGATTTTAAATTCGAACAGCTTGCTACCAGTAGCATCCAATTTAAAGGGTGGCACAATCTAGGAAATACCCTAAGAAATCTACACTACAAACAATAAATAGCTGCTTTGGAAGGGATATGAGTTTACTGCTGAATGTTTTAAGTCTTGTTATTCACCCTAGATTACCTAATCCAACAATTTTTCCTGCTAACACCACAATCATTCTTTGATAAGGCTGATCAGTTACTAGAGAGCTGAAATATCCCTGAAGTCTGTCGCAACACATTCTAATCTGACTGAACGCAAAATTTCAACCCTGAAAGATTCAAGTTGCCTTTCTGGACTTTATTTCCATTTGTTCAAGATGGGAACACTTCCCCTAAGTATCAGCTCTCTGCTTCTGAAGTCGACGTCTGCTTTCTGACAGGACATCCTTGTGATTCTGGGGGAAGTATTCCCAATTTATATAAAGTCGCCTCTAAGAATTTGCTTTGTTGCTTTAATTCCTTCAGTAAATGTAGCCCAAGGGAGCTGGGACAAAGTTTTCTCCTGGGTCAGAGCTGTGTGGATGCTGTGCTGTGTGCAGCACAGTGTGGGCATTCAGGTGAACTGTTCAGCAATGAGAGAAGTGCTCAGCACTACAGAGCCCCCTAAACCCAGGAGGGCATGGGCACTGCAAGGGGCAAAGTGGCACAGAACAGCCACCCTGATCCCATGGCTTATTCCAGCTGAGTCACAAGAATATAGTTTGAAAAGGGTAAGAAAAAAGGAGCTCAAAGCAGGACACAGAAGGAGATTGAGATGTTAAAGTATATTGCAAATGTATTTGGGCAGTCAAATTAACACTAGAAAGTATTTTCTGAGTGATTAAAGCTGACAGCCACTAACAGGCAGTTCACTGCCACCCTGGACCAGCCCTTAAATTCTTGCTCCATCTTTTCCCAATTGTCCTAATTCCAGTCTATCTTCCAGTATTTTCAATCATGCTGTCTATCACCCCACCACCCATATGGTCACTTCTGACTCCCTAAAACAATACAGCACCGTCTCCAGTTAAGCAGCAACTAAATCAAACCAGAACAGACATCAGTGTTTGGGGCTAACCTGCTGCTTCTAAGAGCAGCCAGTACTGACTGAGCACTTGCAAGGAAACTGCAGCAACCTGACAATCACTTTTTCTTCACTGACACCATTTCTTCAGTTCTTTCAAGACTTTGAGCCTTGAGCACAAGCAGATTCACTTCTAACAAGGGACAAGCAGATGTTGTTTTGCCTTTCCATCTGCTTCTACAAATGCCTTTAGCTGGACAAGGAAGGTGGGAACTTCTGTGGGTTCAGGCAAAAGCAGACAGTGATGATGTCCAAGGGATGTACCAGGAATCACCTGTCTGAACCAAAAAGTGCTGGGGAACATCACATGTAGCTGGAGAGAAGGACAGGCAACAGGAGAGCCTCAGAGCAGGGACACTGTGAAGGACAATGTAATCAATGTGACAACTGCAGCATTTGATTACAAGGACAGTGTGAAGACACAGGATAGAAGGGTCAAGACATGATCATGTACAGGATAGACTCCAAATATTCCTAAATAGCCATGGCTAGACCTACAAACTTGATCCACAGTTTGTAAATCTACAGTTTCAACAGCCAGAAAAATTCCAACATGGGTCTTCTTTCAAGGTGTTTAAAGCCTCCTATTTACATTAAATATGATTATTTGATTATTGCTTTACCAGGCAAAGGTTATACTCCAGTGCCCCACAAGCTAACAGTTCACAGGCACCAAGATGCTATTAGGTAATTATTTTATATTGTTCAAGCTAGGTAAGTTTTAAATCATGTTTCAGTAGTCCACACCATTGGAAGTTCTGTTAAAAAATTACCAACATGGAGTTCTGATGCTCCCTTGAAAGAGAAATTCTTTTTAACATGACAAAGAATTAGCAACTTCACTGTTGTTTCAAAGCCACAGTTGCTCCCTTACGTATTTTACTCTGGGTGTATTTTGAACATTAAAGTCTTCCACTGTCACACACTAGGTTTAATTTTATATATACTTTTAGTTACAGTGTTCTGAGGTGAGGTGGCAGGAGCATGTTCTCAGTGTAGTAAGACTTATCTGATCCACTGGCAAAGCTGAGGAGTCTCCCTACAGCCACAGGGAAGCTGGATGTCCCGAGCATCCCATGCTCAGGAATTGGCTGCAAGCTCCAAGCAGAGTCACAGGACAGAAGCAGTGACCACAGAAATGGTGGATTCCAGCAGGAATGCAGCAGTGTTTACATCCAGAATCAGTACTTCATTTTAGCAGAGTAAAACGAAATAAGCATTGGAGGTACCTTTTGAAATAGTTAGTGCTGGGGACCACTGTGATCGTAGAATATCAAGACAAATGCTGCCATTACTGTTAATATTTGGATGATAGATTCTTGTTGTAAATGCAACCTGCAGAAGAAGGAAAATTTCAGTGTAGGTTCACAAATATTCATCACACCACGTGGTAACAGATTTATGGCAGAAGCCACTCACCTTAGGTGGTTTGAAGGGATAATCTGTTGGGAAGTGAATTGTCAAGAAAAATACTCCACCTTGATAGGGACTGTCGTTCTGTTGATGAAAAAGAATCATTGCAGCTTGAGGAGTTACTACAAGACCACCAGTAAAAAAAGTCATGAACATCAATTCTCTCATACTTACTGGTCCCATTATTGTAGCTTGCCAATGGAACACTGAAAAAGAGAGAGATTTACTTCAGTTTGGAGAAGCTCAAGTAATGATCTTTCTTCCAGACAAAGCAGCACAGAAAAGAAAAGTCTATTTTCAAAACAAAGCCTTCTGAAAGGCTACAGGGAAGCGAGCCAAGGAATTAAAGAGAGACAGAGCAAAGCACTCAACGCTTCACAGTGACTTGGTCCTCACTCCAGGACTGCTGTGGTACCACGCATGTGCCCTGCAAAAAATCCCATTACAGCAAAAATCTACACAGTTCTAGGCAACTTTTCAGACTCAAAAGTGTGAGTTTAAACGTTGTAGTTTCTGATGAATCATCGCCCATGACTGCCCTCTTCGAGCCAGCTCCAGCAAAGGTCCAGCATGAACTCACACCTGCTCTCCTACTCAGACCTGTGACACACAGACAGGAAGTCCAAGCTCTGTGTAAACCACGTGTACAGAGGTGACCTAAGCCAGTGGTGTCCTCACAACATTTAAGCCTAGTCTCCACAGAGGCCTCAAGATTTCATTGAAGCAGCAGAAAGAAATGTCCTAAGAGAATGCAGGAATGACAGTCTGCTCCATACTTGGAGCAGGATGTGCTAGGACACACTCCAGGTTAAATGGACAGAAGTTAATCCTCACTTGTCTGCATCTGCCCAAGGGAATTTTCACCTGGTAATACAGAGGATTTGTGAAGAATGTTGCTGTGCTGGAAAGGAAAACAGTCAAAGCTGATAGTCTGTAGGAGGCACACTGGGGAGTTCTCAGGGTTCCTGCATCCCCACAGGCTCCAGTGCCTGTGCAAAGAGCACCAGCCTAGGAAATGAGCTGTGAATTAAAACTATGGAAGCTTCCCTCAGGATGGATGCCACCCACACAGCACCTTCAGAGCTGGGGAGCTGCAGATCACTCCAGTTGTTTCAAGGGAAGTATTCAAGACAAGAGATGAAGCCACCTGGAAGTGACTGTGCTTCACTGGCACCTGATGTCCACAGCTGTCAGGACTACCTGGGCCAAAAGCAGGAGTGGCACTACCTGTTCTCATCTAGCATGAGCAGTTTTTAATTACACATGGTACAGGCATTAAAGCTCAGAATGATCTCATACAAGGAAGGAGGAAAAAAAGCAGAGTGGGAGCAGCCCTGCAAGGCCAGGGGAAAAGAGTGTTGGATTGGAACAGGTTTGTTTTAATCTACTCCTACATTTCTACAGGAATGTGTAACTTTCTATACACTTCAGCACTGCTGAATAGCTCAGAAATGATTCAGAAAGATCTTAGCAGCTCATTTTTTCCTTTTAGAAAGGATACCTCAGCTTAGAGGTCTCAGCTCCAACAGAGATGGAGGATTTCACTACTTAAATATCCACTCTCTCAGGAGCCTGGCTTTGAGAAACTCTACATCCAATGCAGAATTAGGAAACCAAGACAGCAGCTCACATGTAGCATTCACCCATCTTCAAGGGGTTCAGACAGTTGCCCAGGAGCTCCCTGTCACCTGCAGCAGGACAGGGAGAAACCTGAAGGAGAGGACAAAGGGGCAGCAGAAATCCCACAGGAGATTGTAGCCAATCACAACAGAACCAGTAAAAATCTCACAGGCACCAGTAGATGCTGATGAGATTCACTGTGATTACTCTGCAGAGGCACCAGTGAAAAGAGAACCTCAAATAACCAACTATTCCCTTAAACCCAACAAAACGCCAGAAATAAAAACATATCCACAGGCAACCTTAACTTTTGAAAGCTAGAAGGGAGGTTTGTGTTTTCCCCCACTCAACTCCCTCCCCAGACTTAGATGCTTGTTTACCCTAAGCTTTAAATCCTCACAACATCCAGGACAAGTCTGGTGAATGTAGAGATGGATTTGTCATGCAGAGCTTGTTCCAATTGATTCTTTCCTTTGAAAACGGCCATACAGAGGTATTTACAAAGGCAGGGGGCTGTTGGCTTTCAGTAGGTAAGCACAGGTACATGTTTGGAAAAGGCTAAGCCACTGGAAGCACAGCAATGTCATCCAGTCCCAAGCACATTTCCAAAACACAGGCCAGTGGTGGGTGGAAGAAAGCTAAAACTACATTGCCAAGAAAATCCAATTCCTACAGTTTACAAGGCAGGAACAGCTCTTAACTTTCTGAGGCTTATGAACTACAGGGATGAGCAGCTTATAGCTGGGCACAGTTTGTATCAGCTGGAGTAGCCACAGGACAGCACTTTGCAAGCACAGCATGTCCTGAACGCGGGGAAATGTCGCTCTGACAAGGCAGCTGCAGCAGACCTGGGGCACGGGGACCCAGGAGAAGGCACCTTTCTGTTGCTGCCACTGCTATCCACTTACACACATCCAAATTGTGGCTCTCAAGAACAAAAGTCTTTCATTAGAGGTCTTTTAGAAATGTGGCACCAGGAGAACTGAATAATACTTTAAAGCTTTCTGTACTCAGTAGTAACTTTCCATTCTCAGCCTTCACCGACTTCTGTTACCACCTCCTGTGCCAGACAATCGTCATCACCTTTGATAAGGCTTTGGAAAACACAAAGTAGTTTATCATGGCACAAATCACACTTGCTAATTTAAGGGAATAAAAGCCTCTGACTGGCTCTCCATCTTAGTAATTTCTTGTCTATGAAACTACAAACCTCATTGAAATACTATTTGGGAAGCAGAAATAGGTTGTAAAATAACTAGAAGCTTGACCCTACTGCTAAATACTCTCAAAACCAAGCTGGGCTGCCACTCATTTGAAAGTGCTGCTGAACAGGAACGTTCCCACTAATTTCAGCATTTTCACTCTCAGGTTTCAAGTGCTTTTTTTTAATGTAGCCCTACATTTCTACAGGAATGTGTAACTTTCTATACACTTCAGCACTGCTGAATAGCTCAGAAATGATTCAGAAAGATCTTAGCAGCTCATTTTTTCCTTTTAGAAAGGATACCTGAGCACAGAGCTTTCAGCACGGGGACTGACAATTTCCTTACTTCACTCTCCCCTCTCTCAGGAGCCTGGATGCTTTGCTGACATCACTTGTCAGACCACACTGCACAGCAAATTCAGTGCGTGCTGTTCAGGGGGCATTGCAGTCACAGCTTCCAAGGGTTCTCAAAGAGCCTTTTCCACTTGTCAGAGCTGCTACAGGAAAGAGTGTGAGCACAGAACAGAGTAACAACTCCAAATCACAGCCCAGGTGAACAGAAGGGCACAGGAAGGCCGAGAAGATTGTCTGAGGCTGTTCCTTACACAGGACCTGGCAGGGCACGCTGATTTGAGTACAGTTTTCAGACACCATGTATAGTTTAGATATCTGAGTTCAGAAGGCTGTGGGCAGCTACTTGATGGTTTGACCACAAAGCTACTGAGGTTTTCTAACACCATTCCCCATGAGAATTCCAGAACAGTTGATTTAAAAGGTGTAATTTAAGATGTGCATTGAGTTGCCCAATCAATAGAGGGGGAATAACACCACTGATATATACAAGGAGGGTGTTAAGAGATACAGAAGAGCAGGAAATTTAAGATCAGGATGTAGAGTATTATGTAGTACTCTAAAAGAAAGAGAAGGGTTCTCCTCGCTGAGGAACTGGACATCCCATTTCAGAAGGAAAAGAAAAACGTGGGAGAGGGCAGGTGCTTGCTGAGAGCAGGTACTTACTGTCATCCCCAACAGGCCCTGCTGAACACTGTGCTGGAGGATCACGTGCCAGGTCGTTCAACTCCTAAAAAACAGGAAGAGTTTGTTTCACTTCATTTCAAAAACAACCATGTCATTGCTCAAAGGCTGCTAGGGGCACTCTGGCAGCACCACAGAACTAATAGCCAGGACTCTGGAAAGTAAAGTTGCATCTTAAACCCAGGAGACACATTTGGCACAGGCCTCAGTGACCTGTCCAGGCTCCAGGACCCTGAGTCACAGCAATCCTCACGTCACAGGGGCTGTCAGGTCTGCCTTCACTGGTCCCAGGCATTACCAAGGTATTGTATCTTCCACCAGCCCCGGGTCACACAGAGATAAGATGGCCTCAATCCAACAACTCTCAGTATCAGCCTTATTTTATTCCCTTGATTGTAACAGTTCCCAGGCTGCTCCAGCAACAGTGATCCAGTTTGTCACCTCCACAGCCAGCCTGCAGCATACACAACTCCCATAACCTGTGGCTGTTTCACCTCCACATGTACACATCAGTGACCACAGGTAGAATGGAATAAAACACAAGGCCTTCCATACCTACAGACCCCATTGAACCCACACACACACTTTTCAGTGCCTGTGGCAGTCAAATTTTCCTCTGAAGAAATCCTATTATGAGTCTGAACAGGCTGAGTAACTCACAGTACATCTGAACTATACCAAGCTTCAATCTGAAGCAAAATTTCAGCACAATTTAGAGTTACTGTTACCAGTAATGCACATCACCCATTTGCTCAGGAAGTGGGTATTTGGTGGGAAGTGCAAATAGAGTAAAAAGTAAAACTTCACTTGCTACATTTCTGGCTCAGTCACTGACCTGTTTTGCATGATTGGCCCAAACATATTACCATTTTTCTCTGTGAACTCAGTCTAGAAAGCTGAACACACACCAGATAAGGATTACACCTATTATCTCATGCTCAGGAAACACTCCCATGCTGTCCCTGGTCCATTGTGTGTTCCGCTTTTCACCTCCCAGAACAGTCCAAACTGGAATCTCCATACCAGGCTATTGGCAGGCAAAACATTTAAGTACAATGATTAAGACAAGATGATTGCAGGAATGGAAGAAATTTGTCATTTAATGGCCTTTTGTTATTTACAGGCAGTGATTAAGCTCTTGAACAGATGATCTCTGGGAGTTCCAGCTTCTACTTCCTGGGAACTGCAAGGCCACCACTAACCAAACCCACAACACACAAATGCTGCCTCACATCAAACAGGTAAATCTCTGGATTTCCCCCTCTGGATGCAGTGCCCCAGAAAGCTTCACAGGCCCTGACACACACACAAGTTTGGGTTTTGCCCTCAGCAGCTTCCAGAAGCTGGAAGAGAGCCCAGCTGGAAGCCTCCTTGACTTGACACCAGTCTACGGAAGCTTTTCTAGTGCTCCTGCTGGGCTGCTTCTCCTTGGTGTTCAGCATGGACTCGAGCAGGAGCAGACACTGAACACGCAGCACCTGCTGAAGAGCCCTCTCCCTGCTGGAGGTGGAGAGAGCATCTCCAGGTCTCCTCTGAAGGCACAAGGCCCTTTGGAGTTGGTTCAGCATCAGCGAGCCCAGAGACATCCTGAATCATCAGGGCAGCACAGGAACGTGCAGACACCTACACACACCTTCCTCAGGGTCAGTCTAGTCATGGCTACAAAGACTGGAGTGAGCCTACACGTGCACAGATTCCCAAGAACAGACATGAAAACTTAAAAATAGCAATATATCTACTCTTTTTAAAAGGTGTATGGAGTAAAGTCCACTTCCGAACAGTACTGGACTCTGATTTTCTGGAAAAGACAATTTAATGTTATTGTCTTCAAAACCCCCAACATGCTTTACTAAAAAAATACTCCTTACCACTTCTCATCCCATTTTATGCATCAATACTATGCATACACAAGACTTGGAAGGTACAACTGTAAGAATCCATGTTTTCCATGCAGGACCACAACCTACCATGGATTATATTTATGAACACACAACATGCACCTTCCCTGCTATAAAAGGGAAATAGTTACAAACATGAGCTTGGCCACATATTCTACCAGTTCATAGAATACACAGCTCCAGATCTGCCCTGACATTCCCCCTACATCCTCCTGCCCAAATGCACCAAGCACTTCACCAAACTGGACGTAACAGAGGGACCACAAGGTAAGTTCCCAACAGACACAGAGGCAGTAGTGAAGTTCAGGTAGTAGCAGTTTCTCATCAAAATACTATTTCACTCTCTACACCTTCAGTTCCAGGGAGATTTCTGAATTTTCTGATGCCCTGGGTATTATCTCAGTAGAAAGTGATGACTTGCAACAACCACTTGTACCACTTGTCTCAGTGACAAGGTGGCATTTCAGGTTCTGCTCTGTAAATTCAGAGTGAAACATCACAGATTAAAAGGTCTATGTAAAAAACAGTGTGTAAGTTCCTTGTGCTTGAAGAAGTACTGCACCAATTCAAGCCCCTGCAGTACAAAACTTCCCAAATTTTGTAGAACAGCTTGTAGAACAAGTTCAACTCCTCCCCTTCACCCCCTGAGACCTCTCTGGAGTGCAGGCACCAGCTGCCTCTGCCAAGAGAGGCAAATACACTCTGGATTTCCTGGCAGGGCACGGATAAGCCCTTTAATATACCATGCCATTCCCTTCCAGCTGCTCTAAGACTCCCACTACTCACTTGTCACACCTGCAGAGCCAAGTTTAGGAACAGGAAAGGAGCAGCAGAGCTGCATCTACCCAGGTAAGCAGAGAGAGGAGCACCCACAGCTGCTGCACAGAGCCAAGCACCTGTCCCAGAGGTTTCTCTGCCTTTTGCAGGCTCCTGTGCAGCTCCTGAGGTATCACGAGCCTGACACCAGACCCAGAGAGGTCTTGGCTTCCAGATGTTGTTGCTGAGGGATTCTGAGAACCAGCTGGTTTCTGTAACTTGGAACAAATGACTCTGGAGCTCCCATAAAGCTGGAACTCGTAACACATGGAGGATTCAGTTACAGTCTGGTATCATCTACAAACCTGAATGTATTGGATCCAAAGTTGCAAGGCCCACTGTTTTTCCCTGTGATCCAGGAAGTTGTGCTGGTCCATGATCAAGCCTGACCGTGACCACACTGATATTAAGCCAAAACCTGAAGAAAGCCATAGCAGCTTCCACTCCAGACAGTTTTTGATCCTTAAGCACACGCAGGTTTTGCTTCAGGAATTCACAAGCGGCCTTTAGATCAAGTTCCAGTTTGAGTTACTCAGCTCCCAGGGCTGCCTCACCCTGAGCTGGCTTTCCAGCTGAAGGCATCTTACAGAATTTAAAGTTTCTGCCATCTCCCCTACAGCAAAATGCCCCTGGGGCTGGGCCCACTGCTGTGGATCCTACCATTAACCTGACCCATCTCACAACTTTTAATGAGTTCCTTAGCAAAAATGAGGAAGTGGAAGCACAGCACAAGGTTCAAGGTGTCCTGCCTGAAGGCCGAGTTGAAGGAAACTACTACCATTAAATCCACAAAGGAGATACCTTAAAAGCTACAAAAATCTCACAAGAAACTGACATTTAGGCTCCAAAACCCAATGTAATTGTGCTTTTAAGTTCCCAACAAACCAACTGGAAATTGGGGTTCCCCAATTCCAAACCCCCCTGGAACTCAGGAGTTCCAGGAAAGCATTTTAAGGAAGGTGGAATGTGTGTGCTGATATCACAGATCCCTCAGCTGTGCTTCCCTAGTCAGCTGCCAGCAAGGCCTTGAGGCTCACAGGTAAAGCAGTGCCACCAGCCTTGCTCAGCCCCACGCTACCCTCATCCCTACCCTCCTCTTGCTCTATTTCCCAGGAGCTGGTACATTGCTTTAAAAACATATCTTAATCCAGGCATCCACAAACTGCACAAGAACCTTTCAAAAAACTATCAAACACAAAGGGTTTAAGTCTTGTAAGTTTAACCCTGCACATGTTTCAAGTTGTAATTATCAACTCCAAAGACATTTGTTAGTGAAGTTCCAGTTTACTCCTCCAGACAACAAATCCCTCCCCAGACTAACACACTCCTGGTAAAACCTGCTCTGGCCAAAAGATAAGACTAGTTTTAAGGATTAGGTTAATGCTAATACAGCCTTCAGTAGGAATAACCAACATAACTGGCAACATCAAGAAGCCAATCAGGCAAGCAAAAAGCCAGCACGCTTTAACAGTCAGCTCCAGCAATTTTCTAAGCCTTGGTACACAGCAGAGCTCCTCAAATCCACTCCAACACACACACTATATGTATCCCTGTAGATTATCCAAAGTCCTCTTAGCTTCAACTCCATGGGCTTTCCACCCTGCTCTAGTTTGAGCTGCTTTCACACTGTACTTTACTGAGAGACCACATTAGCTTGATTATAAATTTAATTTCTGCCTCAGGTCGTTGCTGTAAGTGAAATAAGCTTTTCATCTGCCTTTAGCAAGTTTACTTGCCTGAAGCCCCCAAACCCTTCAGCAACAGGCAGTGTAGGGAGATGTTACAAAATCCTGACTTATGTAACCAAAAAGGAACTCGTAGCCACTTAGCCATGAATTGTTCCCAGCTCCCAACAGAGTAAAGCCAAGCAATGGGGAATGAGGGCCAAAGTCGAATTGATCACACCCTGCCTCACCTCAAGACCACGGCACAGAGGAGCTGCCAGCTCCCTGTGCAGGGCCAACAGAGCAGGAGGGTGGGAAGAGCCTGTGCAGCTTCCCTGGGCCAGCAGCATCTCCCTGCCAGGTGCCAGAGCCTGTATCCAGCAGGCATTTCCCTCAGCTCTGCCCTCCACTCGCCCAGCAGCACCGGGCCACGTGCACCAAGCTCAGACCAACAATTCCCTACAGTGCTCATAGGTGCTCTCCCGCCCACGGGATTGTCATTCCAGAGTATCTGCCATTCTCATGCTGTCACCACAATTAACAGAAGAATTTTAATCCTTTCCTTTGACAAAAACTGCTTTTGCAATGCTTAAAGTCGCTCAGATTCCCCAACTTTGACTCCTCTCAAGACTGCAAAAGTCAGAAGGCAAGTGAGCATCATGAGAAGTCATGAAACACAGCAATAACCAAGGTACATGTTATAAACAAGCTCTGATGTAACTGTCACCTTTCCTTTTTATTTTTCTTTCCAAAGCCTGAACAGGAAGAAGACCAAAGCAACGTGTAACTTCCTCCTGCTGTAGAGTCTGAGTATGAAAACACCTCTCTAGCTACCAGAAGCTGCAGCAGCATTCCCTGCACACAAGCTCTCCAAGGCAGATGGGCCGCGCTGGCAGCTCCACGCGCGCAGCGAGAGGCCCGGCGGAAGAACCCGGCTGCTGCCACTGGCTGCGGTACAGCCCTGGCAGCACAGAAATAACACCAGGCCTGCTCAGCACAGGTAGCACAACGACAGCTCTGACCACCAGCGCCGGTCTGCACCACTGTCCTCACACATCCCACCCGCAGGCACTGCTCCTTTCGGCAGAAGCGATGCCTAAGCATCTCTGGAGCTCAGGCAGCTCTGGACTCCGGACTACAGCAAGTACTACCACCCTCTTCCACAGCGAACCAGGAACAGCACTATGGAATTCTGTTCAGTTACCCGGTTTTTGGGCCTATGCGTTGTAAGCAGTTGCAATCCCCAATCCTCTGCTACAGAAAGTGTTTTACTTGAGCAGGGCTCAAGCACAGCTGCTGCTTTCCCTTCCCCCTCACCTGCTGATCACACAGGGGAACCCGTGAAAGACAATGAGCTAACCTTTTCCTTGCTCTCCCATTCAAAGAACTCCAAACGGTGCCCTAGTTATCCAGTTATAGGTATTGCATTCCCTAAAGATAAGCAACACAGATGGGGATGTGGCTGAATCCAAAGGGTTTCAGCTTAAACCTTAAAATGGAAGGCATTCACTCCGGCCCTCCTGTATATCCCTCCCATCCTGCCCTTGGATTGCTTCACACTGCTTTTCTTATAAAATACATTCAGGATAAAATAGATCATTTTTACATATATATAAAAATACCAATTCAATTGCTATATACTTCAGTGTTACCTCCAAGGACTCTGCCTGGCAGCACTGCTTACACCCCAAGCACTTCTCACAAGAAAAGACTTCAAGTTTCAGACCCATGATCCAATAAAAGCACCTAAACAAGAATTTGGAGCTGCACTGCCCGAAATACTGTGGTGAGTAACACAGGCAGCAATCTGAGAGCAGGTCTCACCCAGCCTGAGCTCTTTTGGAGCATCTGCTTAGAGAACAGCTGCTGCTGCGTGCACACATGTTATCCCAGCCTGAGCCTCTGCACAATCCCAAGAGCAACTGTGCCACCAGTGCCACACTGGGACGGACCCGGCAGGCTCCTGTGCTGCCTCACACGCCAGCAACAACACTGCCTCACTGCTTGTTCTGCCCGTCTCCCAGCCCAGCCGAGTTCACCATACAAGAGGCCATTTCAGGTAACACTGTATCAAACCCTCACTCTTGGGATTTTCTCCTTTCCAACTTCTCAGCCCTGTGTTATCCGAGGACACAAAATTTTGACAAAAACCTCATAGAAAGCCTTTGTGGTTCAGTAAAAACCCAAACTGCCAAGAGCAAGAGCCAGTGGCCAGACTGAGCCCTGCACACTGATATACCAAGACTGATAACACCCTTTAAAAAAAGCCAAAGCAGCAGTTTTCTCTCCCATCATGTCTCTGTGTTCGAGTCCACTGGGATTATTCCTACTCAATCCACATTCTGCAGGCTTCTGCTCCTGCCACAAGCTGCAGCAGCAAAGGTCAGAACCTGGCTGTCCCCTCGTTATCCTGACAGGGACGGCCACCACACACTCACAGAGACCACAACAGCCCTGAGATGATGATAGGAGCGCTCTCCACGGGGTTTAAAATAGCCGGAGCGTAAACAGCCAGCCATGATTAGTGAAGCACTTACACTGAGACACCCACAGCAACTCGCTCTGAGTGCTCCTTCCAGCCTGGAGCTTCACTCCCATCCAACTTTCAAAGCATCTGGGCTGCTACAACAGGCAGATTTATTTCCCTCCCCATACGCTGTTTTGTGGAAACGCTGCCTCCAGCCCCATCACCTCCCTCTACTCCACAGCCACCACACTCACTCCACTGAAACTCTGGGTGCTTTATAGAGCTCACACAAAACTGCTTTGGTGATGCTCTTACTACTTCCTAAGGCTTTAAAGACTCTCATACCCCTACACAGTCCCCATTATCTCTTGGGATTCTTTACTCTTGAAAAGCAGCATATAGAGTCAGTCCACAAGCACCCAACATTAACAAAGACTCCACACATCCAGCTTTTCTCCTGTCACGAACCAGCCTGGAAACACAAGTGCTCTCGGAGTGTTGACTCCTGACCCTCAGCATGCACTGAATTACAACCAAGCAGCTTTCCTGAGTTACCTGGCACAAGATTCACCCTCCCCACGACAGCCCTGCACTGCCTGTATGAGCCCCAGCCCCCCCAGCCACATTTACCCTATTCAGCATCCACTGCTGTGTCTCCCGGGTCTATCAACCCACTGTCGAGGTGGGCTCATGCAAAGCACCTGTGAGCCCACAAACACTGTGGAAAAGTCCTCACAAAGCCTTGAGGAGCACTAAAGTAAGGGACAGAACACTGCAGAGAAGCAAGACTCAGCTGGAACACAATTTCCTTATGTAACTCACTAGCGGATCCGCAGCTGGAAAAACCAACAGTCTGAAATCATACTCCAAATACCTCCCTTCCCAGTGCTACCTAGTCCACAAGCATAAGGCTTCAAGCTCTCTTCCATTTTCTTCTCCACCTGAGCTTTAACCTGATCAGTAGGACACATGAAGCTTCACAAAGCCTCCAAGGTAACCTACAACCAAAGCAGAGATGTTAACACAGACCCGACACTACACACAAAACCAACGAGGGCTACAGAGTGAGCTGTGAGGTAGTGGGTTTACAGCTGGTTCTAGATAAAAAATAATTTACATAGTGATCAAGAGCAGAAACACTATGGGAGGGCTGCTTCCTACACCTGAACCTTTGTACAGATTCCAAACTGACAGCTACACATTTTGCAGGGACAAGGATACAAATTCCCTGCCTGAGTCACGAAGGTAATACAAGTGGACTTCAATTACCGTCGAGGGTTTTTTTCCTGGTAAAAGACACTGATGATCAAGCAAACACTGTCCTAAGACGGCAGCGGACTGGGCAGCAGTGTTTTTCCAAAAGGCCAGGACATGGAGCACGGCGCAGCTCCCGCTCCAGGAGAAGGCAAGCTCGTAGCTTTCCCTACAAGCCTGCGGGATGACTCAGGCTGTAGAACAGCGCTGGCTCCATTAAAAGAGCAAACCACACTACTGTGTGACAGGTTTACTGCGCTCAGCTGCCCGTCACCGCGATCCCTGTCGCTGCTGGAGGAGGCAGAGGATCCCTTGGACACGGGCTCCGA
>VZRO01001448.1:935540-954293 GCA_013397915.1 Daphoenositta chrysoptera | reverse complement strand
GGGAGGGGAGGCGGGGAGCTGCGGGGACTATTTGTCGTGCCGAGCCGCCGTGCAGAACTCTCCAGAAGGGGGAGGGGGAGCGCGCGGAAGGATACGGCGGCGGCGTGAGAGCGCGCGCGCGCGAGTCGGCCGCCGCGGCGCGTGACGCCACAGTGCGTTCTCTCGCGAGAAGTCGGGACGGGAAGAAGTCCCGGCCGAGCCGGGCCCGAGGCCGCGGGGAGCGCGCGGGCCTGAGGGGACCGGACCGGCCTGAGGGGACAGGACCGGCCTGAGGGGACCGGACCGGCCTGAGACCCCGCCAGCCCCGGCCCCGGCGGGATCTCTCCGCCCCCGGCCCCCTGTGGAGCTGCCGCACTCCCCGCCCCCCGAGATGCTGCCCGGCCCCAGCGCGGAGGCCTGGAGGCCCTGTCCGGGCAGGCCGGGAGTGCGCTTGGGACAGGCAGAGCCCTCCTGGAGCGCCTTAGGGGCCACAGGGATCACTTGCTTGTTCTGATCGAGCCTGTGGGCCTTCGGTGGCGGCTGCTGTTGGCCCTGGGAAGCGCAGTTCACGTTAAATGGCACTGAAAGCACCACTGGTGACACAGGGCCCCTTGCTCCTTCCTCCTGCCCGTGTGCCCAGCAGGGGTTGAGGGTCCCTGGTGCTGCCTCTGGGCCATGGTGGGCTGTTCTCAGGCTGACTTCAGCCTTCTGCAAGAATTCAGCATTTCTGGATGCTGTAGCACAGGGCGTGTTTTGAATTAACTTCTCCCTCTGCATTTGTTACGGAGGAAATAAACCACAAATTTATAAAAACGGCTTTCTGGGTGGGATTTTTTTTTTTTTTTTTTTTTCCCCCACTTCTTTGGTTCGTTTTGTGGCTTCTTGGTCTTTCTTTCTTTCCTGGTCATTTTGGGCACCCCTTGATGGCCAGATTCCAGACAACCCTGCACAGCTCATCAATCCGATGTCCCAGCACAAGGCAACACACCCTTCATCCGGCCACACCACTGGAAAGGCTCAGACACTAATCCCAAGGAGTCCTGGCTCTTAAGGCCAGTCCTGGGTTGGAGTAAATCTGCTTTTCTTCCAGTATTTTCTGCTTTCCTTTTGTATGGCCCAGCCAATGCCTGATCCCAGTCGGGCAACCTGATCCCAGTCACTGGAAGTGACATCACAGATTCCTTTTCTCCAGGAGATGCTCCTGCGGTCCCTGAGGGCAGGACAGCACCTCCCTCAAACCTGGCCAGGCAAACATGGTGGCTGGGACTGTATTCCAGCGCACAAAAGGCTTCCCACCCCTCGGGATTATCTCTGGAAGCAACTTTCTCCCGTTTCCGGGGCAATTTTCCAGGTACCCTCAAGTCACAGCTCTAAGGACTTCACATCAGCTGAGATTAAAGTAACCTTTTTCTGGTATCTGCAGGAAAAGTGCTGGATTTCATCCCCGGAAAGAGATAGAAAAATGGTTTTGTTGTGGTTCTAGTACCAGGGATAATGATGATCTGCTGTTTGCTGCCAGCTGGATGCAAACTGCTCCACGAGATAAGAAACGGAGGCAGGAAAGACATTTTCATAACGGTTTTTCACACGGTAAGACCTGAGACATCCAGGAATGACATTTCACAGAATCTTGGAGTCACAGACTGGCTTGGGTTGGAAGAGATCTTAAAGATGATCCCATCCCACCCCTGCCATGGGCATGGACACCGTCCACTGTCTCAGCTTGCTCCAAGCCCTGTCCAGCCCGGCCTCGGACACTGCCAGGGATGGGGCAGCCACAGCTTTTCTCCCACCCCTGACAGCGTTTGAGGAGATTCCACCTGCAGCTTCCTCCTTTGTGCCTCGCGGGGCCAGCGCGGCTCCTGCAGAGCCTGCGGGTGTGGCCGTCCCCCCTCGGGGACACTGCTGTGCTCCGAGCTCCTGTTCCACGGGAGGAGCTGAGGGATCTGCTGTCTGCACCTGCCAGCACCAGCCCGTGCCAGCATCCCCAAACATCAGAGCGTCGCTGGAGTTCTCTGAGTGCTGCCTTGTCCTCAGATGACTCCTGTCTCCATGTGCCTTTCCTTCACCATCTCCCTCTGATCGGCTCTGCTCCACAGGTCAAGCTGCAGTGCTGTATTAGGGAAAGAAATTCTTGAAGGGCTTAGGGAAAGGCACAAGAATTTGAAGGAATACAAACTTCCCAGCCGAACTGGCTCTGATAACTTATGAGGCCTTTGTTAGAAGGTGGAAAAAAGCCACTCTAAAGGAGGGAAGACACAACTGGAAGAGGAAAAACCCCCAGTGTTGGGCACACATTGGTGGGCAAGCTTCAAAGAAAAAAAAGAACCTCCCAGAACAAAGGACCAGGAGCAGCTCCTGTCCCAGCAGTACCACCCCAGTCATAGAATCATGGAATGGTTTGTGTTGGAAGGGACCTGGAAGCTCATCTTGTTCCAATGCCAACCTGTGACAGCTCCAAAATGAGCAAAATTGGTTTTTCCACCCAACATGTAACTGGGGACTCAGTGCCACAGGACACTGCAGGTGCTGGCAGCTGACAGACTGCAGAAATCAGATTGATCCACTGACATCTATTAAATTCAAACTCTCTTAGGCAGAAAGTTCTGGTGCTCCAAAGGAAGGCAGGACCTCAGTGGGTGAGGGGTGTGCAATGCTCAGAGCAGCCCCACGATCCAGGGATGGAGGGGTGCTCCAAAGGAAGGCAGGACCTCAGTGGGTGAGGGGTGTGCAATGCTCAGAGCAGCCCCACAATCCAGGGATGGAGGGATGCTCCGTTCTGCCACCAGGATTGTAACTCCTCCTTGCTGAGGGGTGCAGGCTGGGGTCAGGGCGAGGCAAGGGATCTCCCAAGCTGGGCACCTCCCTGGAAAGGCATCACATCCCCATGTGGGCTTTGTGAGCTAAGATCAGGGCCCTGCAGAATCCAGAGGCCAAGGGGGAAACTCCCAAATCCTCGGGCCAGGACACCTCCCTGGCCCCCTTGACTGCCACCTCCTTTGTCCCACAGCTAAATGTTTGGACAAGGAGGTTCTCCAAGGAGCATTTGGACAATGCTCTCAGGCACAGGGTGGGATTCCTGGGGCTGTCCTGTGCAGGGCCAGGAGCTGGACTCGATAATCTTGGTGGGTCCCTTCCAACTCAGGATATTCCATGATTCTGTGAGTGCTTGGCTCAGCGAGTGAGAGACCATGTGTGCTTAGGAGCTTCAGGAAGCAGGTCTCCTGCTGCCACCAGATCTGCCCCAGCACATGCTGGCTCCTCACTGCACCAGAGAGTCTGGCCTGGTTCTCACAGCCCAAGGCCACACAGACTATTGCAGAGCACTTTATTTTTGCTATTTTGTGGCAATAAAGCAGCCCTGTCACACGGGACCTCTGAGGGACACTGCTGGTGCAACTGCAGCACTAAAAACACCGACTGCAGCACTTTCAGCCAAGGGACCAAAGCCACTTTTGACACCAGCCTGGCACTGGACCCCATCCCTGCGGGTATCCCCGGTGAAAGCTGTCACTGGGCAGCCTGCCCTCCGGATGAAGCCAGCAGCTCTACCTGCTTTCGCAGGGCAATGGGAAAAAAGGGCATTAAAGGAAGGCAGTGCTGCTGCCGTGCCCATCCTGCAGCAGAGCCAGCTCTGTCACGCTGCTGCTGCTGCCTGCTCACAGCCCTTCACCCAGGGGATGCCAGGGAAGTCACCGTGTTCCTGGCCTGGCCTTTGGCTGGGGACATGCCACATGTACCCAGCCTCTATCTGGGGGCAGGTCTGGGCACCACAATGTGAGAAAGATCCAAAGCTGTTGGAGAGCATCCACAGGGGGACATGAGGATGGTGAAGGGCCCAGAGGGGCCACATGAGGAACAGTTGAGGGCACTTGGCCTGTCCAGCTGGAGCAGAGGAGACTGAGGTCAGACCTCCCCAGGAGCTGCAGCTCCTCCTGAGGGGCAGCTCCAATCTCTTCTCTCTGTGACCAGGGACAGGACCCAGGGAACAGCTGGAGCTGTGCCAGGGAGATTTAGGTTGGACATCAGGGAAAGGTTCTTCCCTAGAGGGTTCTCAGGCACTGCCCAGGCTCCCCAGGGAATGGTCATGGCCCCAAGGCTGCCAGAGCTCCAGGAGCATTTGGACAATGCTCAGGCACTGATGCTCAATGCTCAGGGTGGGATTGTTGGGGTGGCTGTGCAGGGCCAGGAGTTGCACTGGATGATCCCTGTGGGTCCTTTCCAGCCCAGGTTATTCCGTGACTCTGTGGTTCTCCTGAGCTCAGCGAGGGCTGCAGTGTTTGTAGGGTGCTATAGAGAAAGTTGATTTCTGTGCCCAACTCAGCCTCACACAGGTGTCAGCACCAGCCCAGTCGGAGGTGCCATGGTGCTGGCAGAGGGATGTGCCTTGCTGGGGTTTTTTATGCATCCAAAATCTTCCAGCATCGTGTGTGACTTCTTGTTCCCTCTGCCTGAGGGAGTAACAGCAAACAGGGACAGAGGGAACGTCAATCAAGACATGATCTGGAAAAGCAAACTGTTGGCCAGAGGAAGGCCAGGGAGGACAAAGGGGGCAGTTTCAGTCCTGCCACTTCTTGTTGGCTGTGCAGAGGCACTGGGTGGCACTGGGCAGCAGTGGGCTCTCCGTTCCCAAGCAAACTCAGATGTTGCAGGTGTCCACAGGAGGCCACAGAAATGTTCTGAGGGCTGGAACCCCTCTGCTCCGGAGACAGGCTGGGAGAGATGGGCGTGTTCAGCCTGGAGAAGGCTGAGGGGAGACCTTAGAATGCCTAAAGGGGCTCTAAGACAGCTGGAAAGGGACTTTGGACAAGGGCCTGGAATGAACAGGACAAGGGGGAATGGCTTCCCACTGCCAGAGGGCAGGGTTAGATGGGATCTGGGGAAGGAATCCCTCCCTGTGAAGGTGGTGAGACCCCAGCACAGGTTGCCCAGAGAAGCTGTGACTGCTCCATCCCTGGCAGTGTCCAAGGCCAGGTTGGACGGGGCTTGGAGCAACCTGGGCTAGGGAAAGGTGTCCCTGCCCATGGCAGGGGGGGGGAATGAGATGAGCTTTAAGGTCCCTTCCCACCCAAACTATTCCATGATTCCAAAATTCTATAAAACTGCATTCCTGGAGTTTAGACTCTCTTTTTGGCCCAGGTACTACAGCTCTGCTCCGAACAGAAGTGAGACAGAAACACTGCAGGTGTTGGTGTGCTGAGGGTAGAACCGAAAGCAAGAGACCAGGCTCTGTGGGCAGGAGAGCCACCAACTGCTTGGGGACCTGCAAGAAGGTGGCTGGGGAGCCAGGCAGCCCCTCCACCACACCAAAGAGCCAACCTGAGCAGGTCAGTGCAGCCCAGCTGGAAAGGGACAAGCTTTACCCCAGCGCTGGAGGAGGAAACGATTACTTGATGTTTTAGCCAGCCTTTGTGCTGATGAAACAAACTTAATGTTGGTTGTATCCACCAGCCCTCCTGGGGCTGGGAACACCAGCCAGATTTGCTGGGGTATTTAAGGTACCACCAAAACAAGCAGCTCTCTGCCAGGCCCCTCTTCCACTCTCTGGGTTTGAAGATGCTTGAGTTGTGTCCACAGAAGGGCAGCAGAGCACAGATCTGATGAGGAGCAGCTGAGGGAGCTTGGGGGGCTCAGCCTGGAGAAAAGGAGACTCTGGGGGGACCTTCTCTCTCCACAACTCCCTGACAGGAGGGTGCAGCCCAGTGGGGGGCAGGCTCTGCTCCCAGGGAACAGGGACAGGACAAGGAGAAATGGCCTCAAGCCAGCACTAGAGGAGGTTCACGCTGGGTATTAAGGAAAATTTCTTCACCCAAAAGGGCTGTCAAGCACTGGCACAGGCTGCCCAGGGCAGTAGTGGAGTCCCCATCCCTGGAGGGATTTAAAAGACATGTGCAACTGAGGGCATGGGTTAGAGGTGGACTGGGCAGTGCTGGGGGAATAGTTGGACTTGATGGTCTCAAGGGTCTTTTCCAACCTAAATGATTCTTAAATTTTATGATTTTAATTAAATGTGAACTGTCAGCACGTCTGAATCAAGATCCTTGTGCTGTAAGCCTGTGACAGCCTGCAGAGACCCTGGCAGTGTGGGTCTGTGGGGACTGTCAGGGTCTCCTGGATCCCTGGGGCATTCCTGGACAGAAAGCAATGGCACCCTGAGCATGTTCTGGACAGCCTCCTCCTTTCCCAGCCTGTATCTACCTAGTTTGGCTCCACAGAGGCCGTGGGTGACCATACTGAGGGCTTTTCTGAAGTGAAGGTTCTCCCCTCATCCCCACAGCCAGTTTTCTTGCCATTCCGGGTAGTCAGGTCCATCAGGTGTGATGTGAAACCCCTGATGGCTGTTCCTGTCTCATCCTTCAGGTGTTTGGCAGGGCGTGCTGGGAGGATTTGCTCCATCACTCTCCCAGGGTCAGAGGTGACATTGAGCAGGCTGTAGTTCACCTCCTCAAAGACGGCTGTGAGATTTCCTTCCACTCACCAGGAACCTCCTGATTGCTACAAAATTCCAGAGATCAGAGAGGAACCTTGCCACGGCATCATTCATCTCCCTCAGCATCCTCAAGTGCATCCCAGCTGCTCCTATGGGCTTGTGTATGTGTTCCCTAATCCATCTTCCTCCGGGATGGGAATACCTCACCACTGCTTGGAACAAAGAGCTGGAAGTCTTGAGGGCATCACTGGCCACCAAGAGCCTGGCTGCAGGAAGCCCCTGCTGTGCTGCCAGCAGCCATGGGCATTGCTTCCCGAGCTGGTATCTCCGGGAAATGTGTGGGGTGGGGGCATCCCGGGCACTGTGAGTCACCCTCTGCTAGATGGATTTGAGTCTGTTTTGCCCCTGGCAACCCGCTGAGCTGAATCAATGCAATCTTTGAAATTTACTGCCCTTGACAGATAAAATCTCAATAATAATAATAATTTTCCTTCCTCATGCCGGTTCCACTCAGACCATGTCCTGGCAAATTCGGGGCTTTCCCAAGGATGTGCAAGCTCACAAATACCGAAACCTGGCACAGCCACCAGTGCCTGGATTTCCTGTGGGCTGAGAGACCTCATGGGTGCCCTGTGTGGGAGAGCTCTGGCACTCGACAGGCCGCCTGCTGCTGCCAGAGCTCCTTTCATTTTCACTTTCCTGGGTGATGGGAGCCGTGCAGCTCCACCAGCCCGAACGTCGCAGAGGCTCCGGTGCGTGTCTGCAGCAGCCTCCGGAAGGAGCCCCAGCTGCCCGGGCGGGAGCGCAGAGCCCGGGAAGCACAGCGCAGGAGAGCCGGGGCTGGCGGCTGGAAGCTGCTCCGGTGAGTGCGGCCAGAGCAGTGACAGCCCTGTGGCTGCGCAGCAGGGCGGGCTGGCATCCATTTAGGAGCGGCGTGGCCAGCCAGGCTCTGTCTCGCCCAGCCCATCTGGGCACAAGGCGGGAAAGCGCAGGGGAGCCTCCCAAAGGGTGGTGCGCTTTGGGGTGCTCAGTGAGTGCCGGGCGCACGCATCCCCCTGATCTGCTCTGCTCTTCTCCGCTCCCACAGCGCTGCCGGGGGCGCTGGGTCAGCTGCTGCTGGCCGCCCTCTCCGTCGCAGATGTCCCGGGAGCCGCGGCGGCGGCGGCAGCGCGGTGCCCCGCTGATCCCCGAGGCCCGCGGCGGGCGGGCGCGGCGCGCCGTGTTCCTGCTGCTGGCGCTCTGTGCCGGGGCTCTGCTCCTCGCCGGGCAGCCCCTCGTGCCCACCGCCCGCAGCCTCACCTTCCACTTCGCCACCCTGCAGATCGGGGCGCTGCTCAAGGGCACCTGCTACCTGGCCGAGGAGATCTTCCACCTCCACTCCAGGTGAGCCAGCGGGGCTGGCTGCCTGCGGCGCTCCTGGGACCCCCCTGGGGACAAGGGCGTTGCAGCCTCGGGGTGTGGTGGGCTTTGCTCCTGGTCTCTGTGCCCACACGTGCCCTCTGTGCTGTGCCCGGCAGCACACACTGCCCTCCATCACCCTCCTGCCCCTCTCATCTCTTGCTCCCTCTCCCCTTCTCCTCCTCTCCCACCTGCCCAGCTCCTCGATATGTCCATGGATGTCTCCTCTCCGTGGTAACTCCCGAGTGTGCCCTTTCCCTGGGGAACAGGACTTGGCCCCCAGCCTTTCCCCACCACCCACTGCTGGAGGGCAGGGGGCTGTTGTCTCCCTCTGCTGTGCAGGGTGACATTCCATCTGCTCCCTGAGTTCCACGAGTGCTGCAAAGGACCCAAGCCCTCTCTTGGCTGGGGGCACTGGGGTGTGCTGGGCAGGGTCCCACAGGGCTCTGTAGTGCTCTGGAAGGTTGGTGGCACTGGCCAAGAGGTGGGAGCAGCCCTGGCCAGTGCTCTGTGCGCTGCAGAGGGTGGGTGGGTGGCCACCAGCCTGACTCCTGTCTCCCTGTCCCACCCAGGCACCACGGCAGCTTCTGGAGGGCCCTGAGCACCTGCTTCCCCCCGCGCTGGCACGGGCCCATGCTGCTCGTCTGTGGCTCAGCCTACGTGGCTCTCCTCGGTGATGGGCAGCCACTCGGCCTCCACCTCATCCTGGCCAGTCTGTGCCAGCTCCTCATCCTCGCCCTGGGGCTCCAGGTAAGGCTCCCTCACCTCCAGCCTGGCCGGCTGCCCAGGGAGCCCTTCAGCCCTGAGCAGCCACGGGGGCACCTAACCAGCTCTACGTGGTCATTGCATGTCCAGCCCACCCTGAGTCAGCCTGGTGGGAGGAACACTCTCAGCTCAGCCCCGCAGAGCTGATCTCCCTGGCCCCGTGCTGCCAGAAGTGTTGGCAGGAGGGCCAGGCTGCCTCCTAATGAGCACAACCACTCCAGGGGATGGCACAGCCCCCCCGACATGCAAAAAGGGGTATTTTAAATCAGTCAGTCAAGCTGGTGCTTGAGGGGAAAGCAGAGCCTGTGTGTTCTCAATTATCAGTGTGGTGTGGGGGCAGAGCCGAGCCCCAGGTGCCTCTGCAGCATTGGGAGGGCTCTGCTGTGCCCCAGCGGGGCTGGAAGGGTCACACAGGCTGCAGAAGGTGCTTCTGTCAGGTGCCTGTGGGACTGGACACCCATCTCCACCTAAATGCACACACAGAGCTGGCAGAGGCCAGTGGGAATCCCACCATCAGGCGCTGGGATGTCTCCTTTCTCACGCTGGAAGCACAGGGCAGATGCACAAGTTGCACTGGGACACACGATCCCAGCGGAGGGTGCAGCCAGGGAAATGCCTGGCACACTCCAGCCCCAGTTCCCTCCTCTGCAAGGGCCGTGGGGGCTGTCAGGGGCTCTGCCCTGCTGCCCTGCATGGTGGTGGAAGGGGCTGGTGGGGTTGTTCACTCTCCAGATCTCTTTGGAGCTCTCCGATCCCTGTGTAGAACTGACTGTTGTGGAAGGGCCCAGGGGGTGCTGTCATCACCTGGTCTGTCTGTCCTTCCCTCCACAGAAACCCTCAGCAGTGGAGATGTCTGAGATGTCTGAGAGGTCCAAGCAGAACGTCGCTCATGGGCTTGCCTGGTCCTATTATGTTGGGTACCTAAAAATAGTCCTGCCACGTACGTAGCTGTTTCCCTGCATTCTCATGCCTACAGATAGAAATAGCTCCTAATAACAATCCTCCCACTTTTACAGAGTTAGCAGGGAAATGGGGAGCAAGGCAGAATGCAGCTGTACTCACACCAGGCATCTCTGCCCAATGCTCTCTTCCACCAGGGGTGAAAAAGTCCATGGAGGAATTCTGCAGAGTCAATCCCAACCTGCTGGCATGCAGGAAGACCTGGAAGCTCCACATCTTGGTCCCTCTGAGCTGTGATGTCTATGATGACCTGGAGAAAGCTGACAGTAATATCCAGTATGTGACAGACCTCACTGAAACCACCCTGGCCCGAGCTGGCACCAAAAAGAGGGTCTACAAACACAGCCTCTATGCAATCAGGGATGAAGAAAACCAGGTATGCTGAGAGCAGTGTTGGGACCATCACCCCCAAAGTCTTGCTGGCTCCAGAAGTGGCTGTAAGGACAGAAGACTGATCCCTCTCCTGTTAGATACTCCCAGCTTTCACCAGGCTTCCATGAGATGGAGAGATCCCATTCCTATACCCCTTTCTGCTGGCTGCCTCCTCCCAGGCTCAGCTGCAAGGATGGTGGGCTTGCTTAACCCCTCCTGGAGCTGATTTAAGTCCAGAAAACAGTAGAAAACTGAGCAGAAAAAAGCAGATGTGGGCTACAGAGCATCATTCCCTATAGGATGAACGTTTCCTTGTGTTGTGAAGAGGTGCTTGAAGATGTGTGTGTGAGTCATCGACTCTCCCCTTCCCCCAGTCACCCCTTTTCCAGGCAGCTGAGCCCTAAATCTCCCCATCTCACATTGCACTCATCTCCTCCCACATCTCCCGGCAGACTGGCCCCTGTCCCTTTCCCTTGGAGGAGGGAACACCCTGGTGCTGTGGATGAGGACGTTGGCAGAGCTCTGCTCCTCACCTGGGTGCCCTGATTTGCCCTTTGGCAGTGGCTGAGCTCTGAGCTGCTGTTGTTACAGCCCTGCCTGCGGGGACCCCGACCCTCTCCTGGCCCTGCCCCGGGGGAAGCACAGCCGGCCGCGGGTTTTCCCCGCTGTGCTGCACGCACGGATGCTGTGCTCCATCTGCCAGGCTCCTGCTGAGTCACTCTGCTCCCGGAGCTCCAGCAGCTCTGAGCCTGGACCTGGCCTTCCAGTAAATCTGCCCCAGCTTCCTTCCCAGTCCCTCGCAGTGACACAAGGCTCATCACCAGCACCTGCCCCGGGGCATGGCAGTAATTGCCTGACAAGGCTGGGAATATCCTGTTTCTCTGCATTTACCTGGGATCACGTCCCTCTTCCTTCTAATTCACTCCATTAAACTTTCCAGTTTACCCAGTGTAAGGCTTACTGGTAACCCTGCTCCTCCTTGGCTTTTTTATGGCTTTATCAGATTTCTCCTTGTTTCTTTGCTCAGCCTGCTTCCAGCTGTGCCTCCACACAACCTTTCCAATGTTTATGTTCTTCTCTGCCCTCCATCTCTCTGTTAGGATGCTCAGACTTAGAATAACGGAATCACAAAATATGCTGGGTTGGAAGGGACCCACAAAGATTATCCAGTCCAACTCCTGGCCCTGCACAGACACCCCTGTGCCTGGGAGCTGTGTCCAAACGCTCCTGGAGCTCTGGCAGCCTTGGGGCTGTGCCCATTCCCTGGGGAGCCTGGGCAGTGCCCACCACCCTCTAGGGAAGAACCTTTTCCTGATATCCAACCTAACCCTGCCCTGACACAACTCCAGCCATTCCCTCGGGTCCTGTCACTGGTCACAGAAAGCAAATATTGGTGCTGCCCCTCCACTTTCCTTTGTATAGCAGAAAGCCACCAAAAGGCGTGGTCACAGGGCAGGGATGTCTCCCTAGGGGCCAAATTCCATGGGGAAAATCACCCTCCAGACTGCTCTTGGGACCACTGACAAAGTCAGTGGCTGAACCCCGTGGGCAGATGCAGCTCCCTGAGCCCACCTGGCACAGGGAACACCTGGACCTGTCAGGCCAGCTGCTCTTTCCCTGCTCTGCAGGAGGCAGGGGGGCCCTGGGGCCAGACCAGTGTCCCTGTCCCAGTGTTCCAGCACACAGCACCAGTGCAAAGCAGGCCAAGGAGCCGCCAAGAGGTCCCGAGTGCTCTGCCCAGTGCCAGGGTCCCCAGCAGCCCTTTGCCCAGTCCTCCTGTCCCCACATCTTTTCCTTCCATCCCTGCAGCTCTGGCACTGTGCTGTGGAATTTGCCACCCCACTGCAGTCCCTCTACGCCATGTCCCAGGATGAGAGTGCTGCCTTCAGCCGGGAGGAGCGCCTGGAGCAGGCCAAGCTTTTCTACAGGACCTTGGAGGAGATCCTGAAGGGCTCCAAGGAGTGTGCAGATGCCTACCGGCTCATTCCCTACGAGGGTGAGTGAGGGGGAAGGGGCTGGAGTGCCCAGGACAGTGGCTGTGCTCTTCCAGCCCCGAGTGACCTCAGATCAGGGTCTGTGCAGAGCTCGGCTGATGTCCCCAATCAGGGGGCCATGGTGGCCCCTGCTGCCATGGGAGGAACAGAGGGGCTGCCTGGCCACATGAAATAGGAACGTCACTGAGCATGGCCTCACTGGCTGGGTGAGGGAGGGGATTGTCCCACTCTGCTCTGGGCTGGGGTGGCCTCACCTCCAGTCCTGGGGCAGCTCTGGGCACCACAATATGAGAAAGATCTAAAGCTGTTACAGGGTGTCCAAAGGAGGGACCTGGGGATGGCAAAGGGTCTGGAGGGGCCACATGAGGAGCAGCTGAGGGCACTTGGCCTGTCCAGCTGCAGCAGAGGAAACTGAGATCAAACCTCACTGGAGGCTGCAGCTCTTCCCAAGGGGCAGCTCCGATCTCTGCTCCCTGGGACCAGGGACAGGACACAAGGGAAAGGCTGGATCTGTGTCAGGGCAGGGTTAGGTTGGACATCAGGGAAAGGTTCTTCCCCAGAGGGTGGTCAGGCACTGCCCAGGCTCCCCAGGGAACGGGCACAGCCCCAAGGCTGCCAGAGCTCCAGGAGCGTTTGGACAATGCTCTCAGACGTGGTGTCTGTGCAGGGCCTGGAGTGGACTGGATGATCCCTGTGGATCTCTTCCAACTCAGGGTATTCCATGATTCCACAATTCTGAGGACTTTTTGCCGTGGGTCTGAGGAGCAGGGGAGGTGCTGGCAGCACTGGTTGTCCCAGCTGAAGTCCCCAAGGGGACCTGAGACAAGCTGTCTACTGCAAGGATTAAGTATGACAGGAATCCAGGGGAAGCAGCAGCTTCCCTCGCTGTTGATATTCCTGGAAGAAGTTGCTGGGGCTGTCAAGCCGTCCCCAGCAGTGGGATGAGTGTGTTCTGGCTCAGTGCCATTCCTGCTGACAGGGGATGGGAGGGAGCGAGGCTTTCCCTCATTCCCATCATCTTTTCATCTCCCATCTCCTCACCTCCGCCAGATGAAATCAGCATCTTGCTGTAATGAATGTTGGTTTTTTCAGAGGCAACTCAGCCCTCTCCCTGATGGGGAGAAGCATTTCCATCCAGCAAGGCAGTTCCCATCACAAGCACTACTGGGAATCCAGCACATAGTGCCTGTAATTTTACACTCCTCCCCTCACTTTGTGTTTGAATTTTTTCCCTCTGCCGTGCTGAAAGTGGGAAGTAAAAGCTGTATTTTGATTGTGCAAGAAATTCTGCATATTTTGGGGCATCTCACAGAGACTTTGCTCCCTGCCCAGAGCTCTGCCTCAGGACAACCAGTGAGGGTAGGTTTTGTCTTTCTTCTGTTCCAGAGCCAGAAGAAGCAGAGACCCACTTCTTGTCCAGAGAGATCGTGTGGCACTTGCGGCAGGAGCATCACGAGGAGATCGCCGTGCTCGAGGGGAGCCACCCGCACACCCCATCCACGGCCTTGAACTCAGCAGAGCTCAACCTCCAGATCAGTGTGTCAGACCTGCCACAGCCCCTGCGCACTGACGGCTTCTAACGCAGCCCCTCACCGCCCCTCGGGGCTCTGGTCCCCCTTCTCCAACCCACTTCCTCTTGGAGCATGTGCTGTCCATGGCAGCAACCCCCAGCTCCCACCCAAACCTCCTGTGCACCACGGTTACTGGAGCAGCTGACTCAGCCCACAGCCCTGTGACATGCTTCCCATTTTCTTTGTTATGTACAAGCTCATCTATTCTTCTGTGGGTGTATTGTTTTTTTATCTGCTTTGATTTGTGTCATATAAAGCACTTTCCTCTGGGACCAGTTGCAGTATCCTAAATCTTGGGCACAATGTGCAGTCTGCCCCATGTGGGATAGGAAAAGGTTCTTCCCTCAGAGGGTGGTGGGACACTGAACAGGCTCCCCAGGTCACGGCTCTAAGGCTGCCAGAGCTCCAGGAGCACTTGGACAATGTTCTCGGGGACCAGGTGGGATTGTTGGGCCAGGAGTTGGACTGAATGATCCTTGTGGGTCCCTTCCAACCCAGGATATTCCGTGATTCTGTGATATGCTGTGGTGTTGGATGGGGCTTTGGAAATCCCAGCCACAAGTGTGTCTGGGTGTGCTGGGACAAACAGCCAGCCCGCGTGGCCTGACTCATGGGGCAGCTTCTGCAGGCACAGGGAGCATGTGCAGGACTCCCAGGGGAACCCCCAGCCTGACGGAAAGTGTTGGTGGCAGAGCAGGCTCAGCCAGGATGGGGAGATGCCGATGGAAAGGGCTGGGCGGGTGCAGGCTGGAGCTGAGACAACAGCCCTGCTCCTGCCCTTGGCTGCCCAGCTCCTTTTAGAGCCACGGAAACCCGGAATCACTAAGGCTGGAAAAGCCCTCTAAGGTCATCGAGTCCAACCATTAACCCAACACTGCCAAGGCCAGCACTAACCCGTGTCCCCAGGTGCCACATCCATGCATTTTTTAACATTCCCAAGGGACAGTGACTCCACAGTGACCGCCCTGCACAGCCCATTCCAATGCCTGACAATGCTTTCAATGAATAAATTCTTTCTGATGTCCAAACTGAACCTCCCCTGGAGCAGTTTGAGGCCATTTCCTCCGGTGCTGTCCCTTGTTCTCTGGGAGCAGAGCCCCACCTGGCTGTCAGGGAGTTGTAGAGAGGGAGAAGGTCCCCTCCTGAGCCTCCTTTTCTCCAGGCTAAGCCCCCTCCTTGGCTCCCTCAGCTGCTCCTCATCTTGTGCTCCTGACCTTTCCCCAGCTCCGTTCTCTTCTCCGGACACACTCCAGCAGCCCCCCCATGTCTTTCTTGTTGTGAGGGGCCCAGAACTGGACACAGAATTCCAGGTGCCTCACCTGGGCTATATATACAGGGCTCTACCTTTCATGCGTGTGGGAGAACACGGTGGGAGATCTCTCCCCAGCTCCAGCCCAGTGAGCTTTCAGCAGAGATTTGGCTGCATGTTGGTCCTGCTGGGACTGGGAACTGGAACCCATTTCAGGATACAGTAAAACCTTAATCTGCAGCCTAATCTCTGGGTACTGCATCTGTGCAAAAATGGCAAAAACGGCAGATGAAAGGGCTGTGAAGGGAGGGCTGGGACAGCAAAGGCCACTGCAAAGAGCCAGCTGGTTTGCAGAGGTATCAAGAATCTTTGCCGAGGCCTCCGGGATGTGCCAAGTGCCTGGTGCTGGACTGACTGGAGAGGGAAGACAGCAGGTGAGGACCTCCTGCTCCTGGTAGGAGACACTCTGGGTGCAGGGAGCAGAGTGGGGGCCTGGCCCTGGGGTGCGGGCAGGACGTGGTCCTGGTCACCCAAGCAGCGTTCCCAAGGGCACAGAGCAAATGCTGTGGGCACCTGCTGAGATGCAAGGGAAATGCACAGCATCGGGGCTGAGCTCAGCAACACGGGAACAGCCAGCAGCAGCTGTGTGAGCAGCAAAGCCACCACAGTCCCCGAGGGCTCACACCTTCACACCCAAGCCTGTGGGGCACAGCTCCGTGTCCTCCTTGATGGACTCCCTTCTCATGTGGAAGCTTCTTATCTCGCCCATCGCTGCAGCCAGGCTGGGCTGGAGAGGCTGATAAGCTCAGGCCATATTAGCAGGGGACAGGTTGAAAGACAGGCACAAGCCCAGAGGAAATCTGACAGCACAACCTTGTTCCAGCAGCAGCCGTGCTGCCAGCCAAAGGCTCAGCTCCTGCCACTGCTCAAGGGCACAGCCAGGGCCAAGGTGAAAGCCTTTGCTGGCAGCAGGAACCAGAGGCAGGGCTGGATCAGAGGCAGGAAAATCAAACCTCAGAAGTGGCAGCTCGCTGCTAAGCTGGCAAACACAGGATAACCAGTTTCCCCTTGAGCTCTCCAACAGCACAAATAGCTCCGTTTTAGTGCTAATCACAGCATCCCACAGCAGGTCTGACTCAGACTCAGGACTCTCTGGCTTGGAGGCAGCCCCGTCCTGATCCATGGGGAGCAGCAATGCACCTCACCTCAGCAAGGTCAGCTGAGCAGGTCCAGGGGCCACCACAATGCAGCGGGTCCCAGCTGGAGCAGGGAAGGAGGTTCACAGCCAGGATCCTGCTGAGCAAGGCACAGAAAGGCTGCATCCTCCCTCCACCCAGGGCTGGGGACAGGGCTCAGATGCAGCAAGAACAGGGCTTCTCCCAGCCCTTCCTCACATCCCAGCTGTTTTCCCACCAGAAATCCCAGGAACCACCTGCAGTGCCCCATCCGTGCTGCTCCACACAGCACAGAGCCTTAGTGTGTAACCCTGGGGGCTGCGGGGTGAGTTCCCTCACAGACCCTCTGCAGGGCAGCTGCTCAGCTTCTACCATGACCTACAAAAACTGATCTTCATGGAATCCCAGAACGGGTTGGGTGGGAAGGGACCTTAAAGGTCATCTCATTCCCACCCCCTGCCATGGGCAGGGACACCTTCCACTGTCCCAGGTTACTCCAAGCCCTGTCCAGCCTGGCCTTGGGCACTTCTAGGGATGGAGCAGCCACAGCTTCTCTGGGCAACCTGTGCCAGGGCCTCAACACCCTCACAGCAACCAATTCCTTCCCAATATCCAATATAAACCTGCTCTCTGCCGTGTTGTCCTGCAGAAAGTGCTGGTGAGGCCGCCGATGGGTTCACCTCTCTGGAGGTGAGAGCAGTGACTGACCACAGGGCTCTGCTGCCCTCACATGTTTTTTACTAATACCCAAATTTTCCCAGTCAGCCTTGCACTAAGTGGCACTTTTCAAATGTTGTGATTGTGTTCCAAGAAAGGCCCTTGCACTCACTCACATAGCTTTATTTTATTTTATTTTATTTTGTTTTGTTTTGTTTTATTTTATTTTTACCTTTCATGAAGTAAAAATCCTGCTTGAAAAGTGGCTGGTTTGAGGTGGCTGAGGATAAATGTCAGGTTCACACCTGCCTCTGGATAAAGTTTGGAATCCTGCAAAGCAAGGAAACAGCAGCTCAGCACTCAGCCTTCAGCAATGGTTGGAGTTAAACTGGCTATTAATATTAATAACAATATTAATGCTGCTTCTTTGGGCTGCACCTGCCACTCGAGTTCCTTTCCTTTCCTCTTCCCAGTGCTCAGTGGGAGCAGTGTAATATACACTGGGAATGTATCTAAATTAACTTGGAGAGCAGCAGCCTGACAGCCCAGAAGGCTTCACAGAGCTGCCTCTGTGCTGGCATAGCACCCGCGAGAGTAACACAAACATAACCCCCAGCATCACAGGTTTTAATTAAATTGTGCCAAGCACCTGAAACCAACATTTCCCACAGTTGCTCAGTCTTGCCTGCAGTTCTGCAGTGCCTGTTTTCCAAGCTGGAAGTGCTGCAGTCCGGGTCTCACTGGCACCTTCCGTGGCTGTGTCAGCTGGAGCGTGGCCCCAGCACAGCTCCGTGGGGCTTTGGGCTCACACAGAGGAGGAACAGCCCCAGGTTGTGCCAGGGACTGGATATTCAGGAAAATCTCTTCACGGAAGGGTGGTCAAGCACGGTGACAGGCTGCCTGGGGCGGTGCTGGAGTCACCGTCCCTGCAACTGTTCAAAAACGCGTGGGTGCGGCTCTTGGGACTTGGTAGCTTTGTAGTATTCTTTTGGCTTGGCAGGGCTGTGTTGATGGTTGGACTCGATGATCAGAGAATCGTTTAGGTTGGAAAAGAACTCCGAGATCATTTTTGTTCTTTTCTTAATTTTGTTCTGGTATTTCTGGTAGTGTATGTGGAAATTCCTCCCCGGAGCTGAGAAGTGCCCGTCAGAGTGACAGATTTGCCACGGGCATTGAGATGGGCGAGGAGCATCAGTGTCTGCTCAGTAATCACTTTACTACCTTTAATATCATATCAATATTGCTTCAAAAATATTGCACTGCTCTAGTAGTTAGAACTACCTACACTGTGCAGTAAGTAATTCTGATTAAGATCTTTTAGCCTAATCATTACAATCATTAATTTAAATATTTTATTTATATCAATATTTTTGGGTTACCATCCCTAATCCTGAAGGACCAAGCCATATTTGACAAATATTGGACAAAGCCAAGTGCTCAATTGCACTGCTTTAGACATAATCCACTGGCCAAGCCTGGGACTGGATCAGACTCCTCACAGAGGAGGAGCCCTGGGAAGCTGTGGAGCTCGGGACCCCCCGATCCATCTCGCCCCCAGGGGTGGGACGGCGGCTGGGCCCTGGGCGCCCTGACGGCGCCGAGGGGCGGCCATGAGCTCCATCCGTCCGTCCATCGGCCCGGGGCGGCCCCGGAGGCGGCGGAGCGGAGCCGGTACCGCGCTAAAGCCTCAAGAGGAGACACCACCCCCACAAGATGGCGCCGGACGGGCGGCATGAGGGAGCACGGGCTGTCACGTGACCCCGCTCCACCCAATCAGAGTCGGGGTCGCCCCGGCGGCGGGAAGGGCAGCGCGGGAGGAGTCGCTGCTTCCGTGACAGCCAATCAGCGGCGGCTGCGGGGCGGGGCTAAAGGGAGGGGCGTCACGTGCCTCCGCGCCAGCCAATCAGCGGCGGGCGGCGGCGGCGCCAAGATGGCGGACGATAAGGTGAGCGCGGAGGGCCGGGGCTGAGGGGCCGCCGGGGCTGCGGAGAGGCCGCGCCGGTTCCGTCCGCGGCGGGGGGCGGGAATCACCTCCGTGTCTCCCGCAGGACTCGCTGCCTAAGCTGAAGGACCTGGCCTTCCTGAAGGGGCAGCTGGAGAGCCTGCAGCGCAGGGTGGAGGACGAGGTGCAGGCCGGCGTGGGGCAGGTAACGTGCGGGCTCGGGGCGGGCCGGCCGCCGCCTCCGCGAGGGAAAAAACAACC
>VZRO01001448.1:909121-920218 GCA_013397915.1 Daphoenositta chrysoptera | reverse complement strand
GGCTGGGCGCTTCGGCTGCGAAGGGGGGGCCGGGACTGGGTTTTCCCCGCCCCGGGACCGCCCCAGGACCGGCCTCTTCCTCCTCCTCCTCCTCCTCCTGCTCCTCCGCTCCGCCATGTGGGGCCGGCGGCGGGCGCGGCGCGGCGGGCGCAGCGCGGAGGAGCTGCGGGTGCGGCGGCGGGAGCGAGAGGCAGGTCCGGCCGGGGACACCGGGCACGCCCGGGGGTTTGGGGGGCTCCCCGTGGCTGGGAGGGACCCCCAGCTCCGCCCTTCCCGGCCCCATCCCCGCCCCGCCCGGTCGCGCATCGCGGGGTGATCGGCACCGCGGCCCGCTCGGGGAAGCGTTTTACAACCTCACATTTTAACCCCTGGGGTTTCTGCCGTGAATTCCCCGTCTCTTCAACAGCACCCCCGCTGTTTGGGTTTTCCAAGGTCTCGCCCACGTCTTAGCCTGGAGAAAAGGAGGCTCAGGGGGCCCTTGTGGCTCTGCACAGCTCCCTGACAGGAGGGGGCAGCCGGGGGGGTCGGGCTCTGCTCCAGGGAACAGGGACAGGAGCAGAGGGAACGGCCTCGGGCTGGGCCAGGGCAGGGGCAGGGTGGGTATTAAGGAAAATTTCGTAACCAAAAGGGTGGTCAGGCAGTGTAACAGGCTGCCCAGGGCAGTGGTGGAGTCACCATTCCCGGAGGTGTTTTCCAGAAACAATGGGGCACTTGGGGCATGGCTCAGTGGCCCTGGTGGTGTTCAGTTGAAGGCTGGACTCGATGATCTTGCAGGTCTTTTCCAGCCTTAATGATTTTATGATCCTGTGTGAAATCCAGCCTCGGGTCCCTCCAGCTGGTCCTTGGGGCTCTGTCCGGTGTTCCTGCCCATTATCCCAGCTGTGGCTTCACACTTTGTGTGCTCGACCCTCAGCCCTAATTCCAAGCGCAGTCCCTGCTCGTGCATCCCTTCCAGGCTTGCACAAGGAGGAATGGGCAGTTCCTCCCTGGATTAAAGGAGGAATCCGGCTCCTGGGTGGGATGGAGAAGCGTCCTGCCCTGGGCAGGTGGTGACAGGCCCTGGTCGATGGCAGCTCTCAGGAAGGCCCGGCGGCAGGAGCAGCTGGTCAGCAAGCGGCTCCTGCGGGAGGAGAGCGCGGCCGAGGGGGGCGGACAGGACGGAGCAGACGTCGTGCCAGACCCACTCTCGGAGGATGAGGTGAAGAACCTGACGTTCTCCATGGCAATGGGGCTCCCAGGGGTCTTCCCCAGACTCAGTGGATGAAAGAGGCTGGGCGGGGGCGGGTTTGGGAATGGTTCTGATTCACTGCCAGACACAGTTAAGGTTCCTTGTGCCCATCTTCATGCCCTGAGTTCCTTTGCCTCGAGGATTAATGGGGCGAAATCTTAATGCTGGCAGTGCTGGAAGCTCACCCACCTTTAAATCCCTTGCCCAGGTCCTGGAGCTGCTCAGGGGTGTGCAGAGGGGTTCGGAGGACAGGAAGCAATCGCTCGGCCGCCTCCGCCGGGCTCTGCAGAACGAGGAGACTCAGCAGAAGTTTGTCAGGTCAGCCCAGGTCTGCTGGAGCTCTTCCCAAGGGCGTGTCCCGAGGGGCCCTGCGTTGCTGTGGTTGGGTGAGTGAGCTGCTGTGTGGCCCCGGGTGGGAGTGACGGCAGCCTTTGGATCCCCAGGCTGGACGGCAGCGTCCGGGCGCTGACCGGGCTCTTCACCAGCAGCCTGGCTGACCTGCAGCTGGAGGCTGCCCGCTGCCTGCACGAGCTGTCCCACTCCCGTGTCCCCGCGGTGGCCGAGGCGTGCCTGCCTGTCACCTCCTACCTGCTCACCTACCTGTCGGGACACAGCCGGGAGTTCACGGTGAGATCCATCTGCCCCTTTGCCATGGCTCTGGCACCTGGGAATCCTTTGGTGGGGTCGGTATTGACCTCTTCTGGTCAAACATGGCTCACGTGGGAGTGCTGGTGGGAAGGGGCCCTCGGGAAGCAAAAATCTTTTGGCCTCACAACCTTGTCCCCGAAGCAGGACTGTTCCAAGTGCCCGGGTGTTATGGCCTGCCCCTGAGGGTGGGGATACTGAGTTCTTGTTAATCATAGATCCCTTGGGTTGGATTAGAGTGACACCACACTGAATGACCCATGTTTATGTACATATATGTATGGCAGGGTTAGTTTAGAATGATTTGGTTGCAATGGAAAGGAGGTATGTAGCCATTTTGGGTTTTATCTGTAGAAATGAAACAATATAAAAGTATAAAGATAACACTTAAAAATATATATAAGGAAAAGAAAGAAAGGATAAGAGTAGACAATAGAGGGCCTGTAGCTCCATGCTGGTTGATCTGGGAAAGCAGCAAACAGTTGGAGTAGCTCCGGGATGGCCATGTGTTTTCCAGCTGCTCCATTGGGAAGCAGACAGGCTCAGAGCTAAGGAGCAAGGTGGGCAGTGACCCCAGGTGCTGATCCCATTTGAATGCAGCACACAGGCAGGCTCCAGGAGAACCAGGGGGTGCTCAGGGAAGTGTCATCCTGAAAATTAGAAGCCTGAAAAACTTCCAAAGTGGGAGTGATCAGATCCCAACTTCAGCCAGATAGAAGAAGAACGAACTGAAGCTGTTAGAGCTGGGAATGGGGTGGCTGGAGAGTCCAGCAGCANTCCAGCCTCGGGTCCCTCCAGCTGGTCCTTGGGGCTCTGTCCGGTGTTCCTGCCCATTATCCCAGCTGTGGCTTCACACTTTGTGTGCTCGACCCTCAGCCCTAATTCCAAGCGCAGTCCCTGCTCGTGCATCCCTTCCAGGCTTGCACAAGGAGGAATGGGCAGTTCCTCCCTGGATTAAAGGAGGAATCCGGCTCCTGGGTGGGATGGAGAAGCGTCCTGCCCTGGGCAGGTGGTGACAGGCCCTGGTCGATGGCAGCTCTCAGGAAGGCCCGGCGGCAGGAGCAGCTGGTCAGCAAGCGGCTCCTGCGGGAGGACAGCGCGGCCGAGGGGGGCGGACAGGACGGAGCAGACGTCGTGCCAGACCCACTCTCGGAGGATGAGGTGAAGAACCTGACGTTCTCCATGGCAATGGGGCTCCCAGGGGTCTTCCCCAGACTCAGTGGATGAAAGAGGCTGGGCGGGGGCGGGTTTGGGAATGGTTCTGATTCACTGCCAGACACAGTTAAGGTTCCTTGTGCCCATCTTCATGCCCTGAGTTCCTTTGCCTCGAGGATTAATGGGGCGAAATCTTAATGCTGGCAGTGCTGGAAGCTCACCCACCTTTAAATCCCTTGCCCAGGTCCTGGAGCTGCTCAGGGGTGTGCAGAGGGGTTCGGAGGACAGGAAGCAATCGCTCGGCCGCCTCCGCCGGGCTCTGCAGAACGAGGAGACTCAGCAGAAGTTTGTCAGGTCAGCCCAGGTCTGCTGGAGCTCTTCCCAAGGGCGTGTCCCGAGGGGCCCTGCGTTGCTGTGGTTGGGTGAGTGAGCTGCTGTGTGGCCCCGGGTGGGAGTGACGGCAGCCTTTGGATCCCCAGGCTGGACGGCAGCGTCCGGGCGCTGACCGGGCTCTTCACCAGCAGCCTGGCTGACCTGCAGCTGGAGGCTGCCCGCTGCCTGCACGAGCTGTCCCACTCCCGTGTCCCCGCGGTGGCCGAGGCGTGCCTGCCTGTCACCTCCTACCTGCTCACCTACCTGTCGGGACACAGCCGGGAGTTCACGGTGAGATCCATCTGCCCCTTTGCCATGGCTCTGGCACCTGGGAATCCTTTGGTGGGGTCGGTATTGACCTCTTCTGGTCAAACATGGCTCACATGGGAGTGCTGGTGGGAAGGGGCCCTCGGGAAGCAAAAATCTTTTGGCCTCACAACCTTGTCCCCGAAGCAGGACTGTTCCAAGTGCCCGGGTGTTATGGCCTGCCCCTGAGGGTGGGGATACTGAGTTCTTGTTAATCATAGATCCCTTGGGTTGGATTAGAGTGACACCACACTGAATGACCCATGTTTATGTACATATATGTATGGCAGGTTTAGTTTAGAATGATTTGGTTGCAATGGAAAGGAGGTATGTAGCCATTTTGGTTTTTATCTGTAGAAATGAAACAATATAAAAGTATAAAGATAACACTTAAAAATATATATAAGGAAAAGAAAGAAAGGATAAGAGTAGACAATAGAGGGCCTGTAGCTCCATGCTGGTTGATCTGGGAAAGCAGCAAACAGTTGGAGTAGCTCCGGGATGGCCATGTGTTTTCCAGCTGCTCCATTGGGAAGCAGACAGGCTCAGAGCTAAGGAGCAAGGTGGGCAGTGACCCCAGGTGCTGATCCCATTTGAATGCAGCACACAGGCAGGCTCCAGGAGAACCAGGGGGTGCTCAGGGAAGTGTCATCCTGNCCTTGGGTTGGATTAGAGTGACACCACACTGAATGACCCATGTTTATGTACATATATGTATGGCAGGTTTAGTTTAGAATGATTTGGTTGCAATGGAAAGGAGGTATGTAGCCATTTTGGTTTTTATCTGTAGAAATGAAACAATATAAAAGTATAAAGATAACACTTAAAAATATATATAAGGAAAAGAAAGAAAGGATAAGAGTAGACAATAGAGGGCCTGTAGCTCCATGCTGGTTGATCTGGGAAAGCAGCAAACAGTTGGAGTAGCTCCGGGATGGCCATGTGTTTTCCAGCTGCTCCATTGGGAAGCAGACAGGCTCAGAGCTAAGGAGCAAGGTGGGCAGTGACCCCAGGTGCTGATCCCATTTGAATGCAGCACACAGGCAGGCTCCAGGAGAACCAGGGGGTGCTCAGGGAAGTGTCATCCTGAAAATTAGAAGCCTGAAAAACTTCCAAAGTGGGAGTGATCAGATCCCAGCCTCAGCCAGATAGAAGAACGAACCGAAGCTGATAGAGCTGGGAATGGGGTGGCTGGAGAGTCCAGCAGCATCCATCTGTGTTTCCCCCTCCAAAGCCAGCTCCTGCCCCTCTCAGGGCAGTGTGTGGGACCCGGGGCCTTGCTGGCTGCCCTCGGGGTCAGCTGTGCTGTGTTGTTGCAGGAGCTGTGTTTGTACACACTGGGGAACCTCGTAGTAGAAAGTGAGGCTGTGAGGAAGCAACTTCTGCCTCAGGGCATTATTCCAGTGCTGGCATCCTGCATCCAGGTGGGTGAAACAGCTCAGCCACACTCTGCTCTGCCCTAGAGACTTTTCTGGCTGCCAGCCCTGAGTCGCCAGCCTTCCTCCCAGCTGTGTCTGTAGGCACAGATCCCTCTGCAGGGAGCTGTTCCCATGAGCCTGAGGGTCACTTGTGGGCTCCCCTGCGCTCCGTCTTTGGGGCTCAGCTCACCACTTTGTGCTCTTCTCCAGCTGAATCTCCCCTGTCTGTGGCTGCCTGGTGCAGTCTGTAGCACAGGGAGCCCTGTCCCCCCTGCCTGGCCTGGCTCCAGCACAGCTGTGGTTTGCAGGTCCAAATGCTCAAAGCAGCTCATTGCTGCATTTGGGCTAAGCCCAGTGAGTGTGGGGAGGGGGTGGGCTCAGCTCTGGTGTGGCCATAGGTTCCTGTGTCCCTCCTGGTCCCCTCTGTGCCCCCTCTTCTCCAGGCACAGGGGGGCTGTGGGTCTCAGTGGTTTGACTGGCACCCTGGGGCCCTGGCTCTGCCAGGAGGCATCAGCTGTGTTCTCTTTGATTGCAGTCCCCACACGAGGCGGTGCTGGAAGGTGTGGGCTATGTCCTCTCACAGCTCCTCCAAGCCAAGGAAGCGCCCACGGAGATCATCCCGTGAGTCTGAGCCTCTGCACCCTGCACCAGGCTGGGCCCTGGGGCCTGCTGTGGTATTTGTGTGCTGGGGGCACGACGCCTTCCCCATCCCAGTGATGGCAATAGTTCAGGGCAGAACCCTACCAGAACTGTGGAAGTTTTGATGCAGATCAGGGAGCGGGGCTTGGCTCCTTTCCCTCGGCCTCATCTGAGCAGACAGCTCTGGTATTTCAGTAAAGGCCAGCATGGATCAGGGTTGGCTCACAGGGAATTCTGGCTGTGTTCCTCCTGCAAAGGAAAAGATCAGCTTGACAGCCCCCAGTGCCAAAAATGTGACCCCAGTGAAGGTGTCCTGAGTGCCCCCAGGCCCTGCCATGGACAGGGAGAGCCCAAGGCTGCAGCCCTTGGCTCAGAGTCCCTGCCAGGTGTGTATTTGGACCCTGTGTCCCCCAGTACAGGCTATAGCAGCTCCCTGGGTTTGTCTCCCTGTGGGTGTCTGTCCTGCCTGTGCCCCAGCCCGTGCCTCCATTAACTCTGCTCTCTGACCCCAGCCTGGTCCTGGACTCGGCTCTCCCCCAGCACATGCTCCGACTGGTTTGCTCCGGCCTCAAGGCTGGGATGGGAGTGGCCGTGGAGTTTGCGTGGTGTCTCCACTACATCATTTGTAGGTAAATGCACCTTTCTGCTCATTTTGAGTTCCCTGGGCGCAGCCAAACAGAGGCACAAAGGTTCATGGTCCTGTGAGAGCACCTGGATTGCCTCCTCTTGCCCTTTTCCCTTGGGAAAGCAGTTTCCCAGCCATCCTGGGTATCCCTGCTCTCCTATCTGAGCACATGTGCTGTTTGCAGCATTGCTGAGCTCCTTTACAGGGTGATAATGGGTGATAAACCCGAGGAGGCTGTTTCTAGTCCTCTGAAATGCCCCCAGATTGCTTCCCTATGCCTGGAGTTGTCCCCCACACTTCCCAAGGCACTTCCCTGAATCCTCACACTTGTGGGGTTGTCCCGGGGCCACCCATCCCGGCTGTGCCAGCAGTCCCTGCCTGCCACTGAAGCCAAGGAATACGTAGATCCTCAAGGGTCAAGGCTGTCATTTCCAGACCCACACAGATAATTCCAGTGAATCTCTTCTTCATGGGCTTTTAAACTTTCTCATAAACTCAGAAAAAAACCCTGCTATTCCAACGTGAAAGAAGCCACTGTTCCAACAAGAGATAAGCCCTGTGGTGATTCAGGAGAGCACTCTGAATTTCCAGGCCCTGTTGTTTGGCAAGGGGCTGTGGCAGTTTCCCCTCTCCAAGCTCCGAGGCCACTGCACTGTCCCTCCCTTTGCAGGCACAAAGACAACGTGGTGCTGCTGGCGCTGGGGGCCGTGCCTGCCCTCACCTCGCTCCTGCTCAGCCTGGCTTCTGAAATCCCTCAGGACGCTCCCGAGGGCCTGGAGCTGGTGAGAGGTGGGCAGGGTGCTGGCTGCTCCCAGGACTGCTGTGGGGGCACGGTTCAGCTAAAGGGATTGGTGTGTGCCTGTCACAGCTCGTGTGCCCCGTGCTGCGGTGCCTCAGTAACCTGCTGGCACAGACAGACTGCCACGGCCAGGGCCAGGACGGGCGCCTGCTCATCGCCCTCTTCCTCATCCTGCAGTGCTTCCTGCAGCAGCACCCCTTCCTCGTCCAGGAGTGCCTGTGGCTGCTCAACAACCTCACGGGTGAGTGTCCCACGGGGCTGTGGCACAGCGGGCACTGCTGGGACCCGCCCTGGTTTTACTGACGCGTTCCCTCTCTGCCCACCCCAGCGGATGATCCCTTCTTCTGCTCCGCTCTGCTCTCCCTGGACCTGCTCCCGGCCCTGCTGCAGCTCCTGACGTGTTCCCAGATGGCCACCGTCTTGGTGAACCTTGCCTCGTGCATTGGGAATGGTGGGGAGGCGCTGGAGTTTCAGGAACATGCATCCCACACAGACAGAGCTGGAGTTGGAGGGTGGATGGGGCAGCAGTGACAGCTTGGCAGAAGGTCTCTGCTGTGGCAGTCACCAGCCACCTGCCCTGAAGCCACTCCAGCTGTATTTACCTTGGCAGAGCCTTGTCCCAGTGTAAGAGTGGTCCCAAGGGAGATGTTAACTTGGGGCCAGCCCCTGGAGCAGGCCTGGGAAGGCTCCTGCCACTTTCCTTTGAAAGACCCCAGAGCTTTAGGGGACTGGGGAGGGGACACTGCCAGGGGTGGGTGGCAAGGCTGGGTCTGCTGGGCACGGGGATGAACAGTGCCTTGGGGTAGGTGTGGAGAATGCATTCCAAATGCAGTGGTTTGGTGGACACATGGCTGTGGGCAAGCACCTGGCAGGGCAAAAAAAAAACGGGGAGAGGGACTTTGGGCAAGGGCACGGAGTGACAAGAGAACAGGGAATGGCTTCACACTGACAGAGGGCAGGGTTAGATGGGATATTGGGAAGGAATTCTTCCCAGTGAGAGTGGTGAGGCCCTGGCACAGGGTGCCCAGAGAAGGAACAGGAAGGCTTGGAGCAAGCTGGGATAGTGGAAGGTGTCCCCGCCCACAGCAGGGGGTGGAACTGGGTGAGCTCTAAGGTCCCCTCCAACCCAAACCATTCCACAATTCCATGACCTGGGGAGTTGTTGGGAGCCCTCCCAAGCCTGTCAGGAATCTGCCCGTGGAGCACTCTCTGCTCACTCCCTGTCCCTCACACAGGTCCTGACAGTGCTGTGCAACATCGCAGAGAAGGGGCCCCTGCAGTGCCAGCGGCTGCTGTGCCAGCCCCTCCTGCCCCGGCTCCTGCCCCTCCTCACACTGCCCGACCCCGAGGCCGTGGGGCAGTGCCTGGAGCTGCTGCACCTCCTCTTCCTGCACTGCCCAGAGGTGAGAGCTGGGAGAGCTCTGGGCTCAGGACTGTGAAGGGGATGGGGAATGATTACTGGGGTTATTGTTATTGTGGAGGGGGGATGATTACTGTCATTTAAGTAAGTGCCCTCAGTGACTGCCACACTACCCCCCACCCCTGAGCACCCAGAACCCTGCCCAGAGGGGCAGGGATACCCTGTGATGCAGAGGGTAGAAGCCCTTCTTGTTTTTCCAGAGAGTTCCTTTTTTATCAGCAAGGACTGGTGTTTGGGCAGGTTGTTTCTACCCCAAGCTTTCTTTTGATCCTGCTGAGGTTGCTTCACTTGCTGCAGATCATAGGAAGGAGTCCTTCCCTGTGAGGGTGGGGAGGCCCTGGCACAGGGTGCCCAGAGAAGCTGTGGCTGCCCCATCCCTGGATGTTCAAGGCCAGGCAGGACAGGGCTTGGAGCACCCTGGTCTGGTGGAAGGTGGAAGGACTGGGGATGAGATGGGCTTTGAAGTCCTTCCCAGCCAACCACCAGCATGGTGGGATTTACCTGGATCGGGAATGTAGTGTCTGTGGGGCCCTGGGGAGTTCCTTCAGCCCCATTCCCTGGGATGTGATGGCTGGGGCAGAGATGATCAGCTGCAGCCCCCAGCCAGCTCTCACCCTCTCTCTGGCACAGGCTGCTGCTGATTTCACCAGGCACGGCGGGCACCAGGCCCTGGAGCAGCACCAGAGCAGCCCAGAGCTGCAGGAGCGGGCACAGGCACTGCTGGGCATGGTCAAGCAGCCCCCAGGAGCCCCCAGCGCCTGCCAGGCCACACTGGCTGCCTTCTCCTAGGCCCCTTCCCTTCCCTGCCCTCCCCTGTGCTCCCACAGGGAAAAACCTGTCTGTTCACCCCGTGCCCACCTTCCCCAGGGCTGCTCAGGGCCCGATGTGCCAGGGGGTGCTGGTCCTTGTCACCACCTCGCAGCCACCAGCACGGTGCCCCCCGAGCCTGGGGCAGGGGCAGAGCTGAGCTGCAGCCCGGGCAGCCACACTCCTGTGCCAGGCAGGGGTGAACGGCTGCACCAGCCATCCCTTGGGCTCTCAGCCATCCCTTGGGCTCTCAGCCACCACCAAGCTCAAGGTAAGCACACCGTGTTTATGAATTGATAAATTAAAGATACATGTTTGGCATTAAAGATAATCAGTCACGTCTCCAGCACGTGAGTATTTCCTGTCTGTCCTCACACGTGGCTTTTCACAATGCTCTCCAGGGCCTTGCCCACTTCATCCACAGTTAGGTTGTTCAGTGAGATGCTCTTCTCCTTCCCAAACTCTGGGGGAAAACAGAGAGGGTGAGAGGGGGCGGGTGTGTGGGTCCTTTTCTGGTGTCAGCACCGGTGTCACAGCCCAGGCTCCCATCACCACCCCTTCACCCCACCCCTTCCCAGTGTCCCTCCATGTGCCCAAGTTACCACTTCCACCTTCTCCTCACTCTCCTCCTTTCCCTTGGGAAGAACTCTAAGCAGCTCAACACCTTTCCCAGTCTCCTTTTGTTAGCTCTGGCTGGGCAGAGACACACCCAAGAGCAACCCTGTGGCTTTCAGCCGGGTCCCTGCAAGGTGCTCCCCTCAGGAAAGCAGCCTGAAAACTCTGTTCCCACAGCTGCCCCAGCCGGGCTGGCCCGGGGCTCCCCTTCCCTGCGAGTCACACCCAGACACACGAGACTCCCCTGCTGCTCACACGGGGAAATCTGTGCTTAAAGAGTCATTGCATCTCTTCAAAAGTTTCTAAATTTTTTCCAGCCCAAATGACCTTTGAGGAAAACAAAGCCTTTCCAGAGGGGTTTTGCTGCTCCCTTCTTGTCGGTTCACTGAGAACGCAGTGAAAAGAAAGGAAAAGCAGCCACATTTTTGTGTAGTGAATAGGGTGGGGGCGGGAGATCACAGCCAGAGGCTGGAAACCCCTTGCTGAGCCCTGCTCTGCTTCCCCCGGGTCATTCCCTGAAGTGAACCCGCACCCTGCCCCGAGGGCAGCTGCTCCCTCTCCAGCACCATCCGGGCTGTAAGCGCTGAGCAGCCGCTGCTCTGCCCAGAGCTGCAGCTCCTCCCGGTGCGGGTGCCCTGGCACGGGGTGCCCTGGCACGGGGTGCCCCGCGCAGCTGCGGCTGCCCCAGCCCCGCAGTGCCCGCGCCAGGGCCGGGCCGGGAGCGGTCGGGTCCAGCGGGAGGTGTCCCTGCCCACGGCAGGGGCTGGCAGCGCTCGAGCTTTACGGTCGCTCCTGGCCCAAGGCAGTCCGTGATTCCCGCATCCCGGTTTCCCCACGCCCGTCCTTTCCCCCCCGCCCCTCCCTCTGGCCCTCCCCAAAACTGTCCCTGGTCCCGACGGTCCCTTCCAACCCCAACCACCCCACGGTGATTCCACAGCGCTCACGGCGGGCACCCCGGACTTACCGTACCGAGCCCAGAGCTTGGGCTGGACACCGGAGCACTCGCGGATCAGGATGGGGAAGTCGGGATTTGCCTTCTTCAGGGGCACGTAGTACTGCTCGATGAAC
>VZRO01001448.1:765113-885026 GCA_013397915.1 Daphoenositta chrysoptera | reverse complement strand
GGGAAAGGGCCCTCGAAGTGAGCAGTGCCCGCACCGGGGCTCGGGGGCTCCGGTCCCGCGGGAAGGGTCTCCCCGAGGTGAGCCGTGCCCGGACCGGGGCTCGGGGGCTCTGGTCCCCGCGGGAAGGGTCTCCCCGAGGTGAGCCGTGCCCGGACCGGGGCTCGGGGGCTCTGGTCCCCGCGGGAAGGGTCTCCCCGAGGTGAGCCGTGCCCGGACCGGGGCTCGGGGGCTCTGGTCCCCGCGGGAAGGGTCTCCCCGAGGTGAGCCGTGCCCGCAGCGAGCTCCCCGCCGCCCGCGGGGCCGAGCCGCCCCGGCCGCACCCACCTTCTCGTCCATCGCCGCCACTCCTGCTGCTCGTGCTGTTCCCGCCGTTCTGTCGTTCCCGCCGTGCGGGTCGGGGGAGGAAAAGGCCCAGCACCACCCCCGGCACCGCTCCACCCCGGACGTACCCCCCGGCAGCAGCCTCCCTCCCCGTCGGGGGTCTGGCCTTGCTTTGTTTCGCTTGGCCTCGCCTTGCTTTGCTTTGCCGTGCGGTGCCTCGCTTCCTTCTTGTGCTTGTCCACCTGTATGCAAGGCAGGGAGTTGCTGCAAGAGCTACAGAGCAGCACCACCAAACTCCCATAGCAGAACCGTCAAGGTTGGAAGAGACCTTCAAGACCATCTAGTCTAATCATCAGTGTGAGAGAAAGGAGGAGGAGGTGTCTTTACAAATAAACTGGTAGATAAAGCCAGATACTGTGAGGTGAAATAAGTAAAGGGAGTGAGAGGAAAGATGTGTGCTAATGTCTTTGCAAACAATTTGATGGGTGTTAACGTCTTTGAAATGGATCTTAATGGCTCTACTAACTAACAGCAGGTTCGGTACCGGGCCCAGACAGCTCCTAAAACAGACAAGGGTCTGCACAAGCCTGAATTTCGGAACTTTGGGGTCAAACAGTAGGTTCAAGGGGGGATATGTGGTAGGCGGTTCGGGAAGGCTGCACCTTCCTGGTAGCTCAGCCGATGGGGAAAGGAAGAGGGCAACGTTCCGGAGTTAGGGTAAAAGGGAGGCTGTGCCCTCCGAAACCTCGAGAGAGAAAACCCCGCGGGCTGTGCCCCAGTAGCCTCGCTTCCTTTATTCGAACAAAGCTGAAGGACTCCTCTGTCTCCTTTTTAGACTTAAGCCTCTGGCGTTTGTGGACTTTCCTGACAACTGGGGGCTCGCTCCGGGATCCTTCCACCGCCTGGGTCCGGCACACGGCGGGAGGAGGCGGAGGCGCCTCACCCAGTTTTTAGGTGAGCAGCTCCCTTCGGCGCCAGGAGATTGACCCGAGACTGTCCAGGAGACAGACGAGAGGCGGACCGGGGGTCCATGAGGAGTCCATAGGAAAGGACCACTGGCCATGGATGCCCGGAGGGGGCAGCAAGGGAGAGTCGAGAAGGATCTCGGCAAATCTCACTGGTGAGTGCAACTGCGGGGAGTAAAACATGGCAGGAGGCCCAGGGCGGGCACAAAGGGAAGCGGAAAAAAGGTCTCGACTATAGGGATGACGATCCCAAAATACCTCCGAAGGGTCCTTTAGGAGAAGGTTGGGACGGTTTGCACATTCTCGCAGAGGTAGTAAAGGACATGGACGCCCAGAGGGGGCAATAAGAGGCGCCGAGAAAGGGTCTCGGCAACCCGCGCCCAGAGCGGGCAATATGGTGTTGGTTTGGGAAAGGATTGGTTGAAGGGGAGTGTGTAGAAATATGATTGAGGCAAATAGCAGTGGCAGGCTGTGTGATAAGGAAAGACTGGGAAGTTCTCTGCCTTCAAAATCTGCAGTTTAATACAGGCTGGCTGCAAGTCTTCTGTATTCCCGGCTTCCAGGATAGGGAACACAGGGAGGTGTTGTTCCTACACCCCCACCCCTCCCCGGATCATAACGAAAACAGGGTGGAGGAGGATTTGGGTTTGTAAGGGAGTTGCTCTATAGCGAGGAGTCCCGAGGGTGGGTGCGGGAGTGCGGGACCGGCAGCCCGGGCTGGGACCCGTGGGGNGGTGCTTTACAGAGCTTGTGGTGCCTGCGGGGCTGTCCGGACGCTGCGGCTTTGGTGCGCGGTGTAGGGCACAGCGAGCGGCTTGGGTATGCGGCATGGGAGACTACGGGTCACCAAAGCCTGGCCTATGCACGAGGGGATTTTGTTTGTGTCACTGGAGAAAAGAGTGGTTTTGAGCTGTGGGAGAACGAGCGCCCACAGCGGGGCTAGAGGAAGGGCAGAATAAGAGCCTGGATGGTTAGAAAGTGTATGTAGGAAGGGGAGAGGAAAAGGCGAAAGCAAAGGCAAGGGTGATGGCAGAGTTTTTGCAGCCCCTGAGGGATAAACCGCAGGGCCCAGGGGATCCCCCGGGACAGAAGACACAGCATTGGTCACAAGGACGTGGCAGAGGCATTCCCTCCTCGGCAGGAGGGTCAGCACAAGCAGCAGCTGGGAAGGAATCTGCTGTTTTACTGGGGCTCAACTGAGAAGTGTGTTTCCTAGTGGACACGGGAACTTCTCTCTCTATGCCAAAGGGGGAACAATTGTTCAAATGCTCTTTTCATAAGTGGAAAAGATGATAGGTGAGTGTGTGTGTATATGGGGACGCCCGTGAGAGTGTGCTGAGTGTGTGAGATGAGTTTGAAAAGCGTGATTCTGATTATTCCCATTGTGATTGTGGTTTGCTGGGAGGGGATTTGATAGCTGTAGTTGGAAATGCAAATGGGTGTTGTGGGGAGTAATGGGGAAGCTAGGCTGTTGTGAATGCTGGAGTGAGCTCAGAGGTGTGGGCAGTCCCAGGGGAACATGGAAAACTTGAGATGGGGCCTCTCCACATTACTCTGAGGCGACCTGGACAACTGGTGTCTAAAAGCAATACCCTCTTTCAAGGGAGAGAAAAAAGGGGTTGCAGGCTGTTGCCGAGATAAGGTGGGTGTTTTGGAGCTGTGTGTGTTCCCCTATTAACACTCTTATCCTGCCAGTTATGCTGCAGGACCCGAGAATAGTAGGTGAAACTACTAAACCCAGGCACTCCACGGTACCAGGCCCTTTTACCATCTTGAACCAGGTTCCCTCCTCACACTGCTACTATTCAGTACTTGATTTACAGGATGCTTTCTGGGGATGCCCCATCACAGAGGATAGTAAACAGTATTTTGCCTTTGAGCGGGAACAAGAGGGAGAAGGGATTATTTGGGCAAGACAACTGAATTTACTCCATCCCTAGGAATTGGGTTATTGCAGTATGTGAAGAACTCGCTCCTATTGGGAGAATGGGAGGAGGTGATAAGGGAAGCTGCTGTGAAATTGTTTGGAAGGGAGGCTTGGAGTGTCTGAAGGGAAGGGACGGGTGATGGAGAGAAAGGTTAAATATTTGGGACATATTTTGACTGAAGGGTTGCTGTGTATTGACTCAGACAGGGTGCAGGGAATTTTAGATGTACTGTTTCTTAGGACTAAAAAAGCAATTTTTTGGGATTAATAGAGTATTGCAGGGCCTGGATTGAGGACTTTTCTGCTCTGGCCAGACCATTGTATGGCTTTTTAGCCGAGGATAGTCCCAATGTTCTTGTACAGACACCAGAAAGAAAGCAGAACTTGAGAAAATTAAAAGAAAGGTTGATTAATGCCCCAGCTTTAGCTCTCCCAGGCCCAGAAAAGGAATTGGAGTTGTATGTGAACTGGTTCCAAAGACTGATTTCTCCTGTGTGAATCATTCATGAATGTGGAAATACTCTTTGGAAATACTGCTTTTCAGGTCATCCATGCCCAAACTTAGGAATGGTCAGGGAATTTGCTGAGCAGAGAATGCTGAAGGTACCCAGAATTGCAATAAGCAGTGTGGTCCTCTGGTACAGGGCTGTGCCAAAGGAAATCTCATGCTAAAATATTTGTGAAGCAAGGGGATGGCCTCACTGTTTGCTCTAACACTAACCGAGGCTCTGCTGTCTGCAGAGCTGTGCAGCCACGGCTTTGTGATGTCTGCTGGCAGGATTGTTAAAGTCTGGCACCAAGTCCTTGCTGTGTGACCGGCACTAGGCTGTGACCGTGAAATGGAACAGGAGGATTCAGAATTGAGGACCCAGCCTCCTGTTTAGCTGGCCGCGAGAAAGGAGCCTTAAAGGAGGCTCGTGACTATCCAGGTAACAGATCTCGAGACTGGAGCTGGGGAAGATTTACAAAACCCCTCTGCCAAGTGGGGAAAAGGTGTTTATTAATGGATCTTCAAGGATTATAGGAGGAAAATGAGTTATCAGATATACTATAGTAAAGGGAAGGGAATTGCAAGAAAGGGAGAAGCTACCGTGCACATGGTCAGCACAAACCACAGGAGTGCATGCCTTAATAAAAGCCTGCAAAGTGTAGCAAGGAAAGGCAGTGAGTATTTACTGTTCAAAGTATGCATAGGGGTGGTACATGCGTTTAGATGGCTCAGAGGAGAGAGGTTTGTTAACCTGCAGGGGAAAACGATCGCTCATGAGAGCTCAATTGTTCACCTGTTGGAGGTGGTGAATTTACCAAAAGTGGTAGAAATACCAGGGGACATCAGGCAGGGTGCTCAGAAGAGACAATAGGTAATCATCCAAGCAGTGGAGATGTTCAGAAAGCAGCACTTCTGCCAGAAGTCCCTTGGACCCTCCCTTTGCTCCCTGTGGCTCAGCCATTGCCAGGGGGAGGGGGCAGTGCTGGTGGTGGTGCTTTCCCACCAGAGGAGTTGGAGATAACGAAAGGATGTGGGGCAGAAGAAAGAGGGGAGAATTGAGTTACATAGGACAGTAAACAGTGGATACCGGGAACTTTGAGCCTGCAAGTGTTAAAACAATTCCATGGGGGGAGTCATTGTGCCTCTCGAGGATTGGCAAAGACCTTCCTCAAGATGTTCTGCCTTAAATCTTTTTGTTTTAGCAAAAAGAGCTGTTGAGGGGTGCCTGGCTAAAGTTAATAGGCAGACTACAAAGGAGATTGCAAGGCAGGGAATGACCCTGGGCTGTGTGTCCTTTCCAAGGATGTCGGGTGTATTTTGCTGAGATGCCCTGGGCGAGAGAGTTTAAATATGCTCTGGTAGTGGTATGCCGGCTGGCACGGTGGCCAGAGGAGTTTCTAGTCGCTTCAGCAACTTTTTGATCAGTTGACAAATGATTTCTGAATATGGGATTGCGACGGGGGAAACTAATTTTACAGGGGGATCCTTCAAGGGATAATGGCTGCTTTGAGAATTCAGTGGGACCTCCTTACCCCCTGGCACCCTGAGAATTCAGGTAAAGTAGAAAGGATGAACGGAGGAATAAAGAAACACCCTTTGAAGCTGGTGACAGAAACTGAGATGCCATGGGTATGGCTTTTGCCATTAGCTTTGACAAGAATAAGAGCCAAACCCGGAGGGGATATTCAATTATTCCCCTTTGAAATTGCTTGGGATTCTTACCCTGTTGATTTTCAATGTGGCAGGGAGGTGAAGATGTATATTTGGACCAGTATGTGGCCAGGATACCGTGTCTTGTGAAAACTCTTTGACAGGAAGCCCAGTTAGCACAGACACTGCCTTTGGACTTTGCTGTTCCTAACACCCAGCCAGGACTGCAGCCAGCAGCCAGGACAGCTGAACACGGATGGACCCATCGTACTCAGGTCAAGGCCTCTGAAGAATGGAGATTTGGACTTTTCAGCTGGAGGAAAAGGATGGCAGACCTCGGCCAGCAGGAGCCACGGATCATCTACAAGGATTAATGGGCTAATATGAGCTGTCATTGCCTACTTTGTTCTCTGTATTTACTGTACAGGCTGCACCTTCCTGGTAGCTCAGCCGATGGGGAAGGGAAGAGGGCACTGTGTGGCCTGGAGTTTGGGATAAAAGGGAGGCTGTGCCCTCCAAAACCTCGAGAGAGAAAACCCAGCGGGCTGTGTCCCACTGGCCTCTCTCCCGTTATTTGAACAAAGTAGAGGGACTCCTCTGTCTCCTTTTTGGACATAAACCTCTGGCGTTTGTGGGTTTTCCTGCCAGCAGGAACCGTAAGTGCCATAGGAATTCCACGAATTGACACAGACTGTTACTCACTCAAGGCTGTAGTAAATCCCTGGACTTAAAGAAAAAGGACAGAGACACAAGGAAGAAGAAAAAGCTGTGTGTGGGGGGCTACACATTAGAATGGGGTCTGTGTTAGGTGGTTCGGGAAGTCTTTAGCTCGCAAGTGCCTCAGCCAATAGGGAAAGAGAGAGGGGAAATGCGCTCAGGAAATTGGGATAAAAAGGAGGTTGCATCCTCCAACAACCTGGGAAACCCAAGGGGAAATGCCCATGGCCTCTCCCTTTACTCAGTTAAAGTTACAGGACTCCTCTGTCTCCTTTTTGGACATAAACCTCTGGTGTTTGTGGATTAACTTTCCTGACAAGTGCAATTAGACCTCAGATAACAATGTCCTGAAAAGATATACTGGGTGTGAATCTATTCATACTTGGACAGCTAGAAGGCTTTGTGCTGCTTTTTGCAGTACCTACTAACAAAGATGAATTTTGGGGGAGTCAGAAACATCTACTAGGATGAAATCCTTCAAACGATGTCTGATGCACAGGAGAGTGCACTGGCCTAAATCTCCACTGCATTAAGAAGTGCACCTCTGTGAGAGACTGAGAGGTTAAAGGTTAATGGCTCAACAATCGCCCATTTGTGGAGGCAGCCGGTGCTTTGCTGGCAAGGCTGAGAGTTTTTGGGGGTGTGGTGGCAAAACCTGATCTGCATGAGACAGAGGGGGTGCACATCCACAAAAGAGGCTCTGGGGTTTGAGCCAGGTAGGGGAGAAGGTCAGACAGCCCATGGTGCTTGTTTTCATGGCAATGTCCTCCCCTGCCCCCAAGGAAGGGTGACGTTCTCACAGGACATTCACCCACTTGGGGCTGAAGGTTTTCATCCCTTCTGATGGGGCATAACTGGCTCAACTTTGCTCGAGTGAGAGGCAAGGTCATGACTTAGAAAGGGTTATAAAACATCAAAGACCCTTCAGACAGTGTAAAATTCCCCTCCCCAGGGAAGGTACCTGTGTGTTCCATCTCAACCTGATGTGTATTAACCCACTGAACCTTGTGTTTCTTGGGCTTTTCCCCACCCCTGGATTGTGACCATCACTCAGACCACCAGACATCAAAACTGCACCAATCAATTCTCTTCAATCAAGTCTAGTTACTGGATCCACAGGTGGTGAGATCTTTCTACTCTTATCCTTCCTTCTGCTTTCTTTTTTTACACCTTTTTTTTATCTGTTATTCCCATGGTTTCATATTGCTGCGTTGCTATAGATAATAACCAGAATGGTTACATATCTGCTTTCCATTGCTCCTAAATGGTTCTAAACCACACTCTACACATATTTATTCACAAACACCACTCATTCAGTGTCGGTTCACCTCTAATGCTCCCCAAGGGATCTGTTAACGAGAACCCTGGTTACTCCTGCAGTGGCAGCTCAGAACAGCACAGCCCTTCTGGCACAGGAATGCAGCCCCACTGGTCCCGACCTCAGGGAACAATCCCAGCCCCTGCACAACACCCTCACTTGCCAGGCTGTACTCGCTCACTCCATACGGCCCCAAAGCAGCTCCATAGGGTCCTGCAGGTCCAGGTAATGACCAGCAGCTCACAGAACTGTGGGAAGAGGAAAAAAAGTTAATACTATAAACCTTGAAGTACAGACACACAGACACACAAAATCATACCAAAGAAATGTATATTGAGTACAAAATTATAGTAATTTAAAAAAAGTTTAGAAGTTTTGTTTTTTCTCCTTAGGAAGGAAGAAATAGCTTGTCCAGCCAGTCTGCCTCAAGCAGTCCTTTATATTTCTAAAGAAAAACTGCTTGGCTATACCACTGTCTTGGTAAAAATCCAAGAGCAAGTAGAAAGGGAAGTTAATGATTCATATCCACAAGGAAAAAAAATCACTTGTGATCCAGATTCATAAAGACACAAAGAAACACACTGGACTACTGAAATAGGCTCTGCTCTCCCAAGTACCTGCAAATGGAAACTCATTTTAGCAATGTGCCTATTTCTGCAGTGCTGCTATAAAATTTAGGCTTTTATATATTTTGAGTAGAAAAATAACTGATTATTCCAAAGAATTAGTAACTCATACCCACCTCTAGCTAATGTCAGCTTGCTTTTCTGAAATGCATCTCAGGAAGCCAAAGTGTTGCCACTAGATGGCAAAATGAGACTGAATCTTCTCTCCTACACAATCTCAAATTTTATTCGTTGGATGGAGATAAAAGAGAAAAACATTAGTATATTTTTATCCATTTTAATCCTCTGACATTTGTTTGGAAAACAGTAGTGGTTGCAGGTGTTCTATTACATGAATGGGAAGGTACAATGAAGGTGAGATCCTCCTCTGCTGTTGCTTTAATCCACATCTCAGAGGAGAGAGCTGACAGATCAGGACTGCTCCAAGGGACTGTTACTTTTGACCTGTGCTCCTTCATAATGAGCCAGGGGATAAAAAGAATTGTCTTAAGTCCACTCATAGTACAATCCATGTGTACAATTTAAAATACACGCAAAATGCTTGTTTATAAGAAAAAAATGCCTCTTATGAATACACTGTATTTTGAACATAACTGAAAAGTTGAATAGCATGGGATGTTCAAGAATTCAGCTCCTTGGAAACTCTAAGCCAGTCATCGAGAGGAACATAAATATTGAAAACAAAACTAACATTAAAACCAAAACTACACCCAAGACGATGTTGGCTAGCAGCACGTGTTTTCTCCGAGTCACCTGTGTATTTTCTGGTCTGCGAAATTCACTCTTGAAAACTTTCAGGATTGACAAAACCTTTTCCTGAGAAGGTCTGAAATGAGTATATGTCAGTTGAAAAGCTGTAGAAGCTTTTTTATTTTTCACAGCATTGCAAAATCACAAGTGCTTTTCTTACTGGCCAGAAAGCAGTTGAAATATTTAGAGAATTGGAAATCAATTGGGATCAGAATCCAGTTCCGAGTTTGTGTATGGACAGAATGTTGCAACTGCAACTATGACCAAAATCCCGTGTTGTCAACCAGTTTACAGTATAAAGTCTGCAAGTTCTCTAGAGCTGAAGCTACAAAGTAGCTTCGTTTGGGTTAGAAAACAACTGCCTGTCTGAATAAAAGGAGATCACTTAGAAACAATATCAGAGCCAATAAGCTGCTTATGGGTGTCTGTCAGGGACAAGCGAACGGAAGATTACGGGATGTAACGAGAAGCAGGGACAGTATGGAATCCTCCTCCCCCTATCCCACTGATAAGCATTACCTTAGGAATGTAGTTTTACTAACCCCAGTAGTTTTCCACCCCTGACTCATCCTAGCTATCCCAGAATCCCTCCTTCCTGGCTAGAGAAGCCCCCAGACTATATAACCTTTAGAGATAAGATAATAAACGCCATTTGACCATCCACCACATTGGTGTCTTGTGTGTCGCTGGACCGAGCCGCCCAGGGGAGACTGGGCTGCCGTGCTGATAACTTGATACCAGGTCGCCATGCCTTCATAAAAAGGCAACAGGTGTCAATACTTCATTTGATTGAAACAGCAAAACGGGTTGAGTTAATATAATCGTCATATCCTTAGCTGTCAGAATAGTTGGATAGGCTTGAAATACTGCTCTTTAGAAAACTTAAATGAAACAAAAATCCTAATATCGTTCTGGCATTGTTGCTGAAAGTAGTAGTTTGAAAGCAAACCAGTGGGAGATCCCAAGTCAGAATTACAATTTAGTAGGAAAATTAAGATAAAGGCAATGATACAGAAACACTGGCTTATAGTGCCAGAGTCAGGACACAACCTGACACCCTGTTGGGCAGGGTGGTGGTAGCAGTCCCATTAAATGGTGGCTGCACTCCTGTAGGAGTGATAGATGTGGTTCTGTTGAAGCTGTGATCCTGTCGAAGGGTCTGATCTTCCTCTGAAGGTCCAGTGGTGGTTATGTAGCTCAACTGTACTTTGCTTTGGGACTGCAATAAATGTGAAGACCAAATTCCTAAAAGGTTTGAACTTTTTTTTTGGTTTGGCTCTAGGGATATGGACATGTAACCTGAGTTCTTCCAGAAGAATAAACCCTTCTGAAAGTGGTTCAAAGTAAGCCCTTGACTCCACTTAAAACAGGGACAGAAGACCACCAGAGAGAGGTGAGAGAAAAGGGAAAACGTTGCTGCTCTTTGAAGGCAGCAGAATGTTGGCAGGGTGAATTCCCTCCCTGTATTGCTTAAAATGGTTTGAGTCTCACAATTTCAAACATCAGACACCAGACCATCACTGCATCAGAAAGAACTTGCCATCGGCAGCTGTTCCTGAAGAGACACTTTTTTTGTGTGAAGGTTGTGTCACTGCAGGCTATAAAATACCCATGAAACACCTAGCTTTTTTAAAAAAGGGAAAATAGTCTCAATAAAAAGGTATGCACCTTATAATAGCAGTAAAGTCAATGTTTCTCAGCTTTTGAAAATCTAAGAGCTTCATATCCATCTCATGAGATTGCCAAGTGGCCTAGGAGTATATGTGAAATTCAGATGTGGAGAATACAAAGTGGTGTTTCCTCAGCAAGCCTCACTGGGGCACCACATCCGATGCGTTTATCACATTACGAAAGAAGTTGTAGAGAAAGACAGAGCTCCAGTTCGTGTGCAGCTCAGTTTTGCAAGAAATGCATGAAATCTGCACGTAGCTATGATGTACTCAGTGCCACAGACAGGATGCAAGCAAATAATAATAGATACATGTGCTAGAAATTGGGTGTTAGCTGCTCTCGAGACCGGGAGATTGGCTTTAAAGGTAACTGCTTTCCTCCTTTCTCAGCACCAGAATAAATGATACTGTAATTCTCCTATAACATCACCAGCATAAAGTTTGACCGGACTAATTAGTTTTATATTAGTACAAATAAGGAGTAACACAGTTGCAATTAGATCTGCTACACTGGGTTTGGGATAGAAACCAGATTAGACGGTAATGAAACACGTATTGGAACGAGCAATTAGAAATTTAGCACAGGCTTCTTCCTGTCTCCCTGCTTGTTTCCCTGTGAAATCCAGGGGTGTGATGGGATGTCTGAGGTGTATTATGTAACCTCCCCTTTATCACTGCCGAAAATGCACCAGCAAAGCACCTTTTCCTTTGGGGATTCTTTGTCACCAGTTTGTTTAGTCCTATTTTCTCCCCAGACCTAGAGGTGGTGATACTTCTGTGATACTGTCAGGACGTGCCTCAGATTATTCACACAGGTGATTTCAAGCAAGAACCCAGAAAACACAGCTGTAGCATGTACTTGATAAATGCTGCTCTGCTTAGAACAGCTCTGACAGCAGTTTAATTTCAGAGAGTTTTAAATGCTGCCATCATTTACCAGAATTTCTCCAGAAAAAAGTAAGCTACTTTAAATCAGGCTCTGAATTTCAAAAGGAAAGCTTTTACTGTGAAGACTTGCAGGTCTGATCTCAAATACATGCACTTGTCTGCAACAGACCTGCAGATTGCAGGCACGAGGTTAGGAGGTGAGTGGGCACAAGGGGGATGCATTTCATTTCTCCTTAGAAAGAACAGGACCTTTCCTTCCCAGTGCTTCAGAGCCATGCACCTTTTCCTACTGGTACAGGCAGCTCAGAAATTGCCACCTTTCCTGCAGTCCAATGGAGGAGTGAGCCCGAGGATTCTTACCAGTACAGCTCTGGGAGGAAGCTCCACAATAAGAAAAGGGAGAATGGACATGCTGGCTGTTTTTAAAAAATACACATTGTAATCTCACCAAAGTGACCTGCTGATGGGAAGGTGCCCAAATTGGTTGTGCAGGACAGATGAAAGTCTATCATGTGCCTGTGGTAATATTATGGTTTTGTGGATTCTTTTTCAGATACAAAAATTCTCGTAAGAAGTAGCTGAAAAATGAAGCATTGATACAATTGCAATGTAATATTTTTTCATCTAAACTTGTACATTTTTTAGTTTCACTGAGTAATTCCTTATTTGAAGGAATGCTGACTGTAATTCCATCACTAATTCATTAGTTCCTCATTATGTACAGCTCTGACAATAACCTTTCATTGTACAAAGAAAGATATTTCAGGTACTGAAGTAAATTGAAGAAGTTTCTCTTAAGCAAATGTTTTCTTCTTTGGGGGTACTTACCTGGGCTAGACTTGCACAGAAGAGTAACCCAGGTCTATGCAGATTGTATTACAATATTTTTGTGCTGTATAATGTGAGTGAATACATGAATATTTATGTGTGCAATTACAAGCAAAGAGGGTCCATAGGAGCTCACTTACATGTAGCAGGCAGAGCATTTTCAACACTGCTGTGCTTCCTTGTTTACTTATTTACATTCAGAGAAAGGAAGTGGTAAGGCTGACTATCTGAAACTTTTCTGAGAAGAGACCATTTTGTACCAGAGGAAGCAGTGTGTCTCTGGAACCTCCTCACGACAGAGTTCTGAATTGACAGGAGCAGTTCCTTGACAGAAGCAGCTGCCTGCTGGGCAAGGAACTCCTTGGAGGTGGCCACACGGAGGGGACACATGGCCGTGTCAGTGACAGCTCTGCCATGAAAGCTCCCTGACTGCTCGGGGGACACCTGCCATGGACCTGAGGAACGTCCCCTACCGCTCCGACGTGCTCGCCTGGCAGCCGGATGACCTGGCAGAATATTTCAGGACGGTGAGTTTGGCTGTGTTTTGTCTTCGTCTGATGGAGGAGCAAAGTGCTGTAACATTGCTTGGGCCAAATTCAGGTATTTTGAAATGGGCTAAGCTCGCTGCAGAACTAAAAGCAAAATCGCTGTCTAATGAGGGGCTGAGCTAAACTGGTCAGTTAAAATTAATCTTGAAAGGGATTTTTAAACTGGGTATAAGAGAAACTCATGGCTTTTTAGAGAAAAAAACACATTACTACAACACATGGTGTAACACACATGAACAGCTGCGAAAGGCACTAAGGTGTGAAGATTACAAGTTTTCTGTTTCATCTTCAATGATTTTCAGAAGTGATATTTTTTTCCAAATTGCTCGGTGTCACAAATGAGCCTCTGAATATATTTGTTAATCACCTCCATGGCTAGACTTGTAAAACCTGGAACACCTTGGGTGTAATTTTGAAATAATGGGGAGTTTATTTTTTTCAATGGCTCCTATAACTCTACGAGAGTTTTATTTGGGGAGTTGAGGCAAGTTTGATAGTAGAATGCAAAAATACTTAATAAAGATGAGCAGATCAAACATAGAGTCTGTGTCTACCAAATCTCCAGAGAAGTGAAACTGCCAACTACTTACAAGCCCCTAATTTTAGGGTGCAGGGGTTAGTGGCACAGGAAAGTGAAACCAAAAACTGGAGATGGAACAGATGAGATCATTATCAACAGGTAACTTCAGACAAGTACGAAAAACATTACAACAACGGTGCAGGGGGAGGTTGGACCACCATTTCCAAGAAATAAGGAAGGGGAAAACAGCTTTCTGAAAGATCTGATAATGATATTCTGAACAGTGATAAAAGGATTAACTGTAAGTTCTACCATAACTGAATGCACATTTATTTGTAGTGCCTCCCTTCTAGTGATCAAGATACCCTCCAGAACAGAGATAATGGCATTCCACTCTTGGGGAGCTAAATCAGGGCAAAAGCTGTTTAAGTCCTCTAAAAAATCTGGGTAAGACAATAATGTCAGCCCAAGTCAGCCAGCTCTGGGCACCTGTCCTGAGTGACCAGATCTTGTCCCCAGATAAAGTCAGAGAATGAATGAACCAATGAAGAACAAAACTTTCAAATATTTTCCAAATTCCTTTACTATGTTTGTTTTTTGTTGTTGTTTAGAAGAAGCAAAGATGTTAGTATTTGGAATATTCCAAGGTTTATTTTTAATAGCTAAACAGTATTTTTCATCAATTACTTTAAGAATGGGATTAAGTCTCAGTCACACTGATTTGTTGCTTCCCTCTGCACACAGACTTGTGCTGGTAACATCATGATAGCACTCACTGTATGAAACAAATTATTTACAGGTTTAAGTCCTCAGTCTGCACAGAAGTTTTAATCTATCCTGAAATATTTACCAGAGTTAGGTCTGTTTCTTCATATGAATAACTGAAGGTGCCTCCTAAAAATGTCCTCTCTGTTGTTTCCAGGATCTGTTCTCAGGTACGCCAAGTTACAATGTTACACCTTAAAATGAACACATGGGATAGACCCACGAAATTATGCAATACCCCCCGTAAGAGATTCTCTGCCTTAGGGGAACTATCCCAGCAGCACAGGGTCGTTTGTCTGCATGACTTCCAGTAACTGAACTTTCAGGCAGAATAAGAGTCATTCTTATGTCTCGAAGCCTTCAAGAATCACTTTGTCTGCCTGCTCTTTGGGTTCCTTCTGATATGGACCTGACCACCCTGAAACAGAAAAATGCATTCTAGCCAGGTCAAAATATAAACTGTGTTCTTACATCATGCTATTACTGTTCAAATTAAAAACAAAAATCAAAAACTTAAGACAGCTGCTGGAAATGTTCAAAAGTCATGTCTTGCTTCATGGTCAACCTGTACATGAGCAACTTCTAAAGAGCATGTCCTGGTCCTAAATGCTACTGGAAAACATAATGTTGTGGAAAAGCTTTAGAAATATTATAGATAATTTCTAGGATTAACAAGTGAGATTTCCATCCAGAAGAGAAAGCTTTTTGATCACAACTATGAATCCTGTCAGCTTTAGTATTCCTGGATTACAAGGTTTTTGCTCTGCCTCTGCAGCTGCTCATCCCAGTCAGTACCACAACAATCCATTTTTCAAATATTTCTTTGGGCCAGGCAACCGTGAGGTGGTTTTTAAATGTGAAGAATTATGTGTTCCTAAATGGATGAAAACCCTTAAGTCCACTGAAGAATGTCTGTCATAAAAATCCATGTTTATGGGCAAAATGAGCCATTTAGGCAGGCCATAGCACACAAAAAGGTATCTTGAAAGCATCTACTCAAAGCCAGCCACATGTTTAAGTGTCTTAATTGATTCTTATAATTAAGGGTGCAATAATCATCTTCTCATTGACAGCTAAAGTATAAGGACTGTGAGAAAGTCGTGAGGAAGCACAGCATAAATGGACAAAGGTTTTTGGTAAGTGGAGTTGTAAAATTCCTTCCTGTAAAATTCCAATCAATTGACGTTTTTGACTCCTCCTTATTTTGCCCTGGCAGATGAGGAGCCACCTCCCAGGTGGTTTCTGAGGTATAAATATGGGAGGTAAATGCTTTTGCTAAAATCAGCCAGACAACTTGCTTTAAATATGGAATGCTGGGAGCCCAAGCATGTGGTTCAAAATGAATTTTTTTTAGTATTTTTTAAACTGATAGGGAAGTTCTAAAACAGTAATCTTGTCTTGAAGTCATCTCTTCATTTATAGGAAGTTCTTGTTTTCAAATATTAACTACAGAAAACCTAGATTTATTGATAATCCTCTCATATTAAAGAAGACACAGCCCTGGTCAGAATGATTGGCCTTTTATTGTAATAACTCTTTCATTCCTCTATAAATAAAATTAGATTTCTTCTGTAGCAATACACAAAATCAATAAAATTTAAGAGCATCAAAACCAGTAAGCGAAGTCACAGTGGCTTTAAATCAACCTAATTCCAGGCTTGGTTTAATTTTAGAAAAGCTGATAACTTTCACTGACATAGCTGCTATTTCCAGGTCTTTAATACACATCCATGAAGATGTATAAGAGCTTTTAGTATTACTGCTTTCTACTTTTATTTTCAAATGTTAACCGTTCTATTTTCCCCAGAAACAGTAATTTTGGGTCTTCTGTTTAATTAGTCATAGTGGGGAGATCTTTGCATACCTCTTCTAAAGTTTCGTATTTTTCATTTACTTGTCCGAACATTCAGATTTGATCTTCCTCTGAAGACACAAATTTTCATTGAAACACAAAAAATAAACATTTTCAAGCCCCTTTTGTAAGAACAGGATATGACCCCTCCCTGCTACTGGAGGGTGCAGTCAGCATTATTCAGATGTGTCACAGGATTTATCCTACCAACCCCCCAGAGATCCTCCTCAGCTCAAGCTCCAAGGATCTGTGGCTGGAGCAGGAGTTCTGGCTCTGGAAGCATAACGAAATTGTGGTGGTTTGTGAGGTGCAAATAAGGAATGCAATAACTGTGTGATTTCTAAGTGATTTTTGTGATTTTCTTTTATTTCCAGAGTGTTTCTGTAATTACATGGCTCAGAGTGCAGAGCAGCTCTTCAGAGGCATCCTGGCAGATTCAGAGGATGTTTTATACTGAGCAAACCAAGCAGCTGCTCACCTCTGCTCAGACTCTTTTTAAGCTTTTGACTACTTGTCAATTGTATAATGCAAAAAAAGAGAAAAGGTTCACTTGTTAAACAGAACCACAGAAGGAGACATCCAGTAGAATATTTTAGACTACAAAGCAATATGGGAAAAAATTGCTTCTTTTTATGAATAGTTTTCCAAAGAAACATCTTTTTTACATCTTGTGTGTGACTGGAAACTGCCAAATTACATTTGCACAGAAGCAGCTGCTCAGGCTGAGTGTGTGCTGGGTTTGTAGCTGTTGTCAGATCTCCATGATAAACCTGGCTGTAAAAGTGTTGCTGTAATTCATCAGAATCACATCCTAGTTTCAAAGTCACCTTTCTGTGTCTACTGGCTGCCACAAGGAAAGGCCAGTTGAGATGTAGTAGGAATAAAACCAAAGGGGTTCCATGTAACTTATTCTACTAAAAATTCTCTACTATTTAAAACAGAAATATGGCCCTTGTAAGAGAGTTTATGCCTCTAATATCTGTCAGGTTTATCACCAGAATAGAACTCCAGAGAGAAGCTTAAAAAGCCTTTAGAAAAAATAGGATTCTTCAGGAAGTACTGCAGGACATTTGCACAAAAGCAGTACATTTTTTCCTGTGTTTCACTCCTCCCAGAGACAAAATAGTGTGGAAAAACACAGATTGGATTTGTTCTGTCCTGAACATCGACACTGACATTTTTGTGAACCAATGTGTGATTAGAAACCTATTATTGTTACCAGTAAAAAAGACAAAAAGAACCAGACTATCATCCATGCTCCAAAGAGAACTCATGAGTCTTGTGATGAACTAAACAAAACACTAAATCAACTAAATCCAAAGTTTTCATAATGCCTGAGTCTGTCCTGACTGGGGATTAGCACGTGCTGGAGGAAGAGGAGGGATGACTGCAGAGCATCAGGGAAGGTCTCCAGAGAGCACATCCCAGTCAGGAGTTATCTCAGTCCAGTTGCTGAGTTATGGCTGAGGGGGAACAAGCACTCTCCTCCTCCCATCCCTGTTTCTAGAAAGATTTTTTTAGGCTGCCAAGACTGCTTTTAAATCCAAGAAATTTTCCAGCTACATGCCCACTGGAATGTGGGATTTTACGTGTATTGTGATGTTACAGATAAGGTTTTTAGAACAAAACTCCAGCCAAAGGTTGTCTATTTTAAAACCTACAATTTTACCCTGAAATTTTGCAACCATGCATAATCTTGCCTAATTTCACTGTGCAGACATGAAGGAATTTAATACACCTGGCTTCTGAAATTGCTGAAATGCCACATGAATCCATGCCACATTTTTGAATATGTGTGTATGAGTTACTTGGGTAAATCACAGGGTGTTCCATGGACAATTTTGTCATATATCCCATGTGTTTCCTTTCCAGAACATGTCTGAAAATGATATCCAGAAATTTCCAAAGCTCAGAGTGCCGTAAGTAAAGTCAAACAACTTTAACATTAAAAATTGTTTTAGCTGTTTTGCAGTGAAATCTCAGAGGAAATACCAGGCAAATGATTTGTGAGGGATTGGTTAGAGACCTGTTTATTGGAGCGTTTACTGAGAGAAAAAGAAGAATATTCCAAAATAAAATGAGTGTTGTCATGACTGCTCAAACAAAATGTTAGAATACAAGAAGATTGCCTGGGGGATGTTCAAAAGAACATAAATTCTTTGACTGATAGCAGCTACAAAAAGGTTAAACTTTCTTGCAAGTATTACCTTTGAAGTATGACTTAACTGTTCACTGCTTAACTGTTGACTTTAACTTAAAGGAAAAAAAAAAGTCAGTTATGTCCACAAGAGAGGATTTGAAATTATTTTCATGTGCTTTTGCTTTAGGTGGGTGTTCAAGGTAGATCAGTCTGGAACATGTGATTCAGTGTTCAATAGTTTTCCTCAGCTCCTGTGGATTAGGCCTTGAAAAAGTTTCCAGTTCATCTGAATAGCTTCCATATTTTCATGGAAGTTACTAAATGAAGAACATTAATCTCATTGAGTCAATACTGAGTAAGAGAAATTGGCTTCTTCTGGTATTTCATGGTGAAAAATGAAGGATTTTATTTTGCTATGAGTTCTCTGCTCCATATTTATCTGGAGGTTAGAAGGTCCCTAACGATGAGACACATGGAGCTCTTCATGGTCTTCCAAACAAAGGAAGGGGGGAAAAAAAGCAATTTAAGCTGTTCCAGCACAGCTGTTTCTTTGTTGCTCATTCCAGAATCCCTCTCTCCACACATATCTTGATTTTGCTACAGGAGATGCAATTTGCTTTGCCTTTTCTGATGCATCAGGGCTTGTGGAAGGTGTTTTGGGAAGACAAGAATGTTGAAGTTTTGTGCTCATGGGTGAGCTGGTGGGAGGAGCTGAGCCCAGCAGGACACCCTTGTTCAGATCAGATATGAAGGACTGAATCTGAAAGCCTTGGACATGACATGTTTCTGAAAATCACATCTATATTGTCACATAATAAATATCCCTATAATAGAGGTTGCTGGTGTACAATATGTTAGTAAGGAGGTCCAGAGTTTATTTTAAAAAGATGCTCTGATGTCTCGGAATTTCTGAACTCACTGTCAATTAAAAGAAACACTTAACAATGGTACTGATAGACCAGATTGTCTGTATGGATTCATCTCACCATACTGTAGAACTTGTAATTCTCTGATAATTTGTCCCACCTTAGCAGTCCTTTGGCAGAATTACCTCTTGTTCTCATTGTCTGAGCTTTTAATTTTGAGAACTTTTGGTGATTTCCTTTCAAATTTGTGAATCAGAAGTAGTCAGTGGATGGTGTAATAAACTCAGAGATATTAATGCCACAGGTGAATCATTAAAATGAAATCCAACCATGTGGAGTTGCTCCCACCTCCTCATCAAACCTAGTGATACCTCAAAATTTGATTTTCACAGTCCACTTAACTTGTGACACCCTAGAAAAACTAAACAGCCTTTTTTAGCCAGGCCTTTTGGGTTTCTCACTTGTTACACCCCAGCAGAAACTGAACAGCCTTTTCCAATCAGAGTTTTTGGGTTTCTCAACAAGAAGAGAATTTGAAATTAAGAGCTTTAAAAGAAGAGTGAAGCTTGGTGCACAGCTTGAGGAACTGAATAAATAAGTAGATATTTAAATCTGAATGAAAGCTCTGGAACTAAGGCTTCTGTTCTCAGACTTTTCCAAACTTACAAACAAGCAAAATATTCACTGGAATGTGGTGATTATACATGCAGAAAGGTCCACCATGTAATGCCACTGTTTAAACAAGAATTTAGAGCTTTAATAGGGAAGAGAACTGGTTCTCACTAAAAACAACCAACCAATCAAAAAAAACCCCAACAATAACAATAAACCAAAAATCCACCGAAACCCAAACCAACCCTCCTGGATAGAATGAATGGGCAGAAGAATGTGCAATTTTTTTAAACATTAATTTCATTACTTCAGAATCTCCACACTCTCATTGAAACACAAAGTGCTGGCTGGTGACTTCTGCTGGAACACATTCACACTTTTCTTTTGTAAGATAATGCAAACCTCAGCTGGTAGGAAGAGTTCTACAGCTGAAAGTCACATTAGCATGTTGTACTTACATTACCTGATACTCAATAGCAGTGCTAAAACCTGAGAATATTCTGCAAAAAGGCTTTATATAAACAGCAGGTGTTACAGTGTTGGCCAGGGACGAAATGAATAAAAGATACATAAACAAGAGAGATCGTTCCCCAGTAAGTTTAGCAGGAATATTCTGACCTACGTGGACCCAGCACATGGAATCGTGCAAGGTTTGCAGAGCCTGCATCTGTACAGGGCTCCTGAGCTGGGTGTGTGGGTTTGCTAAACGTGTTCCTCTGAGCAAACCTACAGCTCAGGTTTTGAATATAACTGTGTCATTACTTGGGGATGATTCTGTGACTTTTCAAGAGTCAGAAGTAGGTCACAGTTGTCATTACAAGGTATGACAGGTCATTTCCTGAATCTAATAATAAAACTCCACAAACTTCTGCTATTACTCACGAATTATTATTTTGAAAATTAATCTCCACCAGCCCTATTACAGGTGTGCGTCTTCATAAAACTTTTGGCTTCGTTATAAAAACAACAAAAAAAGATTTAAGCACTATTTTGAAAATTAAAATACTTCTTAAAATCTTTAGCTCTCTCCACTGAAAGGGTTGAACTCTCTGGAAAACGCCTCTAAAAAAAGTGAATATTAATACCACTATGTTTAGATACACACCTGAATCTTCACAAACAAGACACTTTGTCCTGAAAGAGATACACTGGTGAAAGTGGGAAGGGATTTGGTGTATTTTACATGGAGCAGACATTCACCATTGGTCCTAAGTGCTAAATGAAACTCAGGCCTAATCATGAGGGTGTTATTAACATTTTGATAGTAAATCTAATGAAGCAAGAGGCCAATGCACAGCTTAAGAGAAAAACAGAGTTTTCCTATTTCTCATTAGCACTACTGGCAGCCAAAGAAAGTCATGAAGTTTTATACTTGTGGAGAACAAATTTGAGTCTTGCAAAATATTTTAAAGCACATTCAACAGAATGTGCCTTACTTACTGTGGTCAGAATCCATAAACAGAAAAAGCAAAGATTTCATTAAAGAAAATGCTGGTGGTTGGTTGACACTTGAACCATGATATAAACACTGAACTTAGTTTTTCACTCTTATTGTTTACTATCTTGAGAGAAAAGGGCTCCAAGTTTTCAGGAGGCTGTTGATCCTTCTGGTTATTCCAGTGGCAAACCTGAGATTTGGAATTCCCAGCCTTGTTCAGTAAGCTTAAGGCATATCCCACAGCACTCCAAAGCACAGCCCATAGCACTGGTGGAAATTTCCAGTAGTAGAAAGCTCATCACTGCACTCACTGAATCTGCCAGCTCAGTGAGTGACACAGCCAGAGCTGCAGACACTGCACAGCCTGAAAATCGTTCTGCTTTCAGAAGAGTAAAAGTGCAAACATAAAAATTGAGAAATCTGCACTTTCTCAGTTAAAAAGGTAAACCTTGGGCAGATGTCAGTGTGTGTGCACACATGCCCTCAGCTGGGATCTAAAGGTTGTTGCAAGGTTTGGAACATAACTGGTATTCAGTCAGTTTTGAAGTCAATAAAACAGCATTGCATCTGCCCAGCAGAGTCTTCTCAAAGGCCAAACCAAAGACTTGGATCACCAACAATGCTTCTGACAGTGCTCAGGATGCAACTGTGCAGCCTCCTGGCCCTAGAGGAATTTGTATTCCACCTCTCTTACCCATCTTAAGCCCTTTATCCCCATACATGTGGAGTGGATTCCACTCATGTCAACAGTATCTCCAGTTAGGTGAACAAAAGCCAGTTTTGGAGTCCTGCTTTGGGGGCTGGTTGTGTGGGTTTTTATAAATTTCAACTTCCTGCCAGTTTTAAGTTTAGCAACTTTTGGAGGAGGTAGAAAGAGAAAGAGAAGTCTGAGTAACATTTTCTGCAAGTGCTGTTGCCTTATCCTCTCCTATCATCCACTCCCACAGCTCAGAGAGCAGTGTGGTTTTGGTACTTCCTTCCTCACATGGTCACAGGCTCAGCTGCTCAGTGCACCAATCTTCCCTGAGAATGTTGCTTGTAAAGCGTGACCCTCCTAAAATTTGCTTTCTTCTAATAAACCCTCTGAGCCACTGGTTTGAAGCATTTCAAATAAACTCGAAGTAAAGATTAGACACTGTATCATCAAATGATTAATTTTTTGGCAGCAAGATGAGATGATCAACTTTTTCCTGTCAGTTTTCCTCAAATACCAGGTGGTGTAAATTTTACAGCAGCCAGCTCAGGTTTAGTTCAGAAAGCTTCCAAACACTCAGGTCTATTCACACCCAGGGAAGTCTGAACGATAAAAATTATTAGCTCCAAAACCAGTGACCTTCATTTTACTTCTTTAGCTGAAAAAACCCAAGACATTCTGGAAGATCCTCGGCCTCTTCTACAACAGGGAATAAGCCCCAGACAAATTCCACAATCCACTTCTCGACCAAAGCCCTGACGTGTGCAGGGCACTGCTCACCCCAGGACATTTCCTGATTTCTCACATGGAATTTATTATTCACACAGCAACTTCCTTATCCCCTGCAGCAAAGGGAAATGTCTTGTGCAGAATGGGGTTGGTTCCATGGGAAAGAAGAGCAAGAGCACTCCTATGCCCTTAGCTTGGCATTTCTCTTGCTTCATCCAACTTGCTTGGATAGCAATGTCAGATTTGGACAGCTGTAATCCTTCTGAAATGGTTAACACTTGTGCATGTGCTTATTTCAAAAAGGGGCAAGCATGATCATATTGGCTTCAAACCAGAAAATTGCTAAGTTCTGCCTTAAACAAGAAAACCTAAACAATATTCTTTCTCTGTATTTCTCTTTTCATACTTGGATCCTTGAGTGCATATCCTTAACTTCACACCACTCATCTTCATCCTTTTCAGCACTATCACTCTGATCTGAAATAACTTCATTTTGTTGGCTTGTTTTTCATATTAGATAGTTTGAAAACCTGTCTTCCTCCAGTTCTGGCTCAGAAGAGCAGTTAGACATGAAAGATGCACTAATTAGGTCATTTGGAAAAAACTAGGGGATTGTTATTGCTGAGTAGCAGAAAAAGACATGAAAGGAGAAGAAAAACAAAACAGGGTGGTAATTGCCTGGCCATAAACAAATATTTTACAATATTGATAGCAACTTTGATTGACCCAATCTAAGATGTGTGGGGAAGAATTCTACATTAACAAACAATTAAATTAAGATTTTACAGAATTTAGAATTTGAGACAAACAGATATGTTAAGTTCCTGGTTTTTTTCATAGTACTTCTATTTCCACAATTACTGTCTCTGATAGACCTAAATAATGCAAGCTGAAAGTAAAATGGGATATTTGTAACTGGATGTATGTAAACCATTTTCTTTGCCACAGGACTTTCTCAGTTGGATGTTCATGTAATGTCAAGTAATGTCATGTAATTGTCAAGTAATGACAATTCAGAATCAGACCATGGCTCATCCTAAGCTTTCTTTGAAGCAAAATAATCATAGAGGCAAACTTCATTAGTAGCAGAGCAGAATTCTGGTCTCTCAGTAGAATTAACCCTGTGAATCTCAGTACTGACTGTCATCCACTTGGAAAGATCTCTCCAGGCATAAAATTATAGCCTTTTGATATTCCATGAATATTTCTGCCATGCCCTGAAAATGTATTAAAACATGGAAGTAGATCAGCCTTTCCCCCTTCTCTGCTGGAGGGATTCTGGATCAGGTATGGTTGCAGAGGAAGGAACACAAAAAGAATAGAGAAGAGACTCAGGGAACATTTAATCCCTGCTTTTGCAGCCATAAACTCTGTTTCCTGAAGTATTATTTGCTTTTTCCATGCAAAAGCATACAAATGCCATGGCCATTATTTGAAGCAGTCTGATGTCTACAACACCCAGAGTCTAAGTCTTGCTGGGTTTAATGTTTATTTTCAAACATGATCCAACAATGTGGGGTTTTACAAGGTAAAAAAAGTCTAGTTTGGAACTGGATGTGCTGTAGTACAACTTAGCAATAAGATGGTAAATTCAGTGTTTTTATCACATAGTAAATAATAATAATGAGTTAGCAGATTAAATTTAGCAAATACTGAGGGATAACAGCTAGGAAAATGACTTAGCTGCTTTGACAAGTGAAAAGTTTCAAGGGTTTTTTTAAAAACGATTTTTGTTCTTCTTTTCAATAGAATTGTAAGTAAATTAAGCCAAGAAATAAACAGAAATGAAGGGAGGCTCTCTTTCCTTCCAAAATGGTGAGTAAGACAACTCAGCTTTCTTGTTCAAAGTTCTCATATCTTTTCTGGACTGGTTTTCATTTGGTCAATAATGCCTGGATCAGAAGTACAGCCTGGAAATCCAATAAAATAAAGCTCTGTTTCATTAATGTCATCTGTTAATAGCAAATCCTGAGCCCATGAAGACCCCAGATAGTTCTGCCACGTCCAGAACCAAGTAACATTTGCACGTTTCATGCAATTTTCTGCCTGAGGACGTAGCCTTTAAAAAGGGTATGAAGCCTATAGAGCCTAGGCATATATTATTAATAAATCATCATTAATGCAGTCCACAGATCTATACATCATTACACTTTTTAACTGTTAATGATTTGTCATTGAGTATAATATTCGCCATAGAAGAAGAGCAAAATTGCAAGAACATTGTATGAGAAAAGAACAATTTACGTCCCTGCTCAATGAAAACCAAGTCCAGTCTACATAACGTGGTTTTGCATCATCTGATAACATGATTTTACAGCTTTCCATTAACTAGAATCCAAAACTAGAATTGGAAACCATAAAAATATTTTTTTTACCTTAAAAATATTTATGAACTGGACTTTGAACAGCTTGATCTGAATTAGTAAAGGAAGTTTCTGTTTTCAGAACTGGTAAATGTATTTACTGAGTCCCCTTGCTTCAAACCACTTGACTTTTCTGACTTCAGTTCTTTTTGAAAGAGTTTAGATTCTATTAGGATCCTCTATGTAAAATATCAACTAATGTGTTTTTGGTATTTTGGGCAGAGTTAAACTCATCTGTGTAAACTTCCTTCTACTGTAACAGTTAAATATTGCCTTTATTTGCAATAGAAGCATCAAACATTTAATAGAAAAAATTAATTTTTTGTATCTTTGTTGCAGGGCCCAAACACAAAAATCTACAGAAAACACAGGTAAGTGTATACTTGCAGACCCTAAAAACAAAAAGCATTTAAAAATATAAAAATGTTAAATTATTACTTGCAGAGCAGAGTCAACTGAGGGGACCAGAGCTAGGAACCAAAAATCCAAAACAATAAATGAAAATATGGGAGTATAAGGAAGTTTCAAAAAATAAAAGAGTAGATGCAGGACAATAAGTAAGAATAAGTGTTTTTAAAGAGAAAAGGTGGTGAAGGAAGGCAAGAGCAGAGACTTTTACATGAGAATTTCCAAAATGTCTTTCTTGAACCCAATAAATTGTATCAGTGCTGATATATTTCTGTTTCAACATCTCCACGCCCTGCCCTTCCTCCTGGCAGCACTGCATTAGAGAGAGAAGCTGAAATTAAAAAAAAACAACCATCTTTTATGAAAGCTAAAATATCTTAAGCAAAGAGATAAGAAGTCTGGGCTCATTCTGAAAGCATTTTGTTTCCAATTATATTTAAAACTGGAAGTGGGACAAACTTGAAGTGCCAGCACCCAGATCATGTCATTGCAGGGCAGCTTTATCTTAGTTTTAAATCAGGATGTTATGCACAGTGCCCTCTGTGAGTGCCATCCTGCCTCTGAAAGAACAGCTCTTTCCTGTGGCACAGGCCTGAGGTGCAGAACTCACCTGGCACTTGCTGGGTTTTCCCGTCAAGTTATTTCTGTCCATGTTTGACTGTCCATGCTCAGGGATGTGTGGTTGTGCTTCTCTTTGCAGGGTACGCTCAGGATGATGGTGGCTGGTCTTCATTTGTGAGTATTTGGGCTAAGAGAACCCCCTGGCTCAGGTTTGTCTGCTCTGGGTGGGCTGTCCCTTGGGCAGCACAGCTGGGGGAGGAAAAGCAGGAATGATTGGAGTGGCTGCAAACAAATTTCCTCACTGAGGAAAGATCCCCCAGAAATACAAGGCAGAGCTCCAGAATGGCCTTTCCTATCCACTGGCTCAAGTAGGAGCTCCCAGCCAATGCCCAGGTCCCCTCAGAACCACAGCTGAATTTTATGTGCCTGTTTCAAGCTCTTAAAAGAGGTGTCTAATAGATGAAAGGTTGCTGTGTTATTCAATGGCAAATTCTTGTCATTTTATTCTCTAGAGCTAATTTATTGAACAGTAATTTTTTTTTAAAGCCATTTAGAGTGCAGAAGTTCCTTTTGCCTTTTGGCATAGAAAATGCCTTGACAAAGGTCATTGGATGAAGCACACACACCTCAGCTGCTGATGCACAGCCTGGGTTTATGAAGATCTCTGAGGCTGACCAGTGCTAATGGCTTTTCGTCAAAAATAAAAGGGAGAGGCGTTTTCAGAAGACACTTGTTACTAAGTTCACAGGAGATTTGCTGCTATTCTGGGAGCACAGGAGATGAAAGTAACCACCTACAGAGCACGTGGGCCCAGTGCCAGTGCAGAGGACTCTGGAAATTCCAGCTGTGAGACCAATGACAAGTGGAGTGTTCTTTTTCTCTCAAGCCTTGGCAGATGGCACAGATATGCAATGACCACATCGACACTGTGACCTTATGAGGTCATGAAAGTCCTGTGAGGCTGGTTTAGGTTAGGAGGACACCAAGATCTGAATCAAAGACCTCAGTTTTTATGAATAATTTTTAAAAGTTGGGTTGCATGCTGTAGAGGACATGTTAGAAAGCAAGAATGAATATCAGCAGCATCACCTGCTGCTCCAGTGTGTTCCTTGGAACACTGGGTTGTTTGCTGGTGCCTTGTCCATTCCCCAAAACACTTCATGCATTTCAGTAAACTTGCACCTTATCTTGACCTCCCACTGCACTTACTGTGATCGAATGATATTTGTTCCTTTCTTAAGCTCTTGAGTGCTCCATGCATTAGTGGAAAGTTTCCTCCTTTCCCCATATTATTCCAACAGATTTTTTTTCCCTCAAACTGGTTGTAAAAACTTGGTGTCTTCCAGAGTGAAAAATACCACAGTGAAAGGCCACAAGGAAACTGCTCTGAAGGGTTTAGTGATCTGTTCCAGCACCCACTTTTTATGCTCATTTGCCAGGATGACGATGATGACTACGAAAGCCCTGATGAAGACCAGGAAAAGGAAGATGAGGCTGACTATGAATCACCAACAGAGGAACCTGAGGAAGCAGAACATGACAGTGATGGTTATGAGCCACCTCCATCCAACAATGAGGAAGCACATCACAATGTCATATTTCCTGCAAAGTCACTTCCAAGCAGCACAGATTATATAGGTAATTACTAAAAATTAAGTACTACTAATAATTTACAAATTAGATTTTCCCACATTATCAGCCACATTTTAGGTGGCTGCTAGTAGAATGTAGAGGTTTTTCCTTGAAGTTAACAGTGTAGTTCATGAACAAGACTTAGGGACACAGACTGGGTGGGTTTGTGACTTTTAAAGTTCCATCTTCTACTTTGGACAAGCTCTGTTGGAGTAAAGATTAATTTTGTGTGATGTGTGCATTATTTGGCCTTTGATTTGAACCTATACGAAGTTACACACATGTACATGCTGCAGTAGCTTTAGCAGTGCAACCTTGGAAAGAGCAAGTTGTCACAACAATGGCAAAAAAACTCTAGTGAAAACTGGGAAAAGAACAATCAGCTTTCCCTGCTTGTCATTTTTGTTTTACATCTGATTCCTCAGCAGCCTGGAGCTGTGGAGTCCATTCAGGAGCACAAAGCTGCCATTCAGACTGGCTGGTGTGTCCCACACTGTGCTGCAGGGAATGAAAATAAACCCTGTGGGCAGGGGAGTCACCCCCACAGGGACAGAGCAGCCTGGAACGCCCAACACAACACCCTGATCCTAAAGCAACTGCCAGTTATATCCTACAGCAATGTCTTTATGATACATTAATTTCAGTGTCCAGGTTCTTGCAAGGGCTCTTTGTCATAAAGACCTAATGAGTATTAAATAATCAAACTCTGTAGAGTTGTTTAGTGTGGGATTTTTGTTTTCTTTAGACAGACCTTCAACAACCAGATCACCACATCAGCCTCTACATCAGCCTCTACATCATCCTCCACATCAGCCTCCACATCAGCCTCCAGTACCACCCCAGCGACCTGGCCCAGCCCCAGGACCAGCCTCATTTGGGGGAAGAAGTGCTACTGTATGTTCCTTTCTTAATATCTCACCTATTTCCTATGCCAGTACCTTCTTAGAAGTCCAGGTGTAATGCCATTTTTATTCAGCTAGTGTATGTAGAAGAAGAATTTCAGCCATCAAAGTAGATTTGAACTCTGTTACAGGGTGGCCATTGTTCAAGGAACAATTAAGTTTCATGGGAGAAATATATTTAATTATTTCACATTACTTTGTTATTTCTTACACTGGAAATACAAACTTACTTGTGAATGCCTCCCCACATAAATGATATATTTGTAAGAAGTGCCTTTCTGTTTTGAAAGAAAAGTTAACATTTTCACAAGCTATATTTTCTATCAGTTTTCCAATTCAATTAAGACCACATAAAAGTGTAAGAGATTGTATAGTCAGAACATTGATGACCAAGATTTGATTCCTTTTTTTCCTGCTGTGAATAGTTCACACCTGAAAGCTCTTGTGCTGTAGACAGCTGGCATTATAGGTTCAGTGTTTGCCAGAAGAGATGTACACTAAACCTGCCCATGTATACACAAGTAAAGGTGGTGACAGAGGCACTTCTGGTCCGATGCAGTGTCACAGAGACACAGCAGTGCTGTCGGAGCTCCTGTTTCTTTCCTTTGACAACACACCCCCTCCCTGGAGATAGCTCCCACTGGAGTGTTGGGAGACACAGCAGATGGAGGCTGCAGAGTTCTGCATCCAACAGAAAGCAGAGTGTGCAGGCCATGCTGCAGGAGGGTCCGTGGCTCCTGCCCTTCCTGCAGTGAGCAGAGCCCTGGTCCTTGTGCTGTACCACAACAGACTGGCAGATGTGCCTGCTGGGGTTAAGACACTCAAACTAAAACAGAAAGGTGAAAACACATTTTAACCACTTGTTAAATACTTGTTTTAGCTGCCAGCTTTCCCTCCTCCACCGAGCAACAACGACTTGAGTAGAGACAGAAACATGAAGCCTTTGAAACGTGAGTGCAGCTGGTGTTCTCTTTGTAAAGCTTTTCCCACAGACTGTGCAGCACTTCACTTCTTCCTCTTTTTCCTCAGTTCCACTCTCTTCTACTACTCATACACGAGTCTCACTTGTTGTTTTAACAAGTAACACCAGTTCTAATCTATGCAAAATAAAGATATATTGACCTATACCAGCAAATTATCTTACACAGTTGTTGTGTTTAGCCCCAGCTCCTTCTATAGACAGAAGCACAAAACCCTCCCTGGATCGCCTTGCTCCCCCATATGAAAGAGAAAGCCCAGCATCAGGTCAGTATTTGCTTACATTAATATCACTGGGATTGCTTTAATTACTGAAATTCAACAGTTTGGATATAATTAATGCAAAAGAACAAGGCTCCAACAAATGTAATCGAGGTGATCTGTTTATGAATAAATGGTGTGAGCAGAACTTATAAAGTGGGAGAGAAATTTCATCTAGAAAACAGCAACCCTGGGTCAGACAGGTGAGCAGAAAGACATTATGAGTACCCTGTGCAATAAAGGTTTGATGTACACTTAAGTGATTGAACAAGGAAATATTTAGTAGGTTAAAGGAGGAAATCACCTTTGCATACAAAGGTAACGAAACTCTGCATACACTGCTGTATGTAATGTGGCAAAAGACTTAAAAGAAGGCTGAGGACTAATAAGACACAGAAAAAAAATGGCATTTCCTTCAGACCTGAAAACCACATTATATACAAAGCATCTACAGATATGACTATATTATTTTATTATCTAAACTCGTATCTGTTATATAATGGCAAAAAAGTACCCAGCAGTTTAAAGCTGAACCTTAGATAATGTGACTGTGACACATGCTATGTTGAAAATGTTTAAATTTCCCTTTGATAAGAGATATTACAATTCTGCCATCATTTACAAAGCCAAAATATTTTTCTGGCTTACATCTCAGGAGGCTGAGTGCTTCAACCTGCAAGATGAACTTTCAATTATATTCAGAAGTCATTTATTTCAGAGAAAGTTTAATTAATTACTTCAGTTTTTTTCTAAATGTAATCTTTTGCTATTTTCAGGGAAGAAGCCAGGCATTCCTGAAAAGGTAAATTTTTTTCTGATTATTGATAGTTTTTGCCAATTTGGTACACTTTCACATTCTCTTAACTGTTCCTTGTTGTTTTGCAGCCTCTGGTTTCACAGCTAAGGTAAGAGTTTGTCCTCTGCAAATTATCCTCCCATTGTCAGTATTACCCAGTTATTTCTCGTTAAGCAGCTTTTTGCCTTTATTTCATCATCCTGCTCCTGCTTTAGATCCCTGGGAGAACAGTTAGCAATGATGCCAAAACCTCCTGTCCCACCAAGTGACAGATATGAGAGAGGCAATCCACCTCCTCTAAGGAAGCAAAGCCCTGGAAAGTAAGTGCTTATTTACTTGAAATTCAGTAAAGGAGAAATTAAATGTAACAAAAATATGGACAAGCAACACAGGATGGTCTGATTTACTGGCACTTCATGACAGCAGGGCCTGTGGATATCAAAGTTTTGGTTTATGAATATGCACAGGATGTGTTCTGAGCTGCAGAAAGGTGTGAATGCAGAAAAATCTCTCTGCAGTCATATCTGAAGGAGCCATTATGTGGGGCATGACTCACTTCCAGGTTGTACAAAGATATACACGATCCATGGTTTTCCCACCAGATCAAGTTCTTGCTCTAGGGAACATTCTTACATGAGTTCTATTGCTGTTGTTTTAGGGTGTTAGAAAAGGAAAGCTTTACTTTTGTCCCATTGATTTTATTGGCCTGCAAAACTCCTTCTTAATAGCCAACAGTGTTTTCTAGCAGAACTGGATCATTGCCCAGCATTTTCTACACAGCCTGGGGCCTGAACACTGAACTTAAAACAAGAGAAGAAATAATTGAGATCTGCTAATCAGACAGGATAATTTATCAGAGAAACAAAGCCTGATGGTCTTATGATGTGCTCCAGCAGTGTTGCCAAATATTATAAATGAGTTCAAGACTTGAAGACTAATGTTTCATCATTGTACAAACTTGTTTTAAGCTCTAATCTTACAATCAATTAATCAGACATTACCCTCGTTGATAAAATCAAGATGGGCTAAGGACTAGAATAATGGCTTAGATTATGGCTGAAAATTAGAATCTTAGATATTTCTATGAGGAAAAAATGTTTCAGCATCCCTTGGTCTTTAAAACTTACTATAAATTTATGTTCTAGTTGAAAATATGGCCTAATGCACACAAAGTGAATGAGTAGCATTCCACCTATGCTGAGTGTTTTGTTTTGTTTTCATTTCAGGCAGAGTTGGCCACCACACAAGAAAAATGAGGTAAGTATAGTCTCAAAGCATATATTTAAAAGTATAGGGGTTACAGTAAAATTAAGTACCTGTATAAACTAATAATGCTGGAAAAGGTAAACTTGTTTCTTTTATAAATTATAAGTAATAATCATGGATCTTTCATACAACATGGTGTGTTTTTAAACAGTTCTTTTATGTCAAGCTCAGTTTATTCCCTGAGAACTTTATCTTGGATAACAGGAAGAATAAGGTCAGAATTTGTTCTATGACATGGGAGAAGTGGTTTTGCTTCAAGAAGATTTGGTTTTCTGGGGATTTTTTCAGCTTAAGCTGACCTAAAAGTTTCACTTTCAGATAACTCTGAGAGTCTACACTTACTTGAAGGAATAAGGAAAGTTTATATCTCCTCAGACTTTCTAAGTATTTTAGGTCAAGATGCATTATGGGACATCCACGACCCATCTTGTTTGTAAATAATAGCTGCATTTTAATTAAAACCTTTAAAAATTATTTGGTGCTGCATGAAGGCAAAATGCCCAACATTTTGGAGGGAAGTGACAGTGTAGATATTAGAGTCGTTGTATACTCAAAATTCACCAATGTCCAAATTTTGTTTTGTAAAACATTCCTAAAAACTGTGCTATAATATGTTGCTAATGTCTTTTTTTTTTTTTTCCTGGCTCCCCAGGAAGATGAAGACAGTAAGTATTTCTACAGTGATTTTTCAAACTTAAAATCTTTTTGTCTTACTTCTAAAAAAAATAAAAAGGAAATGATTTCAGAGTTGTTTCCTTAGAACCATTTCAAAAGTCAGGTGGTACCTTGATAGGCTGTAGAATTCTTATGAAGTTTCTCATGCAGATTTATATATCAAAGCCACAAACCCCAGGAAATCAATAGCTAATAGCTTCCTTAGCCAGCCAGTTACCAGCCAGCAGGATTTCTTATTTTGAAATACATTACCTTGGAGAGATTTGTGTTCTGCACACAGCATCAAACAGCTGGAAACTGAGACCTCTCCCAGATCTCAGCAAACTGTTCAGTCAAACCCTGCTGGCACCAGGCTCGGTGCAATGTTAGTCACTTTTATGAACAGAAGCAGAACTTCTTTCAGGTACCAACTGTGTTTGTAAATTACTGCAGAATCCTGATTTCTAAAATTAAGTTGGTAAAGTGACTCCGTAAGAGAAGCAGGACATTTGGCCAACTCTGTGAATTATCACTGCCCCTCAGCCTTCATAAAGTATAAGGTTATTTTAGCTGTGTAGAACACTGTTAACCTGTTCCACTCTTACTGCTAGTTCTAGTCCTCAGGTCTGAGGACACTGCAGAAAGAAAATGTTTTATTTCAAGCTGGGAGAAATCTCAGAAAGATGTTCAGAAAGGTGATCTCAAACCTGCTATTTAGAATCTACGTGACAGAAAACATGTACCACTTTCAGCTCTGCTGCAGTTAAGGTACCTCAATTGTGGCTTATCCAAAACAGAAGTTAGAAAAATGTAAATGTTGCTCAAGCCTGTTCTAGTTTATTTTTAATACCTACTTTTAAGTTCTCAGCTGACCATATGAGTTTACAATCTGTAACAACACACCAAGGTCTGTTTATTGCATTATATTTATCTAATTAAACAGCAGTAAGGTGACAGAATTTCTTCATTCTACTTCATTTAAGAATGTCTCACATAAGATTTAAGTTTCCTTCTCTTCCTCTCCACAGCTGCCCCCCAAAGACCAGTGCCACAGCTGTCCTTGCCCCCATACAGCTCCAATGCATTCCCACCCAAGTCTGTCAAGCCTCCACCTAAGCCAGGATCCAACAGCATTCCTGCTGCAGAAAGGTTTGTGTCACCATGATTGGTCATTCCTTTTGAATCTCCATCCCTTGGCAGTTCAGCAGGTATCACCATGAGTGTGGCTGCAGGGTTCTCAGGCACACAGGGTAACCACGTGGAGTAGTTCATTACTCAGGCTGTGCCCTTGCCTCTACAAAATGCTCATTAGTGCTGTTCCTACTGTCCAGGAGAATCCTTCACAGAACTGAAGCTCTCTATCAGTGGTGCAGAGAGTGTTCATCAGGCAACCAAGAAAAAACCATGATCTCTCTGGTTTATGGCAAGGAAGTGTTTTAGACCCTACATGGTACAAAGCTTCCATTCTTGGGACATCTCTCTCATTGCCTGCAGGATCCATAAAAATGGCAAGTCTTTTTGGGAAGGGATCATCTCCTACAAAACCAGGCAGGATGTGGGACAGAGGGGTCCTGAACACTCTAGGAGCTTAAGTGTTAGAGCTGCAACTACTTACACTTCAAAACTAAAAATCCCACAATCCCAGTTGCCTGGAGTTGAATCTGAAAGAATTTCACCTCCCTTTTACTAAATTTTACTCTAGTGGTTGATAATTCCTATTTAAAATTGTGAACATTGCTGCAATATTTTCCCAGCTTCAACTTACAAATATTTGATTGTTATGCCTTCCTTTGCTAAACAGAAGAGCCCTAATCAAATTTTGATTTCTGATGTAGCATGCAACAGAGTTCCACTTTGATGAGTTAGAGTGGGCTCCTTGAGTCCATGTCTGATGCCCATTTTCTAATCTCTGTATTCTTTTAATGGCTCTTTGATGAATTCCTCACATTTACCATCATTCTCTGGAACTGCTGACACCCAAGCAAAACAAATACTGCAGTAGCAACAGCAAGGTCATATGCAAATTGAACTATTACTGTGATGAACACTTCTGCTTATATTCAAAGAGCATTGCCAAATTTTGCTGTAGCAGGGGCCCCCCGTTTGACTGATTCTCTCCCATAAATCAAGTCATGATAGGGTGTTTTTGTTCTGCAAACAAAATTAGCATATTTATCTCAGAGTCTTTTCAACAGCTCATTTAAGCAGAAGAGAAATAGGAACAGCAAAGCAAAGGAGTGCAGGCCATTTGTTCTCAATTAGGTGAAGAAACAAAATATAATAACAAAAATTGAAGAGTGGGACTCCACTTTGAGCAGTTTTGGATGTGGGTTGAGGTTGGCAGAGATCTCTGGATGTCCTCTGGTCCAACTCCCTACCCAAGCAAGGTCACCTTGAACACGCTGCCTGGTACCATGGCCAGATGGGGTTTGGATGTCTCCAAGGAAAGACAGAGATTCCACAACATTCTTAGCAACCTGCTCCAGTGCTTGGTTGCCCTCACATTAAAAAAGTTTGTTCCCACTGCCTCTGGTCTTGTCACTGAGCACCAGTGAAAAGAGCCTGGCTCTCCCTTCAGGTATTTATGTGCCCTAATAAGATCCCTCCTGAGCCTTGTCAGCTTCCCAGCTCCCTCGGCCTTTCCTCACGTGGGAGATGCCCCAGTGGCCCTTCCCAGCTTGTAACATAAATGTATAACTGAATTTTTATCAACAATGTTTCAGAAACTGCAAGAAAAATAACTCTAGAAGTGGAACCCCGCAGCGAGCAATGTCTAGCGAGCTGCTCCCTGTGCCTCCTGCTCTGGGGGAGGCTGGAGTCGTGCCCTGTGAAAACCCAGCGAGTTCAAGTACTTCTTTCTCTGCATTGGTCCTGGTACAGGAGTCTTGGTGGCCTTTACTGGTTACCTTATTCCCATATACTGAGCTCCAGGGTAACTTAAAGGTGGATCCACTTACATGAAAAGAAGGGAAGAAAAAAAAAAAGGAGGAAAGAGAAGGCTCTCCTCACCCTGCACAGGTCTCAAGGGGCTCTCACATTCTGTAGAACAGGCACAAAGTCCAGATCAGGTGATCAGAGCACAGAAATGTCTAGAGAAATGTTGTATTTATACTGACTACTCCTTTTATTTTAATAGTGCTAGAAACCTGTCTACAACTGGGTCACTACCACCACGCTTCCATCCAGGTTTGTGTCCTGCATTCTTACATTTTTTTCTCTTTTAAGTGAATGAAAGGTGAAGGGGAGTTTCAGTGCAGTCAATATAATAGGGTTTTTTTCTATGGATGTTTCTGCTTGGACTGTGAACAGAAAACTATCAAATTCCTGAAAGGCATCTTGTGTACCTTCCTTAGCCTGAATTAAAGATCTTGGGCTTTTTTTCCTCATGAAGTTTGGGCTTCCTGACTAGTTAAACCACTGTCAAAACTTCATATAACCATCCTTTTCTGTACAGTACTGAGAGCTGAGGCATGCAAATCACTGTGGTATGCTAATGCTCCTGAAAAAGGTTAGCAAATGCTTTTCATGTGAAATATGCTCCATATTTATCTTGTAAGAAAAAAATATAAAGAAAACTTATACTTCAATTGCTTTACAAGTAATTTTTTGCGTATGGTAACAGCTGTCGATGTCCTACAGTGACATTTTTTACTTTCTAATTGCTGAGAAGGCAAGGATTGAAAAGACAATTATTACTTCTGTCTCTAAAGAAACCAAGTTGCTCTCAAGTGAATAACTGTGGTACAGAAACTGATAAAATGTCACCTCTATTTCAAGTTCATCTGTTCTTATGGAAATCTGAACTGCAAGAGCTCAGTTAAAGCCCCGTGCACCAAGGATGAAATTATGTAAAGAACCTGCTTATCATAGAGAAGCCTAAATCTGATTTCAAATCAATTCCAAATGTCTCAGTAGCAGGGTGATACAAATACTTCATGCTTCATAAAATCAAGATCCTACACCCTGGATGCAGAGATGAAATTATTTTCCTGGTTTTAACATTGTTTTTCTACTTTTGTATCTTTGAAGGCAGCAACAGCAGATCTCCTTCAAGAGGCCCAAGTGACATGAGACCTCCCCTGCCAATTCCTAGCAGACAGACTGTTCACCAGACAAACACGGAGGAAGATGAGGTACAAAACATGAACCATAACTGTAACAACAGCAAATTTTCTGGTTTTGAGCAAGAACGTCTTTCAAAGTTGTTTTTCTAGTCAGTAGTCACTGTCAGGAACTACTGAGTGCTTTCAGTTTCCTTTTCTGTGTCAAACTGCAGTGCCTTTATTTTGTCCTCACTAAGAAAAACAACAATTGATAAACCCAAATAGAACAAAATAAGAAAAATACTTGGTTGCTGGGTTACTTGTTTTGCACAACTGCCTTCAAGTAGCATTAGATTTTCAGTTCTCCTTCCACAAACTTAAATGAGTAAAGGAGTCATTCTTTTAAGTGCATTTTTCCTTCACATTTCCTTAAATAAAACAAGTTTAGAGCAAACCATTTGTGGTGATAACACTGCTGGGCAACCATACATAGATATTCATAGGAAGTCTGCATTATTGTCTCAGATGATAATTAAAAAACAAACAGACAAGTGAAGGCAAAGGATGCCTTTGTGCTTAATGTCCTGGCAGACAAAAGAGAACATGTCACTTGAAATCTTTTACTGAAAATATTTGGAAACATCTGTTTTCTTAGTTTACTTGCAGATGCATTATAGCTAGATCTGTAATATTTTCAAATTTATCAAAGTGAGCAGATACTTTAAAACAATTTAGCACCACTTTCCAGGAGCAGGATCACTTATAGCAGTGTGGTCCCTGACACTCATACCCTCAGAGATTCTGCACATAGACCCAACATCCCTCACACTGAGATGTCTCTGTAGTTACTTGCACGTGGCCATTCCCTGGCAGCTGACTGTGTCCCTCTCCTGCCCCCAGCCCCAGGGCTCTCTGAAGGAGGAGTGGTACGTGGCGTTCGTCAGCCGCCCCGAGGCAGAGGCAGCGCTCAGGAAGATAAACAAGGTACCTGCAAAGGGCTGAACATCCCATCATCCTCTTCTGGGCCACAGAGACCAGCAGAATGAAGTACAGCTTCAAACAAGGCTTATATGTGCATGTGGAAATAAATTAAAACCACAAAGATAAATAGAATTATATCCCATTGCTGTGGGAGGTGTGGTTGCTCTGTGCTGCCTCACAGCACATGCCATGAGCTGAAGATGGCAGGTGCCCCATGCCAGGGACTTGTACTGAAGTGCAGCTTATGAGGTCCCATTCAGGGACTTTAAGAAAGGGATTTCAGTGGAAGATTTGTCAGAACATCTGCAATTAAGAAAAGCAGAGAGTGACACAGTATCACTGCCTTTACCTAAATTACAGAGACAATGTCATTATTTTAAGCTGTCTATAAATAAATCACATAGAAACTTTGATGGGCACTTAGCAGAAATGAACTTCTCCTTAAAGTGATGTGAGGTTTGGTCTGACATTTAACTTCCCCCTTTAATGGAATCTCTCCCTCATTTAACACCATTCCTACCTTCCCTAAAAATCTGCTTTTGTAACAGAGAGGAAAATTTTAAGTAGCAAACTGAAAGACATTTGTCAAACGACCTAAATGCTTTAATAGTTTCTCTTACCAGAAAGGATAAAAGATTTCAGAAAGAAAAAAAACACTGAAAAGCCTGAGTGTTGTAGGTAAGGTTGTTACACTGATCGAACCCAGAAGTGTCTGCTATTTGTCATCTTTCATTTTTTCATGTTTCAGGATGGAACTTTCCTGGTGAGAGACAGCTCACGTAAAACTGTTACTCACCCGTATGTCCTGATGGTGCTGTACAGAGATAAAGTGTACAACATCCAGATCCGGTACCAGGAGCAGGATCACTTATATTTGTTAGGAACCAGCTTAAAAGGAAAAGAGGTACTATGCGTTTTTCACACTACATCTCTTCATTGCAAGCATCTCCTGCCTCATTCCTAAGTGTCAGGTGACTGTTCTCCAGGGGTGGAATTCTGCTTATTCTCTTAGAGTCATTCATGGGAGAATATTGTTATTGCTGGAAGTAGAATCAGTTTGTGCTGTTTGCACTCAGGGAATGAAGGGGTGGCCTTAGAACACAGCCATTGGAAATCCATGTGGCTGGTTAGGGAATGCTTGTTTACCACTGAGATACCAGAGAGGGGAAATGCAGAGCTGAGAGCTAATCCATACCTGCCAGCTTTGCAGCTTTGCTCCCAGACTGGTGGCCCAGCCCCAGCCAGCAGGACTGTGTGGATTTGCTGGCACCAGACAGACTGGTCAGCACACTCCTGGCAGTTCTGATCCAGACAGAACCCCCTGGACTGATCAGCCAACTCTGAACTCTTAAGTACAGTCATCACATCAAGCAGATTGACAACATCATGTATTAAACAGACCAAGACTGTATAAATTAATTATACAGCATTGCAGCAGCTTGTACACAGAGTTACTGAGCTACAGATCATGGCAGGAATGAGAACAGTTGATCTGATGGTATTTACTGGATCTTATATATATTTTTATAATACTGATAAATATCTAGAATTTTAAAAAAACCTCTTGTTTCTACTGCTTACTAATAATTCTGACATTTGGGCCTTAACCTTCTCATTTTTTCCATCCCACAGGAATTTTCTTCTGTAGCAGATATCATTGACCACTTCCAAAGAACACCCCTCCTTCTGATTGATGGAAAAGACAGAGGTTCAAGAAACCAGTGCATGTTAAAATATGCTGCAGGACATATTTAAATGAAACCTTAGAGAAGATCACATATGGTACTCAAGACTACTGAAGTTTCAAGATATTTCCCTTTCCAGCAAACTAAAATCATGAAGTCATTAAAATTCATAACTTCAAAGAAAAAGGACTATGTTATTTTTAAATTATGCCTTAAATACAGTACTCTATAAATATAATTTCCCTACAAAGTGTTAATTACTGTCCAATAATCATACAGGACTTGAGAACTTTTTATCTTCCAAGATATGTACATCCTCTTGAAGTTATTTCCACACCAAATTTGATGAACCAGAAATAAATATAAGTACGTCTCTGCTTTCATAGGAGCTCTTTTTTTGGATCAGAATTGCAATTTTGTTATTTGAAGTGATCCTGAGTAGGCCCAAACATTGTCAAAGCTGAGGAGTAGACAAAAGACAATAAAAGCCAACTTTTCCCCCAGTAAATCTAACTATGCTCACTTCTGTGAAAGACTGTGAGTCCAGCCTGGATCTGAGAGACACACAGGTTTCAGTGGCACCAAAAACCTCCAGCCCTGGAAATGCAGGTGCCTGTCAGGACCTGGGTCTGGGTTATTCAGCTGTGAAACTGTTTGTTCCCACTTTTCCAGGAAAACACCACACCCACAGACAGCACATCCTCTCTGCCAGGCCACGGAGGAGCCCAAGCCTCAGCCCACAGCTGGAGTTTTGTCTCTCCTAGAATTCTCTAACCTCACTCAGAAAGAAGCTTCTCTCCACACAAACCTCTCTTCAGCTGTGTCTGACTGAATCAAGCAATTGCATTTTTACAAGGAGCACATCAATAAAATTATCATCATGTGATCCTTAAGTGGCAGAATCCCCCAAATCTCTTAGAAAGCACACACAGCCAGGCCAGACTTAGTTCCTCTTGCACAACTGCTTTCTGTTTTACTGTATTTTAAAAAGAAAAATGGGAACATTCACAGTTCAAAAATACAAGTTGCAGAGTTTTTCCCTCACCTTTGTTAAGTTGGATTTATCCAACTTATTGCCTTGGATTTCAATTTCCTCGGTGTTCTGACAAGACCTCGATTTGATAATTATGACAGACTTTGCCAGACTTTTTCTCCTTTAAAGCCATTTGTGCTTATATCAGTTAAAACACTGGAACCAAAACTCAGGGTAGAAAATACCTTCCATACAATCTGTAAAGCTGCCCAGATAATATAATCAGATTTCACCAACAGTTTTACTTACAGGGATATGTTTTGTAAATGTTCCTTTCTAAGATGTTTAGCTAAGAGCTGGAATTCAAAGTTAGCAAAGTTCATTTCCATGCAACTATGAGCCCAAAAATAAAGATGAAAAATAAAATTTTAAAAATTCTTCAGCTGACAAAAGCTGCTTCTAGCCCAATGTTTTTAAGAGCTCATTACTAATCTGGTAAAAGAAAACTCAGTTCTAATCTATCTTTTTCAAAAAATGTTAAAATTAGGAACAACATCCCCCATATCACCACTGACTCTGTGAGCTGTAATTCTATTCCATTGCCCTGCCTTGAAAAATCTGACAATGCAGAAACACCTCCTATGGAATTGTGTTTTATTAATTTTAAATCATCTCACCAGTGAAAGAGAAATAAAATATAAACCAGCATAACAAATTCTAACACTGCATATTTTTTAAAGTAGAATAAATCTCCATTTGATTATTCAGATAAATATATTTGGTGTAGTAATAAAAATACATCTCAACATTCAAACATGTCCACAAGTAAAGTATGATTGAATATCAATTGTAATGAGCTACATGAAAATAGTGGCTGTGCAAATTTTGGGCCAAGAAGATTTCAGGATAGAGTATTTCAGCCACCAACTCCTCCCTATTTTTGTAACCAGTTGCATTAGAGAGTCATTACAGAAACTGGAAAGAAAAGTACTTTTGCTTTTCCAGAAATAATCTGCTCATTGACCCCTTCCTCAGCAACATTTTTAAGATGAGGAAGGCAGCTCAAAACACAAGTTGCAGTTCCTCCTTCACTGACAATTTCTTCCCCTGAGCACAACTGAGGTGAGAGCAATGACTTAAAGTAAATTTCAAATCTTTTGTTACTGTTCCAACATGTCTTTGTTTAAAAGGAGAAAACCAAGTGAAAAATTTCATGCCCAGTTTCCTGACGTTTTTAGTTAATTACATCAGTCTTTCCAGCCCTAGCGGGCTTAATTTGGGAAATGTGGGTTGAAAAACCCCTCTCAGAACCAATAACCTACTTTTTTTTCCCATTCCACATGTTTAGTTTAAAATAAAAATAGTCTAACTGCAGGAAACTATGCTATCATTGTACAGTTCAAAGTTCATTAAAAGAAAGAAGATGAAGAAGAAAGGAGAAGAAGCAGTTTCAGCAGTATTAATAGAAGACAGTACATGAAAATGGATGTTACTTAATCCGCCAAACTCCAAGTCTTTTCTTCAGCTTCTCTTAAATCTTTGGCCTTCACAGGATGGCTGAAATTCAAAATAAGGTCACAAAGCAGTAGCTGGCTTTCCACTGAAAGACAAAGGGCAGTGCATCAGCATGGTATTTATGGAACGACAGGGAATGCTAATCTGCATACAACATTGGTTTAGTGGTCATCTATCAACTCATCCAAAAGTTGAAGGGTTGCCTTGTTTTGCTTACTTCAGGATGGTTAAATTCAGTTTGGTGTGAGCACATTGGTAAGATTTGCTTTAGAAGACTCTCAGTCAGGATTGACTCTGATCACCTAACAGGTGTTTCCCATGGTTAACTAACACAATTCCATTGCTCTGTAGCTACTGTTTCATTAATTTTTCAAAACACAAGAGCAAATCTATTGCTTCATGACATTAAAACCCAGTTGTTTGACATAGGAAACCAGGCCATTCACAACTGCACACTCCTAGAACAATATCTTAAACAGTTTCTTGTTTAACTGCATGGTGAAGTCAGAATTACCATTTATTTTCTTCAACTCACTGGACATTGTGTCAACATTTTTAATCGCAGCCTCAAGGTTAAACTGCCCATCAGAATTTTTGATCACCTGTATGAAATAGGAACAAAACATGACTGGCAGGGTATATGTGATTCATAAACTCATTGATTCAGATAATCATAATAATAATGAAGTTTTTCTTTCATTTTCTCAAATAATATTTTAACTAAAACTTCCCCCAGTTTATAATTATCCACTCAGACATGGCAGATTACAACTATGGAAGGTGAGTACTAAACACTCAGGGTTGGGGCTTTTTTCTGTCACTTTTTTCTTATACAAACAATGGCAATGAAATTAAGCACGTCTACAACTTCCTTTCCTCATAGTTTCATGTTTGTTTTCAACCAACCTTTTCCTACAGAATCTAAAATTAATCAAGAATAATCATTCAGCCACAAGATGGAGCTACAGTGACATTAACGTGAAGAACACACCTGGTCACTATTAGCACTGAGCGTTAATGAACCTGCCAAAACATGCCCAGAAACATTTGTAATTAGTTTATAATCAACATCTTCTTGTCTACTTTAGACATCGTATTCCCTGCCTTTATAATTCAATTAAAAAACAATCAAAATCTAGAGAAAATTAAGACTAGAAGCTGTTTGAAATGAAGTATACTTTGAATTTTCAAATGTATATTATACTCCTTTTTAGGAATTTCTTTTCCTTGTGAAAAATTTCAAAGAGAAGTACACATAGCACAATTTCTGGCCTAGTTGTAAGCTCTCTACTTATCATTCAGAAATTCTAATAAAATCTGGAAAAACTCTGGGTGATTCATAAATAATGTTCCTTATGTAGAAAACCTCAGCACATTACGAAGCATGACCAAAAAAATTAACATACATTTAACACAGATTCTTTGTCAGAGTCTCTCTTCCCTTCAGTCAGTGGCCTTATATTGTGTTCATCAGTCAGGGACAAGGATCCTAAAAAGAAAACCCCCAAATTATTAAAGATTAGTATGTATAAAATATATAATAGCATTTAAAAATATAATAACTAGACCTTATTCTCATTAGTGTTATTTGAAAGTAGTGTCTAAGAGGTCAAACAGTTTTAATTCTTCATGAGGAAGAATCAAAACCTTGTATTGTATTTATTTTACTTTCTTTTAGGGGAAGCATTTCAGAATTTTTTCAGGAGTTCAGTGTGGAATTACTAACAGTGAATAAGGGTATGTGTAATGGTGATGAAGAATTCCTCAAACATATTCCTGTATTTTTTTAATTGAAAACTTTCTGAGCAATCTAAAAAGGCATTGCAATTGTTTTCTAACATCAATTTATGGAAGGGAAATCTAAAGCACACCCAAAAAAAGTCAAGTGTTGATTATCTGGTGTGGTGCCTCTCTCCCCCACCCCAGCCCCTCTGCCCAGGCCACTCCCTGATCTGAGGTTCTTTAAGAGCCCTTCAGACGCTCTTTTGGCACTGTCTGCTGGTCAGTAACAGAGCTGAGATTAAATACCAGATCCCCGGGCTTGTTCTTCCCCCATTCTTCCTGCTCCTCTCTCCTTACACGACAGGACGCCTTCAGGCAAGTTGAAGCGTGTGACAGTCACTGGAAAGCTGTTTCAACATTAAAAAAGGAGGGAAAAAAAGGTGAGAGGGGTTATTTCACCCTGGGGTGTTTTCAGAAGTGGTGCAATGACCTGAGGAAGAGGGTGCTCAGCTCTAGGGCACACAGTCAGAGTGTCCCCCTTTGAGTGCCCTCCAAAAAGGCTCTCAGTGAGGGCATAGCTCCCTTGGGCTCCTGGGGGTCACTGCCCTGCACAGGGTGAAGGCCCTGCACGGGAGACAATCCTAAAATCTTCTCCAGCATGAGCTGTAAAATGGTTTGTGCTGGAAGGCACCACAGAGGTAACTGGTCCCAGCCCCCTGCCATGGGCAGGAAACACCTTGCACTGGAGCAGGTTGCCCCAAGGCCTGTCTGACCTGGCCTGGACAGCTGCAGGTGCTGCTGGGGCTGCAGCAGCAGGAACCCAGCCCTTCCCAGCAGTGAGGACACTGCTGTGAACACAGCCTGGTCCCTCTCTGCCAGCAGCCCCCAGCAGCAGCGTGGGCAGACCCCCACACGGGCAGCCCCAGGGCTTCGCTGCCTCCTGCTCTCTCAGCAAGGAAAGCCCGTGGGGTGTCCCTCTTCCAGGACACGGGAGGTCAGAAGGTTGCAAGAGTCCTGGGGGAGTCACAGTTTTAGGAGTGGGTGGTAAAAAGTAACTGCCAACGCTGCAAGAGGTGAAGAAGAAATGGGGAAGAGAGGACTGAGGTGTCAACAGGGTGTGGTGAATGGTGAATGAATTGCCTGTTGTCCTTTGAGGCCCTGCCTGTGGAGAGCTTATAATGGGTTGCAGCAACTAATTTATAAACAGAAAGTTCTTTTTTGTCATCAGTTTAAATTCATATGGAGTAGAGTAAGTTATACTATTTGAGCAAAGCTTAATAATGAACCTAAATTCAAGGAGGCCAAGAGAGGCCCTTTACTAGACAGATCTATCCATTTAGACAATGCTCAGAGTTAATTTAGCAATGAACATTGCCCTCAGAAGCACATACCTGACTCGAGTTGGAATCAACAAAAGCTGCTAACTAATGTCCTGGGCTTGGGAACTGCTCATTTCTTCCCCAGTGTGTGCTGTAGTATTTAAAGCCAGGGACACCAGGCAGGGGAATGACTGTCAGCACTTTTCTTTAATTTACTGGAACCACTTTTCCTGCTGCTCAGCATTCATCTGTATTTTGAACTTGCTGTTTGGCAGCAGTGGAGAAGGAATAACCAGCACCTCAGAGGAGAGTGGAATGACTTGGATGTGCAGTAGAGAACAGATGGACAGGGTGTGCCTGGGACGTGCTTTCATGATGTTTCTTCTTTAAAATAAAGCATTCTAAATGTATTGGTTTGTGACTGCGGGGGAAGCTGAATTGCAACTCAGAACAGCATTTTCTGGTCTGGCACAATTAAGCTGTGATTCAAAGAGAAAACATGATATGCTGCTTACACTGTGGGGCTTTCTGGAGATGAGAAATGCAGAGCAGAAAACCCTTCACGCACACACTAATTCCTGTACTGCAGTCTTTCAGTTTACAACCTCTTGCCAGCACCTCAGTGCAAACCACTTAGCTGTGCCCTTTCTGTGGGCCTCGAAGGAAAAAGTCCAGCTGAAGCTGCTGATTTTGCTGGTAGAATACAAAATATAGAAAATATAGCTGTGTACAAGTGAACATATAAGGTGGTTTTATGTATCTTTGATATACAAAAGAACCCACAAAAGTGTATATAAATATAAATACAAAAAAGCAAAATGGTATCCTAGCAAGATCCTGAAAATATTTGTGTCAGTAGAAGGAGCAGTCATTTGCTTCACTAACCTGTAAAGCAGAATGCTTCAACTGATAAACCCCTGTTTCTGTCAGTTTACTTTCTACATTTGGATGTTTTTTCCACATCCTACAAATAAGCTATCACATTGTACTTAAATTCTGTAAACTAACAGTATAAAGAAAACCAGGATATTGTAATGACCAGAAAAATCAGATTCAAAATATGTACAATAAACTGAGTTGCCAGAACTAATCAGACAAACCAAATAGAGTGGTACTTAAAGGCAAGGCCTTTCTAAAAATAATCTTCAATAATGTGAGATATTAACCAGCAAGGTGACCAACAGTGCAGGAGATTGACTGTACATGGCATTTTTTTAAGAAGGGAAAAAGAGAATAAGAGGTATTTGATTTCTACACTCAAACTTACTTGGAACTGAAACACTTTCTGGATTTTCTTTATGAGGCAATATTTCAACCTGAAACACTGAAATGACAGGTTTAAATTATTAAATTATGCCTCTATGAGGAGCATTCTCGTAGGTGTTGCTAGCAATTTCACAGAGAGCACTTCGGTTTATGAGCTGCAGTTTGCTCTTTGCCTGAAGTAAGCCCGCAGGTTTATGTGCAAAGCCCCCCAGAGCTGAGCTGGCTGCACCTCTCTTTAATCACGGGCTGCTCTGGCTCTGTGTGGGACTTTAACACACAAAACCCCTCTGTCCCCACAGGCTTTCGGACAGCACATTCTGTTAGGGCAGGTGAAGCTGCTCAGACACTTTTATGAATCCCTGATAAAGACAGAATTATGACCAAACCAGTTCTCTAAGGAGCGGAAAAGATCAGGAAGACTAGAAATATGTTTTAGGATGAAGAATTAGGGTTATGATGTTAATCAGCAAGCACTGCAGGCAGCTAAAACAGGCAGATCACTCCACAGAACTGCCTTTCTCACCTGTGCAGTAAAATTACCTTGAGTATAACTTCAGGCAAAATAAAACAGTTAAATATATAACCACTGGACAGGAGAGTTTGAAAACAAAGGATATACAAAATTGTTTTCCTTTGTAGTCAGAGATGAAGTAGAAAGAGAGAAACCACGATCTTGTATTGTGTCTTACGGTTACAAAGATGTTTTAAAGCAATTGTTCTAATGGGAAGAAGAAAAAAAATGTATTGACTTCAAAGTCAAACACTATTTTAGTGATCAGCTTAATAAACATTAGGAGAGTCTGTCTTTTAAGGAAGTCATATTTATGCCACTGCAGTTACAGATGAGACATAAGGAAATCACAGAATCACCAAGGCTGAAGATCATCTAATCCTACCATCTACCACCATAATCACCCTTAAACCATATCCCCAAGTGCCTTATAAACTTTTACTGAAAATATTACCATTTGCTGTTACTTTGAAGGCTTTACCTTTCATAAAAAATTCCCTAGTGGGTCTAATAGGAGAGTTTAAAGTTTCAATGCCTGTTATTAAACTTCCACATGAAAAGCTTTGACAAAAGAGAAACTGATTTTTTACCATCACCTGAGTATAACAATTTTTAATCCAGACTGTAAGGGAAAGTCAAATAGAAACCAAACCAACACACACAAAATACCATGCAACCATGACAAATGACAGTGATTTCTGATAAAATAATGTATTGCATAAGCTCTGGAGCACATGTCAAATTTTAAGTCATGAAAACTGGTAAATGCTGAAGGCCAAAAAAAGCCTGACCAGATCAGGGTACGAAGACAGTAAAGCAAAAGCCAAACTTTGTCTTTAAAAGTTACAATTCAAGTAGCTGAGGCAACGAGTGGCAGGTGGAAAAGGGTGCTAAGCAAACAGCCTTGCCTTAATACATGCTCATGAAATAGGACGAGTAAACCCTGAGTTAAAATATATATTTGTGGCATAGTATGATGGGTGAAACCTGTTTGCTTGAGTTTTCAGCCAGAAAACTTCAAGAAATTATGTAGCACATAATGTCACATTATGTTACATTATGTAACACACAATATAATTTTCTGAGGATGTTTTAATAATACTTGATTAAGAAAATATTAAAATCACTAGTGTTGCACCTACAGAATGAAAACTACTGCAGCCTTTCACAGCAGAAATGTAATTATTTTTAAACAATAAATAGCATAAACTTATGCTTTGTAGATAGTCTGGAAGGTCTCCACTTGGTGATCTGGAAAGTTTTTTATGTGTAGTAATATGGATAAAATAAATATGTGTAATAGGTTCTGAACTATAGCTTTTAAGCTTTTAAGTGGTTCTTAAATGTAGTATTTAAGGTAATTATAGAGCCTGGTAAGATTGGAATATTCCGTAACTGAAGACAAGTGCACATCTAATGCTAATACAGATGGAATTGTGTGCTGAAACTACTTAGTTGGTATAAATATCTTTCATGTAAAAATAAAGGTATATTTCCTGCAGCTCATTCATGTATAACATTTGTGCTGCTCAATTTTTTAGTAAAGTGAGGTAACTAGGTGCAGAGTTTTTTAAAAGATGAACAGTAAATAACAATTATGTTTCTGGTGGGATAATTTGGGCAATTAATCGTAAATGTTATTTTTAGTGGATCTTTGGGAGATTCACAAATAATTTTGCTTTCTTCATAGTCCATATATCATGGAAAGGGAGAGCTACTGGTGAAAGCTTGGCATGCAAAGCCTGAGCCACTGGAATTTGGAAGCACAACTGGTCTTGCAGTGGTTTTTAAAGTGAAATTCAGATACATTCATGAGTTGAGTGAAGATTTTCAAGAAGCATTTAGAAATTCCTCATGCTTTCTGGAGTTCACAATAGAAGTGATTTCTGATGCTATCAAATATTTTTCCAGCTCGTAATAAACCCATTGAAATGACACTGGGATTGACAGGAATTGTGAACTTTTACTTGTTCATGAGCAGCTGTTTAAGGCCATAGAACTGTGTCTGCTTCTGGTTCTCAGGGACACTCACATCTGCTTCTCTGCACCCTTTCACACCAAATGCCATTTGAAAAGATTTTGTTCATCCACCCAGGGAGAGTAACTTTATAAAACAAGGAATTTTGAAATTGTCTCCAGATCCTAAGAAGCCAGTGAATGCAGTTTGCCTTTTGGAAAACACTGAGCCCTTTTGAATGAGATGTCATTGCTTAACAGCTCTGGTTTTACAGGTATTTCACTAGTGCTCTTTTATCTTCCTAGATTTTCATTTCAGTAACAACATAGTGCCTGAAATACTGCAGAGAGAAATAAGGGAGTGTGCTAATACCAGTAAATCGAGTTTATAATTTCCTACACTGCAAATTATCCCTTCTTCATTTAAATGAATTTAATACCATAAATTGTGATGGTTACAGACACGATGTAGATGTTACAGCTTCTATTAGCTGCTTCTCTTGTAATTATCCACATTATTTTTCATTTGCCAGCTTGCATACATTACTACATTTAATGCCCTATAAACATTAGAGGTACAGAAATGAGAATTGAACAGAAGAATTTCATTCTGCTCAGGGAAATGGTATTATCACTTTGAAATTACAGGCTTGATTACTTCTGTTGCTTTTTTAGAAGACTTCTTTTTGATTAACTCATGAAATGGCCAAAAGGAGGCACAACAAAACATCCTGAACCAATTCCTGTCTTGGCTGTTTGAATGGGCACTTCCCTGTAACTAAGACTTTTCTACAAATTATTAATTTCATAAATAAAGACTTCACTCTTGCAACACTGCTCATACTCTATAAATACAACTGTGTCACAAATTCCACCTAACACACTCTCAGTAGCACAGTCTCTGGAAGATGGGAAGGTGGAATTGGAGAGCAGCAAGACAGAAGCCACTAGATGCCCTCCTTCCCACAATCAAAGCGTGTTAGGCAAAGGAAGGGGAAAGCAGCAACACGCTTGCCTGAAAAGGGTGGTGATCCAGCCCCAGTGTGAAAATGACAAGTATCTAATAGATGTCGGATAATTAATGGCACTGCCTTAAAAGCACACTGTGTTAGCTTCCCACTCAGGGAGCCTGTGATCCCAGGGGGAAGGCTGTAGCAGGGGAAGGAATGCAACACACACAGAAGCTGCTCACTCTGTGCTGTCAGAGTGATTATCCCTCCCAGTGCCATCCCCAGGAGGGAATTCGGGCATATTCAAGGAACCCAAAAGGAAGCCTTTTCCTTTCTGCTGACTGCAGTGACAGCTGAGAGACAGTGACAGCTGGACCTCCTCCTACTGAAGTTCACTGGTCTTCAGCTCTGGTTTGTGCATTTATCTTGAGGAAAACCTCATGTCTGCATGTCCTGGCTGTGTCTGTGTGTACCTGGGTGAGCTGCCATGCTGGACGTGCAGACATGGAAAAGTTTTATCGTGTTCTGAAACAAATAAGCAAACTGAAATACTGGAGTTTGTTCAGATTCTTTTAGCAGAAGAGAGAATGTGTTAAATCAGTTATTTCAGATGGAATTTAACAGCTTTTCAACTGGAAAAAGTGCTCTGAAATAGCTTTGACAGCAGTGAATCAGTTATTAGCTGTGATCATTTTGTGGCAGCTACTTAGCATCAAAGACTAAGACCTGTCCCTGTCTCTGGAGGGATTTAACAGACATATAGATGTGGCACTTGGGGACACGGTTTAGTGGTGGCCTTGGCAGTGCTGGGGGAATGGTTTCATTTGATGGTCTTAGAAGTTTTTCCTTCCTAAACAATTCTATGATTCTATGTTTTCAAAATTGGGAAGTCAGGCCCTTCTCCCTGTTGCTTCACCAAACTTGGTTTACATCTAAGAAATTCAATAAAAATTAATGCCAAAATTATGCTTCTTTTCAGGGTCTGTCCTGTTCAAATAAATTTTACATATATACCATTGCTTTCATTTCTTATCTAATAAAAATAATTTAAAATATACTATGAAACTGTATGAGAAAAAGTAACCCAGAACTCCTCAAAAAAGAAAAAAATGAGAATTTGGAAGACTGTTCCAGGAACAGGTCTGACAATTGGTAATTTCTCTTGTAAACTCTAAATGGGTGAAATCTTTTATGACATTACTAGATTTCTTTGGAACCACAGAGAAATAATTTTATGACAAATTAGGCACATTTAAATGCAGCAAAATATCTATAGTTATACAGAATTCCCATTTCTCTGCATTCTGATATATTAACAGTGACATTTAACCAGAGAAATATTTCACAACCCTTTTTTATTGTGCTCATTTTTCAACAAGTTTGGAAGCCAGATAAATCATGGAGAAGGTCTGTGCAATTTGGTTATCAGGCTGATGCTGCAGACACACTGGAACAGCACCACAGCACAAAGAAATGGGAGGTGCTCCCCCTTCCCACAAATAACACCGGAGCTGGATTTAGTGGTAAATAAAGGAAGTCAATCCTAACATTTTAAACTGCCTGAACAGGAAATAGCATCATTTATACATCTCATAAAGTGGAATGTGGCTGTCAAGAGTTGGTAACAGCTGACAGTGTACTTGCCTTAGGAATCCAGGCACCCTTTCAGTGCCCTTGCCTCCTTGTTCCCCTGCACATGATGGACCTGTGATCCCTCCAGCAGGGTGAGAAACAGATTCCAGACATCCTCAGGTGCAAGGTAAGGCATGTTTGCCATGCCAGCTGCATCTCTGCCTTCTGTGCCGATGTCAGCTGTGTGCTGACACCAATAAACTCACAGACATGTTTTCTGCTGGAGGCACTACACAGATGACATCAATAAAAGGTTCAATAAAAGCTTTTTCTTCAGTTTCAAATCCAGAGCTAATTAATACTTGCACACTGTGCCTTCTACCCTCATCATAGATAGTCTAAAATCCAGACTGTGTGGATCCTGTGCAGAATTGCATATTATATAAGTGCTTGCAATCAAAATATCCTATCCAGCCCAGCAGATGCTTTGGCTGCCCCTCAGCAGCAGACAAGATAGTTTCCTGGACTTTTATAAACTTACATTGTGAGGCTTTCTCCCTTGACATCCCAGGTATATTTTTTTAATAGGAGGTATGGCAAAATATTTAGATAAAAGGGTGCTCTGTTTGCTGTATTTTGCAGCCAGGCAAGATTTGCTTCCCAAAATTAGTTGACTCATTTGCAACCCTGAGCAGCAGCAGGAATGAACTCCCTGACAGGGTCAGTCAGCTGTGCTGAGAGCACATCCCAAAAGAGTGGATGTGCCTGTGGAGCTGTGCACCCCGGACATTTGCAGATCCAGGCACTCTGATCTGGCTGCAAGGACTGAAATTACCTGGCCAAAGTTCCCCCCTTTTCTGCTTGGCTCCCACTGAAAGTAGAGAAACATCCTTGTGGCAAAGAGCTGTGGGTTCAGCCAGACAACACGTTTACAAAGCACTGGATTAGGCTCTGTAGGAACCAAGAAAATAAAAATTGCCCATTGAAAACTGGAGCTTTGCAAGCTGATTTATCTGGTTATTTTTGTTCTCACCCTCAAGAACTTGAGGAATTTGCTATAGAACAGTTAGGTTAACTTTGGAGAATTCATGCACATTCACAGATAACATTACTTGACAGGTATTACACCAATTTCCTAATCCATTCACATTATTCCTCTGCACAGTTCTCAGAAGGAATGAAATAAAGCAAGATTATTTCTTAAGGCTTAATACTGCTTAATATCTCTTTTGACATGTCTGGGACATGTAAATCACTGTGAATTTCCCTCTAAAGTTAAATGAGATAAACTGAAATTAGGCAAAATGGAAATGGTAAAAATGTTCTGACATTAATTGCCAATTTATGCATATTAGTGCAGGTTTTTTGTTGCTGACAATTGTAAGAGAGAACTCTAAATAAGGAACCTATGAAATTAAAAACTTCTTTACCTGTGTAAATATTCACCTTTTCTGAGTATACTTGTCTCAATATTTTATTCACAAAACCCCTCCTGTAATTTTAATTTGAATTAATATTCCTCAAAGATATTTACTTTAAATTTACACTCTTGCAATGGAGATAATAAGAAAAATGAGCAGCTACAAAATAAACTGTTCACTGCTGGTCAGGCTCCTTGTTCATGGCTTTAATTACCTGCAGGGTTTTGTTAACTGCAGAGGTTCCTGTGCCTCAGAAAGAGACCTAGCCTCTGAACTAAATCCATGAGAGCACAACAATGTTATTCAATCAGAAGTACAAAATTTTTCTTAGTGAAGATCTGAATACAACAAAAAGCTTGGCCTTGAAGGGTTAAAGTACAGTGTCATTGCAGCAACCAAACAGTAAAAATCTTTGTGTGACTCTAAAATCAAGGAAGAAAGAAAGCAGGGATAACAAGATCACAGAATAAAAGGGTTCTGCTGAGATAATTACTCTGTCTGGTACACGTCCCTTAGTAATATACATTTGTAACTTTTATACCTTGTCATCTGATCATGACTTGTGGTCTTTGGTACCTTGGTTGATATCAACAACTGATCACTGAACTTTGGGATCATTTTGGTGTTGCTGCTCTGTGCTCATCCTAACCCCACCTTAGTACTTAAAGGAAAAGATGGGGCTCCACTGAAAGTCATGGGAACATCTATTTTCTGGAGAGATGATGACATTTTACTGTCCAAGCTTTTTATGACACCCAGTTTATACTGCTTCAGTGCCTGCTTTTTATAGCTTTCTCCTCTAGCAAGAACTTTCAGTGTAAATGTGTAAGAAATGTTTATAAAGAATCACAAAGAGAGGAATCTGGAAGTGTAAAATCCTACTCTGACTTACTTTAATCATCATATCCCATCAGGGGAATGTGCACTGTGTACATATAACAAATCCTAACCCCTCTTGCAAATCAGCCTTTGGGGAAGCAAAAATTCATCAGCTCTCTGATACTCAGTGTTTTATAATCTACTCATTGGGTTTCCTGTCAAGAAGGCCATCTCTTAACTGTTACAAGTTTGGTTCTGATAACTGTACCACTGAAAAATAAAAGTGCCACAAAAAGATTCACAAATACAAGTATGCAGTCATTCAAAAATCAGGAGGTCAAAATACTTCACCAAAATGATTCATGTAAAGTTGTTTTATCACCTTTTTCTTAACAGTTTCTCTGACACAAAGGCCTATCAGCTGCTGAACATCACTGGGCAGCCTGGCCTCGGTCACTTTTTGAAAAAGCTGCCAGAAGCAACTTTCATGTCATTGTTCATTAACACTTTGATCACATTAGCAAGGATTTGTTGGCAACTGCTGGTGCAGTATAATACATTTTAAATGCTTTGGATGTAGAGTCTACTGTGCCTAACTAGGCTGGCATTGCCCACTTCTGAAAAGGGTTGCATGATTTACCACTTAGCCCAGGCACTCTTGTTTGATTAAATCCCTCTTTCCTTGCTGCTGGGAAGCAGAACTGGCAGCAACAAAGCATCTTTAATATTCTGTGTAGCACAGCTCTAGAGGTCTTTGAATATATAAGTTCAAATTTTGGTTTAAAAGCTCCCTAAATTTCATTTTACTTGGCTGCAAATAGGCAACTTGAAGGTGAGCAAGTAAAATATTACAGCTGATGCAGAAAAAATTTAAATTTCCACCTACCAATGTACTTCAGTCTAAGGTGAAGCTCGCTTGTGAGTCACTGGAGCATTCCCACCTCGTCTCTGTAGAGCTGCCAGATTAATGAGTCTGTCATGGATAACCCAGGGGCTACGGGATACAGCAGCTGGGAAGTGACATAAAGTCACTTTAAATAAAGCTCTCTACACCTGTCAGATAGTTAAAATTTTTGGACAGTGCAAACAGTTAATGATGTGAAGAGTAACCTGGTTAATAGGCCTAGGAACAACCCGTTTAACTGTTTTCAGAAGAAATCAATCTGACTATTGATAGTTCATATGATAATATATGATAACTTAATATATAATAACATATTATTATTAACAATTAGCAATTCCAGTGCTCCTCTTCATTTGTCTAAGCCTTGATGGTGCCACCAGTAAATGGAAGCACTTTGGAACAGATTGTTTAGGTGTTCTCCAGACTGCATGTGACACTATTCTCTCCAACACTGTCATGTGGATAGCTGTGTAGACAGTCAGATTTTGGTCTTTTCCAAGATTAAGAGAGGAAAAAGAAAAGCTTTGGTCATTAAAATGACAGATTTCTCAAGCAGGCAGTTAGAACAATGAAAAGCAAGACACATTTCATAAAAACCCATATGCAAACAAAATGCTTTGTCTGAAAAATTGGTGACTACTGAAACTTTGCCGATGTGTGGACATTTTTTCCAAACTGGAGTGTATGCTGCAAGGAGAGCAACACCATCGACCTTAACAAACTTTGAGGTGGAGCAAGGTTAGCAGGAACTTACCAGTAAAATGCTGTTCAGGAGCTGCAGTCTTATCTCACATTTCCCCCACCTTGTATTATCTCCAGGGTTGTGTCTAGTACAGTCAGATCCAGGCTACTGGATTTTTTTCCAGATAAACATCCTCCTGAGGACTTCGAATGAATCACAGAATGGTTTGGGTTGGAAAGCACCTTAAAGATCATCTTGTACCACTCCCCTGCCCTGGGCAGGGACACCTTCCACTGTCCCAGGGTGCTCCAAGCCCTGTCCAACCTGGCCTTGGGCACTGCTGGGGATGGAGCAGCCACAGCTTCTCTGGGCAACCTGTGCCAGGGCCTCCCCACCCTCACAGGGAGGAATTTCTTCCTAAAACTTCAGAAGTTTCCATAAAATGTGGTTATTTTATTTTTATGCTACAATTTCTTCCTTTCTGTATGATGTTTCTTGGCTGGTTTTCCTATAGTTTTTGTAATTATATTTGTAAGGACTTGATAAGGACTCACTTCTCTGTTTGTTTTATTTAATGAATTTGAGAATTTGGGGTTTACTCTGAAGAATAAACGAGTATTTTCAAGTAACCAGAGTGGAACTCCAGTAGTTACACACAGCAGAATTCAGAGATACTTGCCCAGACATCAGCTGGAAAATGAATAATAACTTTACTTCTTCAAGCATTTAAAATATTTTCTGACTACTTTGCTTTTGAAATGAGGAAGATGCAGTAAGTGAACAACTGTCCCCTTACCTCTGTCAGTCTGAGCAGATTGTCTAGGACTCGAGGATGAGGGGACCAGGCAGTGGTGTGACCCTTTGCAATGACAATGCAGAAGCAATGTCACACAGTTTCTCTGCCACCACTTCTAACACACCTCGTACCTGGCTGCAGAGCCCTCCCTTCCCCACTCTGACTTTGCCATCATGATGATGATGATATACTGCCAGGACTTTTCCAGCTGGATCCCATAAAATTTCTTTGCTGCCTACTCTAACAACACTTTGACAAGCTGGGATAGGAAAAAATGGATGCATATAATTTTTTCTTCAAAGGTCATTATGGTTCATCTCCTTCTGCTGTAACCCTGTGGTGTGGTCACAGGTGAAGTGACAACAGGACAGAATTGGGGGACTGCAGGAGGAAGTGGCTTTTAAATATTTTCAAGTGGTCACTATTTGATAGGGCTCAGCCTGAAAGACAGACTGGGTGAGGAAGCAGAAGACTGTGTCTGCTTTATAAAAGAGAAGATAAAATATTTATGAGATCTTTTTTCTTTCTCTCTTCAGCATTATTAGCATTATGGGAGGCTTAGTCTGGATTTCTGACATCCTCACAAATTTATGCTGTTCAGATAAGGAGTTTCTATTCACTGTAACATGAACCTTCCATACCCTGCACTCAGGAAGTTCTTCCATGACTTCAAGGTTGCAGAAACCTTTGCAGGCCGATTTCTGAGGTGTGTTCTGACCCAGGGCACACTGCACAAGGACCACCACAAACCAGTTCAAGGGGATGCTGGAAATGTGATGGAGGCACAGAGAGTGGGTGGCTGTTACATTGATTTTTCTTAAACTCTCTCAATTTCAAGGAACACATGAAAGAGAATGCTAATTTTGTTGTTGCTGTTGTTTACTTTTATAGCTCTCTGTACTACATAAACTCAAAGGAATGAAAATATGCTGTACACTTTTCTCATGCTCAACTCTATCCAAATCCCAGACGATTAAAAGAAGACTTCAAAAATTGCAGGAGGGGATCTGTTGTTTCCCAACTATTTCCTCATCTCATATGCTCAGAGACATAACCTGATGTGAATTTTTGACCCATTTCAATTTGGGAACTCTTACTCATCAGGATTTATCATTGCAGCTCATTTTCTGCCTGTGCCTCCTCAGGAAGACTGTAATTTTTTTTCATTGCAAATGGATTGCCTGGGATAAATACCTGACTCTTATTTTGTAGGCAGGGAAGGTCAATAACAACCTTTATAGAATCTCTCCATAAAAGGTGACAATAAATAACAGTTTAACCTCTAATCTATATTAACAGACTATGTTTATTTATTGTTTGACTTGTGCAGAGACAAAGACAGGTAATCCAAAAGGAGCAGTCACAATAGAAGGTAATGACCTTCTTTTACAAGAATGAGCAAAACCCATTTCACTTCAGCATCATGCACAGGGCTATTTTGCAAAGAAACACTGTGTGTTAGTTGTTGAAACTTTTTCATGCATTCCCCGAAACAAACTACACTATTCTGAATATTTTCTTCTCTGTGCAGTAAATAAAGACTTTCATGTTGACAATGCTAATATTAGATTTTAAAATATATTTGCATTTGTGTTTTTTGTCATTTTTTATTGCATTTTATAAATCCCAGAGCAGAGACCCACTAAGCTCACTTGGAGAAAGCCCCGTTTCTTGGGATAGCATCATGCAGTGACACAGGTGATCAGGTGGGATTTCAGTGTGGTTTGCTGGCTGGACCTGTGGGGACCTTATTGCAACCAGAACTGTGGATAGGAGTTGGGAGCACAATCCAGGAAGGTTAATTTTAAGTGGCTTTTAAAATGGAATGACTTCATATGAAAATGATTTTCAAGGGTAGATATTCATGATGCAAAGTAATCTTAATATATTTTAGTCTAATTGGTGCATTAAACTACTAGATAATAATGGGAAAGATGGGAAGGGGGAGCAAGAAAATTTTATCAGTACTTGTAATTCTGGGATATAGCAAAGCCGCTGTGGCATTTGGGGGACAGAATAAGAAATTACTGGTAAATGTTATATATAAGTTATGCAATTTTTTTGTTCCATCCAATAAATATTTTCTAATATATGAATATATATATATAATTAAGTTGTTTTTACTTACTTTTACATTTCAGTAACGCACAAGACAGGTGGCTGGAAAATGCTCTTCAACCTTAAATCACGTACCTAGAAATAAGAAGCTAATTTTTATTTACAGAAAAACATCTGCTCGCTATTTAACTTGTTCTTAAAATACATCCTCTTGGTTTAAGAACACCTTAAAAGATCATTCAATTAATTTTTAGTCTCTTTTTTCACTAAGTGAAAGAATCAATTTCGAGCTGATTTTTAAAGATTTTTTTCTTCTTCTTCCTACTTTATGAAGCCCGTTTGTAACATCAAAAGGTAAAAATCTCTCACATGAAGAAACTGAGGCAGCAGTTGAAGGATTATTAGAGTTGTAATTACGTGAGAGGGGTTTTCGGAAGGTGCTGAGTGTAACAGAATGTAAATTCTAGGACAGTTTGCATTGCCTTAGTGTAGGAAATACGAAAAGAAAGCCACAGTTCTGAGAATGGAAGATTTTAATTTTCTTTTCAATTACTGAAGGAGTTTGATACCAGTTCTGTAAATGTACAGAACAGGTTTTTTCTACTTATTCTGGTTAATAAGAAATGGCAACAGACCTGCTCAGCACTGTGGGAAAGTTCAGTGGCAATTTTTGAAAATAAGGCCTTGGAAACACATTGGCCTTCCAAAACAGTCATCCAAAATACCCAGTCTTATATTCCTCCATTTTTGGCTTTGCAATTTAGCTTTCTGATTCTCCCATTTCATTATATGCAGTATTGTGTGGATCCATTCTAATAAATTCCATTACCTGGAACAATGAGGTTGAGCGCAATTCAAATCCTGAATTAAATGCAAATCTAGCAGCAGAAAAATGGATTTACTGGTATGATAGGATTTGAAATATAAATATCTTGCATTAAATATAAATTTTAATTAAATAAAAGAAAGATATTGTAAGGACTGGCATTCAAGTGTTGTATCTGTGACTAATTAAGTGTGCATTGTGAGAACAGCATGGAGATCACACACTGGTGCCTTTGGAAGCAACATACAACTGTCTTTGTAAATATTTTTACTCAGTTTTGGACAAATGGTCAACTGGAAGAACCTCTGCAGAAGACAGATGTCCTTTTTTCAGGGTTGGCAATGTTGGTTTTGACACCACAAGTATTTGACTTTGAGATTGAAATTGTGAAGCCTTTCTACTGAATGGATTTACTGCAGGACTATTGCATTATTTCTTTGAACTTCCAAACAGAAGAAGAAGAGATTTCAAATCATATCAGCAGCCAGATAAGTACAATCTTAATTGCAATATCAATATGGAACAACTTTAAAGCTTTATGGCTGTATAGTCCTTTGTGCTAACATGTGGATCACAGCAACACACAAAGGAGTTGGGCTATGAACCCAGGACAATTTTCCTACATTTCTGCTCAGTTCTTAGTTGCAGGGGAAAAAAAAATGGTGTTGCTATTTTCCTCTTCTTTTAATGGGGAAAGGTGTTTCTTTTCCTTTTTTTGTTTTGCTTTGTTTTGCTTGTTTTTTGTGGTAAATACTACTTTGTACACACACAAGGGAATTCAAATAATTAATTGACGTTTGGAAACATGGAAGACGATTGTGATGTCTTCTCATTGCAAGTACATAAATCCCAGAAATATGGAAAATATACCCCTGAGGAAACAAGGGTCCTATTTTCTTTATGCCAGATAACTTTCTTGACAACTTGACAGTATCTGCCAAACAAGATTTTGGCAATAGGATGCTTTAAAAGGCATTTTATAAGGCTACACAACTCAAACCAGTTTCTTTTCTGAAGTGAAGTATTTGTAGCAACTAGGAAGTAAGGGAACGGGAGGGAAAACGTTTCTTCTGTCTGAATCCCTTTGTTTCACTGAGGATGAAGGGAGGGGAGTGCAGGCAGATTTTAGCTGCTGTGACTGCACACAAACAGCACCTGCCTCCGTTTGCCACAACCATATGAAAACTGGAGACAAAAATATAATTGCTTAACATTTTCAGAATCCATAACAGGTCATGACTAAGTACTGCTCTCCTCTAATTTAAACTCAAGGAGAGCCACATACTTGGATTTAAGTGCAATTTCAAACCTTTGAATTTATCTCATCTTTCTTCTAAGAAATTCTGGCAAATGTATTTTCTTTAATGATTCTTCTCAAGTAGAAATAGATACTGAAATCAAAACTGACTCATGGAGTCCTAGGGAAGGCAAGATTCTGCTTACAACATTTTGAAATAATTTGAAAATTTCCTGATTATCAGTGAGATTTCCAAAAGCGCTGAAGAGTTCTGTTGTGGGATATAAAAGTAACTATCTTGCTTTCAGCTCATCTGTATTTCAAAAATATTTATCCGGAACTTTAGATAAATTTGCAGCTCCTAAGAGAAACAAACAAAATACTGGTAACTGTCAAGGATTAGGTCATGCAAAACTAGACATAATCTTAAGTTTTCTTTGAAGCTCATTAAAATTTTTATGTTGCAGATAAATAATATGACCCATTTCTGTATTTGAAATTAATGATAACATTTAACATATTCAGCATACACCACTAGAAAACGTCACCTGCTCTCTGGGTAGAGGGGGTTCTCTTGTAACACAAGAAATGCTAATAATGCTGATCCTAAAAAGAAATAGTTTCAAAAATGACACAACTGAAATTTGAAAAGAAATGTGTTCAGGTTTCCATTTATATGCTGCAGTATTTCCTAATCACATAACAGTGTCACTTCTGCACACAACAAGCCATCAAGTATTTTTATTTTGACCTGAGCCTTCACACAAAGTATTAATTTACTTTGCAGCATAATAGAACCAGTTCTGCTGTCACCACAGAGAGCTGCTGTGCACTGCATTAGAAAGAGATATGACAGAAATTTCAGCAGCAGCAGAATTTAAATGTCTCGCCTGTAATTTTGTTCAGTAGCATCTTTGTACATCTGACATGTGAAATGTGTCTTCAGCTTTTGAGACAAAAAATGACATTTGGTTTTGCTAAGAAGGCTTAGCAAAGGAAAGGCACATTCAAAATGTCACTTGTGTTACCACAGAGGTGTCCTCTGAAAATGAGTCTAAATATCTATGGAATATTTTAATACTTAGAAATTTTTCCAAAAATACCATTAACCAATTCAAGTTTTTTCCTTCTGGAAATGCAGACAAATGCTCTGACCTAGTTTTATGCATTTATTTCTCCACATGTTTTTTATCCCAGCCCTCCCAATTAAGTGGACTCGGCACTGCTCTCCTTAGATTTTGGAAAAAGCAGAAATAATGAAGTGATCTCTGGGAAGACAATGAAGAGCAGAGCAAAACCTGAACACATTTCTATCCCAGAGCATTTTGGACTTCCAAAAGTTAAACACCCTGTAGCATAGGAGAACCTATTTAAATATCAAAGACCAGTTTTGCTGAATTAAAAACATAAACATAGTTGTTTGGAAAGACTAAAAGGTGTAAATTTTTCATTTATCAAGGAGATAATAAGATTTTCTTAAAAACAGATGAACTTCAAATGTCCTTAGCATTAGAATGCTGGTATTTTCCAGTATTTGTATTTGCTGGCAACCTTTTTGTCCTTCCAGGAGAGAACACTTGTGCTTATTTACACAAAATAAAGACAGCTTCACTTTCTAAGTTCAATATTTTGGGCATGCAGTAATATACCAGTCTGCTAGCCAGTCTTAGCAGGAAATAGTCCTCGTGCTGATCACAATGAGATGACTCGTGGTATCAGCTCATTTTGAGAAGTTTAGTAAACATGTTATCTCTAGCAGGGGGAGATGTAATGTTTATAAGTTCAGTCTGTCCTGTTTTGCCATTGTTGGTGATTCTCTTGTTACCAAAACAGCCTAAAAGTCTTTTCTTCATCATAACCTTCTGAAGGTCACATACAGATGGTGTTTCATCACGATCTAGTATTTGAAACACGTTTAAAGAGAAGTCCTCCACGCCATCAAAACACTTCCCTGAATTTAAACCTTTAATTCTTACTTATAATAAAGCTTGAACAACTTGATACTGCAGAAAGCTTTTAACTCATCATCTGATCTGGATGTAAGTAAAATCCATTTTGTCTAACTAATGAATATGTCAAGTTATATGGTGGATTATCTCTATGACTGCAAATGCTTACTTAACGTTATGGTTAGAGGAGCATCTGTATTTGTTACCTTAAGGACCAATACATGTCCTTCAGGACACTTGAGCTAAGGCTGACTTATAATCACAGAGGAAAAACTACGTATGAATTAGAAGGAAAGAGAAAAACCTCTGCAGTCTGGATTGCCTGTTTCATCAAGGTTCTGAAAAGGCATCAGGTTTGTTAATACTCTTTTTACACTCAAAACATTTTCCATTTCAAGAAGTGTCTTTAGAGTGCTTAAATTGTGATTATGATCATGTCACACAGACTTTTCTCCCTTTCATTTCTAGGCTTGTAGACTATCAGTTTAAATGAACTCAGTGTAATTAAGAAGTTAAAACTGAATGTGCACATCAGGAAGATCTGATGGATAGGGAAATACAACTTTTCGTAATTTTCAGAGTAAACCAACACTTTCAAATTTCTCAGCATTTTACATGTATAGAATAGCTATTATATGGAAACTCACTACTGCTCTCATGCCTCAGTGCAGCAGGGATGAGTAAGAAGTCATAGGGCGAGTTCTGTCTTCAAGATCTCAGTAAATTCTTTAATTACCTCCATAGAGAGAAGCTTCTTTCCAAGACAGACTCTCTTGGTTATTGTTCAAATGTCTTTGGGTTTTTCCTACCTTTTGCCTGTGATTAAGGTCCTCAGGAACTTCCTTCACTAAGAAGGTGCCCATGAGAACTTAAGGGAGAGCATCCAACACGTTTTATTTGCTACGTTCACCATCTTTTATCATTTTTCCCTCAGCTGCTTCAAAAGTTGGGGTTCCAGGTCTGTGTATAAACCAAGAGAACTTAGCTCTGTGTCTGATACCTGACAGGGTCAGAGTTGTGCCACTTCAGAAGCACTGAATATGCAGCAGGAGAATGAAACCAGGTAAACAAAATGCTCCATTGCCAAGAAACAGAAAATGAGATGACAAATTGTATAACTTACTATTATTAATTACACTTATCTAAGTAATACTGTACCAGCATAAAATATCTTATCTTAAACAAAGCCATAAAAACAGTTACATAAGAAGTTTCAGTAATGCAATCCTGGCTGCTTTCAGGCCTACAATGTCTACAGATACTTCTACCAATTAGATCACCCAAATATGTGACAAGCCCAGATAATCTGCTGAAGTCACATTACAGTTTCTTTTCAGTTGCATACATCTTTGCAGAACCTGTGCTGAAAATTAGAATTTTGCTTTCACTATATAACATTTCTGCAAAAACCACATTTGGCTCTGTCAAAATCAAGTCTCTTTTTGTTTACTCTCATGAAATTCTGTGACAGAAACAACTGGTTACTAGTTAATAATGCAACAATACTACATATTATTTGTTTCCTATTCTGATAGATTTTTCTAGTTTGGATGTAAAAATGCAAGGATAGAAAGAGAACAGATCTGCACTCTGTAGTACAAGGGTGAATATAAAAGTTTTTGATTAAATTGTACTTTAGTGAGAATTTTTTTAAATAACATTTTCCCTCTCATCTTGTTCAGTCTCAAATCAGGAAAAAGAGTGCCCTGACAATGACCATGTGCCCACTCTGAACTAGCAGTAAGTGTTGTTACTGAAGGTCATTTCCTGCTTCATCACAGTTTGGTACCAACCCAAACCAACCTTGTTTAGCCTGAAATCAGACAGTGCTGGAGTTCAGGGTCACCTGGCTTCAAGCAAGATGAACTGGACTGAGTCATTAAACTGAATGTTATGTGCAATTTCAGTTTAAAAAGAAGTGTGATCAGTAAAACAGCACAGTTTGCAGATGCTGAGTTCCCAGCTGCTGCTTTTGTTTACTGATGCATAGTCCTACTGCACACAAAAACTTGAGCTTTCCTGGGTTAAGACTGCAACACACTGCTTCAGGGAAATGAGATACAGGGGAGGTTAGCAGAATACAACAGCTGAAATGTAGCACACAAATACACAGATACTCTACAGCTTCACCTAAATCTGTGCTTAGGCTCATGCTGGACGTGTTTCACCAGGATATCAGCAGATATTAAAATTCATGTGCATGAGCAATGTTCCCATGCAATGTTAATTTGTAAAGAAAGGAAAACCAGGAACTTTCTGTGAACTTTTGAAAAAGCTTGTACGAAAAGTGCCTGAATCTCAACAGCAGCTCTACATCAGCTTTTGCACATAAGGTGTCTGAGCAAGTTTTCCCTCAGTGTCCACAGAAAATCTGGAAAGCACTGCCCTACACTGCTCCAGAGATTGTAGGAAAAATGTCAGCAAGAGTACACTTGGCTTACAAAGCCACACCTCAACATGTCTGCATATACACTGCCTCAAAGAAATCTCTGGAGAACTGAGCTGCCACTGAGATATAAAATACAGGACAGATGTTCTTAAAAATGCCTATTTGTTACCAGTTGTCATTGTGTTACCAATTCTGAGAGTCCTGACAGAAATTTTGCTTATTTCTTCATGGAAAGGGCTGTCCAGCCCTGGCACAGGCTGCCCAGGGCAGTGGTGGAGTCCCCTTTAATGGAGGGATGTAACAGACATGTGGATGTGGCACTTCGGGACATGATTTAGTGGTGGCCTTGGCAGTGCAGGGTTAATGGCTGGACTCACTGATCTTGGAGGTCTTTTCCAACATAAAGTATCCTATGATTCTTTTTATCTATTCCTCCCCTCTCTAGTAAACAGACCTTTAAAAAGGGAATATCTGAGAGCAACATCACAGGAGAGATAGGAGGCAGCTGAATAAAATTATTTTCTCTATTCAGTTTTTATTTTATTATAATTATGCAATATCCTAGGGCACAAGGACATATGTTAATATTTTCAATTTGCAGGTCTCTAAGAAGTGAGGTACAACACAAGTGAAAAGATCCTTCCTTGTTTAACCAAGTGAGCAAAAGTTGAAAGGCAGGAAAGCTGCTGAAGAGTCACATGGCCTTGAGGAAAAAGGCAAACCTATTCTGCATTAGGAAAAGGAAAGACTGTACTCAGTTAAGCTCTTGCCACAAAAAATCGAAGTTATGTTTGTGAAAAATAACAGTGTCAGAAAACAGGATTAATTTTCAAGAAGAAACTTGTGTTTCTTGTTTCAGCAGACCTGCTTTTCAAATTATTTTTAAATACATTATTCCATACTTGAAATCAAACTCAATCAAGCTCTTGGGATTGTTTAGGTTTGGTTTTTTTGTGGGGCTTTTCCCTTGCTGAATGCCTTATCAGGTATAGGCTGATCTGGAAATAAGCATTTAATAATTGTAAAGTAAATGTTCAGCTTTCCATCAGACAATCAATGAAGAAGGGAGTTCTTTTTCACAGTCAGCTATAAACACTTCTAGTTCATTTTTTACTTGGATTTTTGCTTAGTTTTAGTGGAGTTTACTCATTCCATGTGCCTATTTTTATGGAAGGAACACAAGAATATTTGAAAATATGTAGGAGGAAGTACAGTATAGGGGGCCTGGAAATTTTGCATGCAAAAGGACAGGCCAAGGAATATTTATATGTACTTTTCTAAAAATAAATACAGGGGCCATTGCCTATTTTTCAGGAATTTTAGGAGGTACCAGAAAAGGGCATTGGTTTCCTTTTTATATGATATTAAGAACATACTTCTTCTATATTTAGTAACCCTAATCCCTCCAATGGGGATGGTTTGAGGTTCACTGGCATTAGTCATTCCATGGATATTTGCTCAGGGAAGTACAATTCCCAGTTTCTAGTCAAGGCAGGCAGACTGGAGATGACCTCAGGAACCCCTGGTTCCTGTTGGAGCAGCAGGGATGGAAAGCCCTCATGCAGAGGTAGCCCTGAGTGTGGCATTGCTGTGCCCAGTGCCAGTCATTCCCACCTCGCTGCCTGCCAGCCCCAGCACCAGTGGGACAGAAACTTCACCAGCCTCTGGCTCTGAACCCTCCCCTGAGAACACAGCTGATCCTTGAAAGGGACCCTTGGGGACAGGCAGCAAATATTCTAAAACTACATGGACGGATGGAAACCTTTGCCTCTGGTCAAGGCAGTAAAAGCTCTGTTAAACTTTCTAGCACCAGAAATCACTCCCAGTATACCTCTGCTTCTCTAGGATCCCCTTGGAATAGCACAGGCACTGAGGAGCAGAAGGAGAGAAGACAGATGCCTAAAATGTCTTCTCATATCCTGTCAGTCCAAGCCTTACAGTGGCACAACAACACATGGGGCCTAACCAGCTCCTTCTTTTGTTCCAGTCTGTTTGTCTCTGATGAACACACTCTACTTTAAATTGATTCCCAGAGCAATGAATAAAAAATGAGCAATTAGCTAACCTACTTCACCTAACCTTATTCCCACCATTGTCCATCTGGTCTCATGCTAAACTGTTCATTTAAGAAGGGCTCTTACACACAGCCACTCCAGTAACTTTCCTTTTTAACGCTACTCCCTCCCCAACTATCAGAGGCAATTCCTGTCACAGTGTCTCCCTCCTCTGTGCTCACACTTTGCATGTCCTTTACAGCACTTGCTCTTACCACCTGCGTTCCTAACTTGCCAATACAGACACATTTAGTTCTCTAAAGCAAACACTTCAAATGAGACGCTGCAGATGGGAGAAAGCACGAGGCAGCCAGAGCTCTGCAGTACAGGTTGGATCAGTCACTGTGTACTCAGCACTCTGGAGCAGCAGGACCATGACTGAGGCATGCAAGACAGTTGGTCAATAGCAGAGCACTGGAAACAGGATTCTTCCCATCCTACAGATTAAACTTGTGTTCAAATCTAAATAGAACAATCTTTGTAAAAAAGGAACCCCATTTCTACTCCCAGCCATTGGCACTTCTGCACATGATCCTCTAAATCTTTTGAGGAGTTAGGGTTGAGAAATTAAGTCATTTACAAGGACCTGCATGGCCAATTCCTTTTGGAACACCCAAACCACGAAGATGGCTTTGAAATGCTCATGTCTAAGCTGTTTTTTTTTTCTGTAAGAAACAAATTTTCATTAAAATGTCATTTTCTTTCCAGCAACTGCATAAACCCCCCAAGAGTGTTATGTACCCTCCAGAGGGCAGCATGGTATTTCAAAAATCCCTTACAAAGGGAATAATGCCTGAGCATAAAAGCAAGCTCTAATGAGAGCATGAAATTAATGTTGCTGTAAACATTAATTACAAAAAAATTAGGCAAAAAAGAAGGTAAGTCTATGGCAGGGCCATTTGCTCACCTGTCCCTTGCTGCTGTTCATGTAGCACCACAGGGATTACAGAAGCAGGTGATGCAGAACTGCAATTTCCATGCCAGTTCTTGCTTAACCAACACCAACTGTGAGTAATCTATTCAAAATTGTGCTGGCATTGTGTTTAGGGCAAGGAGCAGCCAAGCTCTGTGACAATGAAATTTTTGCCTGTGAGTTGTAATAACTCTATTCATGCTCTCAAACAGTACAAAGAAATTTAGGGTTAAAGGAACACTGACTGCAAGGTGATCCTATGAGTAACTGAGTATGGTTGACTTTTATGGCACTGCATCATTTTGTCCTTCCATAAAAATATTGTTTCATCATAGAAGACTTTTTTTCCCTCTCTCCTTATATAAAAATTCCAGTGCAGATCTATTCTTCACCAATTTATATGTTCTGATTCTTGTGTCAACATTATCAGTTAGCCCTTGCTGCACTGCTTCTGTTTTGCTTAATTAAACATCTTTCTATCTTTTGTGCTATGACAAAATCTTCCAATTCCTTCATCATTTTAGTAACAATTCTCTCTGCCTGTTCCCATGTAAATCTTCTTGCCTGAACAAAGATAATAAATTCAGGTGAACAATCCCTGTCACTGTCCTTAATACTTCTTCAAGTATTCTTCAAGCATTTCTGTTGGAAATTCATCGTGTCACCCATGTGCCTTTTCAAGCACTGATGACTTAGGGATGGCAATGGTAGCTCATATTTGGAAGACTTGGAGAAGGAATAAACTTGGGAGTTGGCTGCAGGTACAGGCTCAGATTCTGCCATCACTTGTGCAAGAGGCCAAGACAAACAAGATTGTATCTTACCCACCCCGTTTTAGAGTGGTGATAATATCCACTGTGCCACTATCTAACTGATACCACAACTATGAAATTACATAGAAATCAAATACATACCATACATCTTAATTGGATACTTTTCAGCTCACTAAAGTAGTGCATCTGCTGTAACTCCCACAGTGATGTCCAGGGTCAGCTAAGTGCTTTGATACTGGTATATCCCTACATAACCCATAGCATGTCATGTATTAGGAGAATTTCTTTACTCAATTGAATTTTCCAAAACAAAACCTGTCTCTTTCCAGAAGAATGCTTACTTGAATTATTCCTCAAATTGGTTTTATCATAAATCCTGTGTACTAAGAAGAAGATTTCTAACAGCAATCCTACAGCTACTGCTACTTAACATCCTTCTCCCACCCAAATGTAGTACATTACAAAATAAAAATTAATTTCTTCCTGATTTTCTACAAGTTTTTTTGGTTGTTATTTTTGGGTTTGTTTCTGAGAAAGCATTTGACCTAAAACACAAAGGACTGCTCCTGTCATCAGAAAAGGGCCTGGTGATTGCACAGTGAATGAAATAATCTGCAACATTTCTCATAAAGTCAGGATCTTACACATGATATCCATCCCAAATGTATCAAATCTTCCCAGGCTATTTGTGCTCAGCACAGTGTGTTTTGATCCTGCAGGAAATTATTGATGGCTGGACTAAGCCAACCCTGACGGGGGGCACTGAGATGGCATCGAACCCCTGCAGTGCTGGGTCAGTAGGGGCTGGGTGAGTGCTGAGCCCCTCCCAGAGGGCAGTGCCCTGCTCCCGTGTGCATCCCTGGGTGAGCTGGGTTTGGTGCCCTGTCAGCCACAATCCTACTGCAGACAACGTGCTTGTGATTTGGGGGAGACAAGCAGTGCTACAGGGGAAGAGGAGCTGGTACCACACTCACTGGCCTTGTGCTCACATCTGGAAATCCATTTTCCCTCTCCACGAGAACATGAAATAACACCCTGTGAAACAACACAACATCCACACTGGCATTGCACAGCATCCTGAACAGGGAACATTTCATCTAGTCCTTGGCCTGGGAGCTCGGTGAGGCTGGATACCAATTCCAGCTATCCTGACACAGAGAGAGCTCCAGAAAACACAGAATTTGAGAAAGGACTCAAGGTGACAGACATTCTCTCTCCTGTGTGTGATGCAGTTCAGCAGCTAACACAGTTAACACAAAAGAAAGTGCAGTAACAAGTTCCTTTCCCATGTTCCTTATTCACCAGACTGTAGGCTCATTTCATCTCTCAGAATCTATCACCGCTTCTTCTCTAAGCAGGAATTTGTCCTGCTCTCCTAGAGTTTATTGGGGAAAGCTGTTATAAGACTTCTGCATGTCAAATAATAATCCAATTTTAATTAATTACTCTTAATTTTATAAGGTTTCTACACATTTAGTAAGTGATTTGATGAGAAATAAAGCAAACACAAAAAAAGCTTTCAGAATTAATCACCTTGGAGCTGAAAAAAGATAAGAGGCACCTGACTTTAAAAGAAACAATATTTTCATGACTGACCTATACAAGTGGGCTCTGCAATAACATAATTTCTATGAATTTATAAGTAGCCTTTCTACATGCCTGGATCACTGATTCATGCTGGTGATGTTTAATACTCCTGCTTCTTGTAATGTATGGATTGTGCAGATGCAACCTACAGCCTTGTTGACATTTAGCTGACTCCTCTCAGATTATGATTCAGAGATCAGTTTCCTTGCAGGGAAGGATGAGCACACTCTCATCTATGGATTTGTCCTTGCAGTTTTTTATCTAGTTGAGAAAGGAAAAGTGAACAAGTGACAGACTGTGACTCTTCAGAATAAATCCCTCACTCAGACCTGCAACACTAGAACAGCTCTTCTGACACGGCTCCACACAGGTGGGGAAACTTCAGCTGGAAAAGGCTATTTTTTTTCTAGCTGATCTCTGTATTTCATTGTCCCAGGTATGCAGCATTATTCAGTTACACAAAGGAGGTACAAATTATGCCACTTGCACACGTACAGTTGCGTTATGGTAGTGAAAAACCGTGAGGGTGGGATTACCCAGTACCAGGCACTGTCATCATTTATCCTGTTGAGAAGCTGCACACTGTGAGCTTAGTCCTGCACTTCTTTCATTCCCCAAACTCCTGAGTCAGATTCAGCGTGTAACCATTTTTTGTTTTCCCACTTGCCAGGTGGCAAAGCTTAAAACTGTATCGTCTGGAAAGAAACTGCAGAAGGATAGGCTCTAGCCATGTTTCCCTCCATCCCCAAACACACGTGCTGGACTGCGGTTACTGTTTCCTGAGCACTGGAGACACACGCAGCCTTCCCAGCTGCAGAATACAAAGTACCTTCTCCTCAGTAGGCACTGTTTCAAACCTGCATTGGCAGTAGAGCAAAGCCAAATCAGGCCCTTGTTTTCATGCTTCGTTCCAAGTGCCTGGACTCTACATCTGTCTGCCCCCTCCCACTCCCAACCCCAAGTTCTATGTGACTGGACTGTTCCCTTTGTTGGCAGTTAGCAGGTTTTACACTGCATTATTTATTACCTTGAGAAAAATCAAAGGCTCTTCACTGAAAAACACTGAGTGAGTAACCCAGCAACAACAACAAATAAAGATCTTTCCACACTTAAGGCAGATATACAATGATTTCCTTAATATATATATATGTATATAACTATGTTCTGTTCTGAGAGCTCAACTAAGTAATTTAGTGGTGCCTACTGACTTCTATTAAAGTCTTCTTGGTATTGTTATTGGTCAAAATTAACTCAAACAGAAGGCTTATACATGATGAACAAGATCTTTGGCTGGACTGTGAAAGAGAGTCCTCCAAAGACTGAAAGGACCATAGCAGCCCAAAGNTCTTTGGCTGGACTGTGAAAGAGATAATGAACGGTTTTTGCACTCCGTCCTCCAAAGACTGAAAGGAACATAGCAGCCCAAAACACTCTTATTGGGAGAGTACATTGGAAAAGGAGATGAAGAAAGGTAGGCTCTGAAAGAAAGATCATAGGGCAAAAGAATACAGATTAACAAAAATTCTGTAGGAGTCCTGTTTCTTCATATGTGTTAAGATTTCTATCATCACTGATGTTAATAATTGACATGAAGTACAGTGGGAGTTAGATAACAGCAGGAACGTTCAGGCCAGGACTCATTTCATTTTCCAGTGGTGTGAGGCACTGGGTAATGGGGAAATGCACAACCATTTCAGAGATGATCTTGCTTCACTGCATTACATTCGAGGAATTTTATTCTGTCTAGAAAGAGATTCCTTGTGTCGTGCCACAGGATGTGTTCTTCAGAGAAGTAAAAAGAACAGGAAGTTAATTTTGTGTTCATGAAAGTGAGGAATTAATAGCAAAGCCTTAAGTCAGATATAAGCTGCATGGGTATTGTGCAAGCCTCATCACACAGCACTGCCATCTCACCCCAATTTATGATCTGGAACACAGCAACTTTTACAGCTTTTAGCTGGAACTGCAAGCTGTACCAAAGCATGCAATGATTTTATAAATACAAGGGAAAGAGGTAAAAGCTCCAAATTTCTTTTGCTCTTTCACCTAGCTCAGGTAGAAGCTGGACACATTCTGATGACACACTGCACCTCCAGACTCTGCAGATCACACTGCTGGTATTTGAGTTCAGGGTTTAAATATATTCACTCCATATTCCCTGAACTCAGAATCTATGTGGAAGCCAAGAGGAGCTTTCTAGCACAAGCGAGTACAAATAGATGAGTAGGATAAACTTGAGCATGGGCATGAGCTGTGTGGTCATGTGGGCAGGCCATATTTTAATTTTCACCGTCATATCTGATAGGGGTAACATTTCTAATGGCCTCACAGAGTGCCAGAAAATCTCAGTTCATGAGATTAGTGTCCTCTGAGTACACCTTTCCAGCCCCCAGAATTCACCACAGAGAGGGAAATCAGGCTTTTGCTTATCTTTGCACTGCCAGAGTCCCTGATTTCTAGTTCATACCACCAAAAGCCAGCTCAAACCAGAGGTGAATCTACTTCATGATACAACAAACGGCTATCACTGTTATTTGTCCTGTATGTTCTTATCTCACAGTTTGCAATTAATCACCACCCTGGAAATCAAACACTAAGGTATTTGTACATTCTCTTTGAAAAGACATTTCAATTTCCTTTTACTTGAACTGCCCTGTCCTTTGCCACACCTGCTCAGTGCATCAATCTGCACAGCACACGCTGGATATACCTGAGGAGTCTGATGACTCACTCTAGAAGGGAACATAATCACTGCAGAGGGAACATAGGACTGAAAAGTGTGATGCAATTACGTGCAGAGGGATGTGTGCTCATTAGCAAGTAACCACATTTGCATGGTGAAGAGAGTTACAGTATGTTGTGACTGAAGATCAGGTTCTATTCTCAGAAACACAAAGTTCTCTTAAGTGCGTGACCACGTCAGCTACATCAGCACCAAGCCTGTACTAAACATCAAAATCCTGTGCAGGAAAACCGTAACTCTAATCCCATTAATTTGGCATATAGAAACATTTTTGATGCATGTTTGTTTAGCCTTTGTGAAATCTAAGCTTATTCTATTCTAAGCTGTTGAAATCTGTTTATTCTCTTCTGTCTGGAGGGATTTTGTACTTTGCAGAGAAGACAATTGGGAGAGGTTGATTTTATGGGAACAGCAGGGCACAGGAATTGGTCTCCTATCTAACGTTTATAGGGAAGGTTTCCCTGGTTTCAGCACAGCTCACAGGTACAGTTGAAGGTACAGGTTATTTCTCTGTACTCTCATTAAGTTTAGAGTACTTGGCTTTAGAACAAATGTCTTAGATTCCCAAAGCCATCCTTGTCCTAATCCTGTAACCTGCAGGGATGGCTGCTGTACCTCCCTCAGGTCATGATGGGTTTGTATCTATTTGTTTTATTCCTGAAATGTTTTCACCACTCTGTGAGGTATTTTCACCACGAATGAATAATTTTGCATATTTTCAAACAGATGGCTCTGAAAACTGCTAGGCTTCAATGTGTCTGAAGGACAGCCACATTATTGATTGAAATACTCTGTGTTCATTTGTTTAAAAGAATCTAATTTCTACATAAAAAATAAAAAAGCCTTGAACAACGGGAAATGTTGAAAGCAATACTCCAATCATTGCACATCCTGAGACTGATTCAGTGAAGTTCTTGTCACAGATCAAAGTCATGTCCAGTCTGAAATCTCTTTGTGTGATCACTCTCAAGTGAAAATAAGGCTAAAAATAAAGTTATCTACTGTATTTCAGTCTTCTTTGTTGTGAGTAAGCTAAAAAAGCACACATTTACAGCCTTACTTTAATGCATTACTTCTATAAATTTGGTGTGAAACACCACTTCTGAACCAATAGCTGACTGAGCTCTGATTCTGCTGAACCTGTGTTATGAAAGAAGGAAAATGAACTAATATTTTATTCAAAGTTTTACTGGCAGTTTGTCTGTTCTGATGATTTAACTGTTATTTACACTGAAACCAACATGCAAGAAGATTGTAGCCTATGACTCCCAAGGGAGCAGCTATGGAATTTTTGCATTCTGCAGAATGTTATGGGTTGGCAACCGCTCCTGTGTGCTCCACAGATCACTTCAATCCCCTGTGTTTATCCTATAAACAAGAAAGTGCTCTACACTGTTGTGCTAAAGAAAACAGCTGGAATCTAAAGCGGCTCAGTCCTGTTTAAGCTGTCCCCAGACACACTCCCTACCACGCGGGTTTGTTTTCCATTGATTTGTTAATGAAAGCTGGCAGCAAATGCTACACTTCTACTGAGCACATTAATCATTGAAAGAAAACAGTATTTCTTCAGCTTTGGCAATTCCCGTACTACACATAAATAAGGTCTCCTGCTTCCCTGTTAACCCTGTACACAATGTAGGATCCCCTAAAGCATTTGGTTTCTTTGCAGTGGTGTATTTCTGCTCTAAGCCTGGATGCCTGGTGTGGAGTCAATTAAGATCTGAAAACATCCATGTGGCTTCCAATTCAGAATTCAGCTTGTGGCAAGAAGCACAGACACTGCATGGCCGGTGCTTGGATGCTTTTGAGAAATAAGAATGCAATCCTGGTGCAGCTGCTCGTTTTCACAGAACGGAGTAAGGGCAACAACAGCTTAACACGCCTGGTTTCTGTCACTCCTAGCTACCCTCCAGCACTCACAGCAGCGTGTGGCACCAGGGAATTCCTTGTGCCACACGTGCCCTTCATAGGCTCTAGCACAGCCACTTGTTCATCTTGTTGTAGGGTAACATGAAAGGGGTCTAAGTGCAGAGCCTACCAGAGATATAATTAGCTGTTAAACAGGCCTTTTCTTCTCCTTACTCCTAGTTTGTGGGTTTTGTTACTAATGGTTCTCTTCAGGCAACTTTCTCCCTTGAGAACAAGCTACCCTGCACACACTGCTCTGAGAGAAACTGCTTACAGCTCAATACTGGACCTGAAAGCTCCAAAAATTTAGTTTCATTGCACTATAAATTTGTGCCATGCAGCACATGGCACTCTACTTGTGGGGACCTCTCCAGAAGGTAGGATGGCACTGTTTGGGTGGGGCAATGGGTCTTAATCCAGTGTTAACAAATCATGTATTCTCTACAGCAAAGCTGCATTATTGCAGACAATCATCACAACATCTGTATTGTCATATCCCCACATTCAAGGCTTTGACCAGGTTTCCAAGGATGAAGAGAAATGCAGTTCATGCACCTGTGGAGGCACTTATCCAAGGCTGAAGGAGTAAACAAGCACTGGCTATTTTAAAAACATTTCCCTGATCAAAGAACTGACTATTCACACATAGTTACTTTATCTCCTGCGATGGAAAAAATCCCTGAGGTTGATTAAATGCAGTGGAGACATCAGTGATGACTGTAATTATCCTTTTGTTTCTATTATTTACACTCCAGCTTACACAGAAGGATGCACTTGCTTGGTGACCAAATCAATTGTGCTGCAGAATTATGGAAAAGTATTGCTAAGAGTTGAGCATAACAAAAGAGGGGAAAAGCAGTCCTTGGTGGGGGTTTTTGTACATACTAGACTACAAACAACAAATTACCACCAACATCTCTACAATGCAGAATATTGTAGTATATTGAATTAGGTGTAACTTCTTTTTTTGCCCCTCCAAGCCTAGCTTTCAAATTGCTTCCTTAAATCAGTCCTAGGATAAATCATTTGATTTCACATGTCTTCATTGGTTTTTGGACTGAATTCAATGCAAGTTATAATTATAATAGGTAAATTAGTTTTACTCTGGCCTACCTGGGAGCAGCTTCATTCACACTTACTCACACATAGGTACAGCAGCAGAGAACATCCTGGGCTGACAAAGAGCAGTGGGCTGTCCCAGAACAGCACAGGACAGAACAGTGCCAGCGGGCACATTGCAGTTCCTACAGCACCTGCAGTAAGCACAAATTTCAGTTTCTCAGTTTAGACAGCTTGGAAACGGAGTCCCTGATAGATGGAAAATGCAGGGCTTGTTAATTATGCCTGCTTGGTCCATATCTCTCCAGCAGATACTGCATTCTTCAGCCTGAAACTGGTGTTTCCTAGTAAGAACTAGACTAATCCAGCTTGGTGTTTCCCTGAATTTGTGTGCAATCTCCAAGTACATTATTCTTCAAGTTATCTTTTAGTTTTTCTCTGTCCTGCAGGTTCACCCTAAAGGTATAAGTTTACTGTGAACTGTATTTATAACATGAAAGATAGCGACAGTTGAAGCCCTTAGAATAATAACTAATTTATTTCTTCTTTTGACATGAATGTTTTATGATTTGTATAACTGCAAAGAAAATATCCCAGATGAGTATTGACAGAATACTGATTCTCTTCCTTCTTAGTTCCTGTGGTCTCTAGCACAAGAAAATAGTTAGAAGTTACTAGAAAGCAATTTCTTAACAATTTTTAAACTAGTTTTGCCTCACTTCCCACAGAAACCAAGTCCTGGTTTACTGTACTAAAGATATTCCTTCAAATCATATTACGAAAAAATTTGTTATTGCTTGTCTAAATTGTTAGCTAGAATGCTCATGTAGACTAGTGGAAAAGGATTAAGAATAACATTTTTATTTTTTGAAGCAATAACTTATTTTTCTCACCTAAATAAAAAAAACTGTTGACAGACAAGAAACAGCAGACTACAAAGAAAGATGATGGAATGGAAAAAGTAAAATAAGACTATCTGTGATGTATTTAATGACCTACCATGGCACATTTTCGTGAGCCTGTGAGCACAGAAGATGCGTTTTACACATGGGGAACAAATAAAACCATTCTAGGCAATAGAATTTATCCTTAGTCTTTCTGTAGTACCTATTTCTGTAGTACCACTCTTTGATGTTGCTTCAGCAGTATCACCCCACTTCTGAATGATGTTTAAAAGCAACAGTGTCTTGACCCTTCTCTACCATAACCCCAAGACAACAAATTGAAACATCTTTCAATTTGCAAATAGAAAATAGATCAGAATTATTTTTTATGTACAGCACAATACCAAAGGCCTGAATTTCTGCCATTTGCACTCACAGAAACATACATTCTCACTTTTTCTGAACCTTTCTCTAAACATGGGTGCTGGCATGGACTTCAGAGACTGCCTGTGTACAGATGGGTTAGGAGCAATGACTCAGCCTTTCTGCTTTAACTAAAAAAGAAACAAACTTGTAAAAACAGTGATTTTTAGTGTATGAGGCAAGGTTATCCAAATAAAATACAATAGCTGTGTGATATCCCTAAAGCCAACTACACCTAAATAACCACATAGAGAGGTGTGATCTGTTCTTTGCCAGTTACTCGTTAACCAAACTTCATCAATCATAAAAATGTTTTACATGATTCTTGATTCTATAACTGCAATCTCCCAATCAGTGTTTTGCTCAGGTGGCCTTGGTCCAGCTACTATCCCTTCTGTCCTTGCTAAGATATTTTGCAATAGCAACTGATGAGTCGGAGGTTCCAGGCTCACATTACAGATGAAATCTCTTGCAGATTAATCTCGATGTTTCTGGAGCTTTTTAATCTTAAATTTTAAAATTAGATAAGAGAAAATTTTTCATTTACCAGTTAAGAAATCAAAAGATCTTGTATATATTTTTGATCAGAATATTTCAGCAGTTCATTACCTGTGGGAATATATTTTATAATACTCTCTGGGGTAAGTACAAAATGAAAAAAAAAGTAAAACGAATTAAATATATTTCATTTTTGCAAGGACTGACAAACAACACTGAGCTTAACCTAAAATCAAATTCTACATAAAGCTGTTTCCCTGCTTTTCAGGCCTAATTCAAAGTCATTTACATAATACCCAGAATAAATGGAAAAAATATGAATATTAAAAATGCAGGAATCAAAACTCATTGATTCAGTGTTAATCCTGTGACTGCAGTACCATTGTATCTGTAGCCAGCATTCCAACTCCGTTCTAGGTTTCATTCCTCGCAGTCACATGATATTATTTAGAGTAGAACTTGATTTATCAACAAAATTGACTTGTGTCAATCACTAATCACCTTGCATTAACACTATTAATGAAGTTACAGTTGTGTGGTGATTTAACTCACACTGTGAAGCACAGCTTTCCTTAGAGCTCTTAAGAAAACTGCACTGCCAGCTCAATTGTATTCCTCAAACCCAACACCTGAAGTGTAAAAGACATGATCCCTTCCTCCAAACACTCCTCTTTGTCAAAACCAGGAATGCCAGAAACTCAGCCTCAAAGTTGCTTAAACGTCTTTTCTTCTGTGACCACAGCTTTCTGCTTGCTGCTCTAACCTTGCAGATGGGCACAGATAACACCATGCTTATCTGACAGGCAGGAGGTCTGGCAAGCTGCTTTCCAGCCTCAAAAACAAGCAGTCCTCTGTGGATTGGCCAGCAGGACACTGTGGAGCATAAAGCTGGTTTGGGCCCTCCCCGTGTCCCAGTATATCAAGGTTTAAGCTTCATTGACTCCAGTATAGTGGCTTTAATCAAGATTTTTCATGCCTCAGAGAACAGTACAGCTGCTAAACTTTCTTTAATAAGGGTTTTATAGCTGGGGAAGCTGAACAGGAATTAGCTGAAAAGAGATGACTTACTTCTGGCCTTATTAAGCAGCAATTTATTATAACTCAGGCAGCAACATTGTTTTGCTCTAACATGAAATAGGAATGTTGGTTGAAGTGATTTAGTCAAGTCATTGATTCAGTTCCTGTCATTTCCTGCATTTTCTCTTGCAGTATCCTTCAAATTCAGGAAGCCTAATGCACTGTGCTAAATCTCAGGAGAAAGTCCTACATTTCCAATTTCCCATCAGGTCAAGTAGATGCAGCCATCTTCCCAGGACTGAGTGGCAATATGGCCTTTATAAAGCTTACTTTTAGATTTCATAGCTTTTTTATTTTGAATGAAATTAATTTCCTATTACCTTATTGAGCCTGTGTTGGAAATGTTACCAGAGTATCCTGATAAAGAAAGCACTGGTAAAAGGCAGGTCTTGAAAAATGGCCACAGCCTGGAATTCCAACAAAGCGGCACTGAAGGTTCTTCAACAGAATATATTTTACCTTTGCAGACCAGCATTATCGTAGTAGATTAAAAAAAAAAAAAGCCCTTATCAAAGACCAACTTATCCTTTTTTAAGCAGCACATGTCTGGCCTTACCATAATTCTCACAGCAACAGTCCCATAGTAAACACAGCTCAGCATTGAGGTAACACGGAGCACGTGGGGCAGTAATTTAACTGCCGTGGGATGGCTCCATGGGCACCTGCTCAAGCAAATAAACCCTGTCATTCCTCCCACTAGCCAGGACAACGAGAAGGCCCTGCTGAGGCAGAACAGAGAAAGTAATATTTTACCAGGATGGGACATTTTCACTCAGTGGTGGATGGGCCATGGGATAAGGTTATGCAGAGGAGGCACATCCATGTGTTATATCTTGAGGCACCTGACTCCTGGTGGGGGAGGACTGCCAAGCATTTCTCTCGTTAGCTTAAAGTTGCTTGATGTTCCCAGCTTTTAACCCTTGGGATTAGGCCCCTGCCTAATTACAGTACAGTGCAGAACAGCAGCAGCATATTATCCCCTTTTAACCTTGCCCTTCCTCCTTTTCCCACACAAAGACAGATCAGGGATCAAGCCAAACAGATTATTTCCTGCTGACACCCACAGCAACGTAAGAAATCCAACTATTGTACAGCAAGTGTGTGCTCTGGAGACTCAGTAGTCTGGAACCGAGGAACTATGAAGAGGAGCTAGAATGTGTTGAATATAGGTGCTAACCTACATTTACATCTGCCTCCTGCTTCAACTCTGAAAGGCTGCTGCTCATCTGCTCTCCACTGACCTCACAGGAGGAGAAGGGATCCTGTGAAATGCATGGAAGTGCAAGACGATGTGCAATTCAGCAGAATCTCACCACCAGGACCTGGAAGTTAATCACATCTCCTTTTTCCTAAGGCACGATATCTCCTCATGTACCACAGTCACTCTTAGTATTTTCTTAGTAATTGCCTCAAAGCTTCCATTCAGGCCACAAAGTTAAAAATCTCACAAAATCTGCCTATAATGAAAGTATATAAATCTTTCACTTGCAAACTGCTCATTAAGACTATTCCCACTGTTAGCAGAATCTACTGTTGGTGAATACTGGGTCAAAAAGCTAATTCCCTTGCAGTCCTTTTACTGTCTCCTTAATGATTACTGAGAGCCCGGAAATGAGAGCAAAAAGTATTTAATTCTTTATTCAACATGAAATTGTCTTGATTTATATTCTTGAAAAATTAATAAAATGCCTTTGAGACAGTCTCTCTCTGCTGCCAGGCTTGCACAATGTATCTGCTTTATCTGCTGAGCTGTGCAGAACTGTAATAGAGAATAATACTTCTGCTTTCAGTGCTGCATTTACTGTAAATTTCCATTCTTCCAGGAAGGTTCTGTCAGACATATTTAGCATCTCAGATCTGACTTCAACAGGGGAACTTAGCTATTATTTGTTCCACCATTACTGTTGAATAAAGACCTAGTAGTTGAATTTGGTGCTAGGACTGAAGATACAGACAGGACTTTTGCAAGAGGCTGGAAAAACCAACTTCTCCTGGGCTCACAATACAGGCACCACCCAGATGTTCCTTCTGTACCAGGGTTCCTCCTTCCAAAGATCACAGCACCATTCCATGCAGGCAACAGGACTTACATTCCTATACAAAGCTTAGTTGGGTGTTGTCAGATTTACCCAATTTTGCCTAACAATCAGCATCCCAATTATCCTGTACTTCGTTACATGTCACATATATTTAATTAAAACTAGCCCAACATCTTGGCTATTCTTGGTGATGATGGCACAGACTTCACCACCAGTCACAGACTAAGTGGCATCATCAATAGGAACCTTCACAAGGGTCTCAGAGAGGGAAAAAGTAGAATGTGCAATTTTCAGGATTTAAAACTTTATGTATATTTTCTTAGCAAACCAGTCATTCATTGCCCTGCTGTATCCTGTTCCTTTATGATCTTACTTTTCTCTCCTGGGATACTCTAGCTTGTCCTACCAAAGAGAAACATTGTCAAAACATGTACATCCACACAGTTTAGGAAGGAGATTTACACCCAAGGTAATATGAACAAAACTGTAGAAAGCCACCATGTTTCTAAACATTAAAAACATTAAAGAGGAGCAAATGTGTGCTCTGGGAGACTAGAGTTGCTGATCAAATGTTCCAGTCCTATATTATTGATAACTGTTTTCAGGTTCAGAAACAATCCTTGTCTGCTGACTTTCAAATAACCACTGAAGTAGTTAATCAGCAGCTAGAACAAAACACTTTCCCGAAGGCAATGACAGTGAAAAGGAAGTCAAGCACAATGGCTGCACCACCTTTTATACCCTTACCTTTATAAAGCCTTAGCCCCTAAAGCTGGAAATGCTCTTTGCTACTCTGTCATGACACGGCTGTACTGCTGAGTTAGAATCAGAACAGCACTACAAATGCTAAACAGAGCCAAAATAAAGGAACAATTGGAAAGCAGTTAATGAACAATAAACTGATCCTACTTTACTACAAAGCTCTTGAAAAGCTGTCCTTCCACTGGCCCACAAATCCAGATGCTCACATATGCACAGTGCACACACAGGTTTAGTCTGTTTGCATGTTTGCAGATCAGTTCAGTACTACACAATCTTTATCAGTGATATGATGAAATGTCTTTTCAGACTTGCCTGTGACACGCTTCAGAAGCAGCTGAAATAGGGTTCTGGTTGCCAGCAGGTTTATCTTTTATCTTTTACCTCTGAATAACACAGCAGAGAGTCTATTACCTGCATTTTTCACAGTTGGATCTTTTAAGTGTGATTTTGGGCAGCAAAGATATAAAGCAAATTCTTCTGTCTTTTTCATTCCTCTAAAATAAACCCAATCTCTCCTTGGAGCTTATCTGAAAGCTTGAAATTGAACTAATGAATATCTCAGGAGAAAACACAAACTGTACAATCAAATGCATATACAAAAGGCTCTGAGCATCCTCACCCTAATGCATAATTGAAAGAAGTTGAAATGAAAAATTTTCAAAACTCTTCCTCACTTACCTGCCCTAATAAATATCAACAGATTATGCAACTTTGTTTCAGGTGCACCATGAGATAAACAAATGTTTCTCTTCCTGTGTGAAGCAGGGATTTCAGAGAAGCCCCTTGGGCAGCCCTGCCCTGAGCCAGCAGCCCCGGGTGTGAGCCCCACTCAGGGCACCTCACAGCTTCCACAGGCCTTTGTGTGTCAGGAAGGTTTCACAACATGCAGTGATCACTAAAGAGAAAACAACAAAATATTTAATGTTTGCAATGCCTCACAACACTTCCTTTCCCGATTTGCATTCAATTTCTGTCAGCAGCTTGCAGTATCTTCATCATCCCCCAGCCCAGGCAAACCCTGTGATTCCTGCTCCACTGGAATGAGAAACAGAGTGAGAAGTGGAAGGTACCTGCTTTACAGAGCACAGCAAATCCGTAAGTACCCCTGAACCTGAATGCAACAAAAATCAAACTAAAAAATGTCTTTTTCCATATTTCAGAAATATTAGATTGGGTACAAATAATATAATTTATGATATATGTGTTTTTATTTACAAGGATTCCACAGATACTACATGCAAATGTTCAACTGCACCAAACCAAAATACCAAACTCTGGACCATTTAATCAGTTAATTAATTTTCAGAGGTGGGAGGCAGTTTGTAGCTTTGCTGGCCCAATTGTTTCTTCTGTCTAAAGTAAGATGCAGTTCTGACTCTATTAGTTCATTATGCTGTAAATCAGAGAAAGAAGAAATAGAAAAGACCAGCAGGAGAAGCAAACATTATCAAGGTTGACAGGAATGTTAAACTAATTTTCTCCCAACATTCTGCTTAAGATCATTTCAATAAGAAGGGTGAAATAAATTCTAGACATTTTGTTCTTCAAGTGAAATGTTACCCTCTCATTTCGCTAAAAACAATTCAAACAGAAAGGAAAGAAGAGTTGCCAAAAGTTCTTAATTAACAAAGACCCCTAGTGAGGATGAAAAACCTACACATCCAACCTCTTGGCATTTATTATCAGAGCTCCTGTCAAGACAGGAACAAATTGTTCAGCTACATTGCAGAAGTTTTTCATACAGAATCCATAAAATTTAATTCATGGAATAAACCTCTTGGCAACTGCTTTCTAGTTAAGTAAAACTGGTTTATTTCCAGATCACTGATCTTCTTTTGTAGGTAATTACATTTCAAAATTATACTTTTTCTCAATATTACTTTGAAATATCTGTTTTTTAATAAATCAGTACATAAAAACAGGCTTCTCAGTTCTTCTGATATAATTTTTCATCAATATTTAATTATTCTAGTTACTCTCAACTAAAAGGGCCCATATTCTGGACTTTCATACCAACTTTCATTGTGGCTGAGATTCCTCTGAGCCTTTTGTTAACATCTACAACAAAACACATATTCAGATTTTTCCTTTTAATGTTATTTTTTGAACAAGAATTCTTCCTTGTCCTAAACTGCTGGGGAAAAAAAAAGTAATATGCTAAGAGGAAAATTTGTTCTCTCCTTGTTGTTTACCCAGAAAATAAAATGGATAGAAAATACAAACACACCACCATGGGCAAAAATGTCCTGCCAGTGTCCAAGGATGTTAAAACTCCAGACATCAGATGGGTCTGTAGTGCAAAAGAGCCCTGGCATTTGTGTGGGACCATGGAGGGGCTCCTGGCCATTCTGGCTGAGACCAACCCCTCTTTGACTCTTCATCTTCACTGGAGATCACTGCTCCTAACCCCCAGGACAAATATTTAAAGAGACAAAGAACTAGTTTGTGACCTTTAAAGTTGGGCTATTTACTGAATAAATATATAACTAGAGAAGATAGAGGCATATTTGTCTTATTTGACTAAAAATTCAAACTGCTCTCCTGATCTCCAGCCGTGAGAGGAGATAACTGAGATTTCCGGACACACTGGAAAACGTGTAGGACACAAGATGTGACTTGAAACCTTATCTCGCTTCCACTGACATGCAGGGATGTGTGCTGGCTTTAACAAGAGTAGGGAAGGCTCCTCAAAGTCTCTCTTTTAAAACATTAGTGCTCAGCCTGCATCTCACAGACTGAATATTGCCCCATTTCAACACTGTTTCAACAGCCTGGAGCTTTAGTGACAACACCAGGCAAGAAAAGGAAAAAATCATCCAGCCCACNTGACAACACCAGGCAAGAAAAGGAGCTGTAATCAAGGAAAAAATCATCCAGCCCATTTCCTTTTACTGCCTTTAAGTCCAAGGTAAAAACAAAAATATTCAGAAATGATGCAGTAAGGGCAAGACAAAGAATTCAGCTCTTCTCATTCCTAGAAGCAGGAAGGCAAGTCATCTTTTCAAGGTGGATATGAATGGGTAGATTAGTTCAGAAGAAGCTGCAAAGAAATCTAGAAATACTTTATTCAAGCAAAGGCCCTAATTATCTTGCCACAATCCCAGTTGTCAGGAAACAGGGACAAAGATGCAGCACCAGAAGGTTTCTGCTTCCCAAAAGTTCTGTATACCTACAGAAATAGGAGCATAACTACAGAATACATGGGTCTTAGTCAGAATTAATCTACAGCACTAAATTCAAGGAAGTTACCATTTAAAATGTGTTTTTTCATTAAAGACTTGAGTATTTCCCAATATTAAGCACTACAGCAAGTTCCAGTTTCTTCTTACCAGTTCTCCAGTGCCATTTGTGAGTGACACCAACCTCATAATTATCCCTTATTATTTGTTTTTGACCCTTTTCATTATCCCTTCTCTGCTTCTTTAGAAATTTCATTTTAAAATTACTGATCTCACTGAAAGCCTTGATGTTGCACTGTGTTCTTCTATCCCAAATCTTTACTTTAGCACTCCAGTTTTCTCTCTAATGAAGATTTCAATCACTGTTTGCTTTACTGTCAACCACCTTGACTGGCTGTGAGCATAATGAACTCCCTTAACCTCAGAGGAAGCCACTGCAAATCTGTCAGGGTTAGGGGGCTCACGGGCTGGTGATTTCACTGCACGCTCTCCCAAAGGCAGCAGGAGAGTCCTGCAGCAGCCTGACCTCCCCAGCCTGCCAGGAGTGGGAGGGCAGGAGGAGGTATGGCCGAGGGAGCCAGGCACGCTCCTGTGTTTTCAGTAAACACTGCCTGGAAAATGGGCCTGCTTTATAGCCCAGATTAGAGACTAAGATAGACAGATAGATAGATAGCAGCTGGCTGTGATGGAGAAGCCCTCTGAGGGGAACTGCAGGGCTCACTTGGGGAGGAACGTGCCAGGGAATCAGGCAGCAGTTGGTGCACAGCGATGGAAAGCAGCAGTGGCAGCCGAAGGTTGTAGTGTGGGTACAGAATTAAGGTAGTCTCATTCTCTGCTCCCATCAAAGAAAGCTGTGCAGCTGCTCAGTCCCTGCACAGACCTTCCCTCCTGCTTTCCCACAGCTGATCCTGCATCTCAGCCTCATTTGCTGAAGCTTCAGCTCCTTTATAGAATTTTTTTTGTGAGGGCATACAGGTTGTAGGAACTGCAGCTCGTCTAGGAGAGTCCAGATCACCACAGGCCCTCCTGGTGACCTGAGTGACACTGCTGAGTGTTGCACTACCCAGCCCAAAGCCAGCTAAGGGAGTCTACGCTAACTGCAATGTGTAATTCCTCCTGTCTCCACTATGAAAGAGGCTGACTCAAACTGATTTGTCTCCAGAGAAGAGCAGCACGAATCCATTTGCGGACACGACACTGCAAAAGCAATGCAGGTTGCTGCCTGTCTGCTAAAGAGATGACCCCGCCTGACTGGAAACAGGGGCACCAATGGCACAAGGACAGGACACGTCCTGCATGGCAGCTCCTCTCGGTGGAGCAGGATCCCAATACCTGATCAATTGCTGGCTTAAACCTAGGTTTATTTTGTGACTTTGGTTATTTAAATCACTTACTTTCTTAGTTCATCAAATTAGATTGCATTGTATAGTAATGTTGAGAGATAAAACCAATTAATGAATCTGAGAGATTCACCTGGAGCGGGGGAGCAGTTGGTCATCTCGTTAGACAGTGATTAGAGATGTAGGAATCAGGGTCTTTCTCAGGAATTTCCAATTCATACCTTTTACTTACTTTAACTCTACAAAAGCTGCAGTCTTTCAAATGTGGAAGGAACAAATGCTGTGATTTACACATTTCCTCTTAGCTTTTCTTGCCTGATTTTCTGGCTAATGTACCATCAAATACCAAGACATCTAGAATGAATACTTAATTCAGCCACAGGTTCAATGTTCTCATCGTCCTTCTGAAGAGGGTCATTAAAAAAAATTTCAGAAAATGCTGGCACACACTTTTTCCACTTTACTTCTGGACTAATGTTGTTAAAATAGCCCAGCACCCATATTTACCCGTAACTGGTGCATCTAGCAAGACTGGAAAGGCAGTTTTTTCTTATTTTCCTGTTATTTCACATTGCACTGCAGCCACAGTGTATTATGTTCCCTAGAGTCTGTGTGTATCACTCCTTCACTTACTCTTGCAACCTCCAAGAGTAAAGTTTTTGAAAGCAATAGAATTAGTCTGAGTTTCAATTCGTCTACAGCACGAACTCCAAACCTCGTCTGGCTCTTAGCACAGGAGTCACAAAGACAATTTTATTTTCCCTGTTTGTTTTGGCACTCCTATAACAAGAAAGTAATTTCATATGTAGGGTCAGGTAGAACATACTGGCCAGTAAAGACATCCAAAAACTAAACTTCAGTCAGGAATCTCTTAACTGGGACACTGGTAATTGGATTTCACTTTTCAACAGCCACACCAGTCATGCACTCCTGCACTCCTAGAAAATGAGGCAATAACCACCTTCTGTGATTTTGGGCAATAAAAGGCTGATTACCATCTTCCAGTATCATGTGCCAATAGTATCCTATATGAAGTGAATGCTTGGAAGACAAGTTGTTTGCTCAGATGAAAAAGGGAAGTAAAATTACTTTAAAAACCCACCAAAATGCACACTGAAACCCCGAGTAAGGAATGACATTTTTAATGAGCAGCAGAAATGCAACCATAGCCTAGCTCCCACTCTATGAAACAAGCCACTGCATACACAAATAGCTGCTTTAGATTTTGGGGCATTATGGCTATACTTCCCTAAGGCATTACCTATCACGGAATACTCTGGATTGAAAAAGAGCCCTAAGATCATTGAGTCCAACCATTAATTTCTCACTACGCAGTTGACCACCAAACCATGTCCCTAAGTGCCACATCTACACATCTTTAAAGTCTGTTTTTTAACTATAGAATAAGGCTGTGTTTTCACTAAGGAAATAAAGCTTTCTGGATGGAATTTGCTATATTTAATCAGTCAGGTAACCAGTAAGTTTATACATTGCAGTTAAACATTCATTATGTTTTGTGCAGGAAAAAAATGTGAAGATTCTTTGGCTTGGTTTGAAAACAAAGTTTTGGAAAACATGCAGAAGTAGCTAAGCAAATATAATTATTGCATCTGGAGCAGAAAAAAGCCATTAATTTCCAGGATACTTAGGCACATGTGGGTATAGAAAGCCACAGGGGATTATGACTTTCTTCTTTCTGAATTCATAAAGATGACATTTCACTGCAAAGAAAGCTCTGTTCAAAGACTGATTTTGAAGGAAATAACCTTGAGGTTGCTCTAATCCTGGTTAGATAGAGTACAATAAGTCTCAGATTCACAGTGCTGGATAGGAGAGCAGCAAAGACAACAGAAGCAGTGGAAGTGAAAGTCTCCAGTGGATTTATGGGTCAGGTCCTCAGCTGTTCTAGACAGGCTGCAGTGCTGTACCTGCAGATCTGATGGCCTCGTTGAACACTCTGTGGTTGTGAGAGAGGGATGTGCAACAGCCCAGCAACATCTCCCCTCTTCTTACTGCTGTTTTTCCCAGGAAGCTTCTTACCATTGCTTATATGAAATGCTGGAATGAATCTGGATCTCTGAGATGTCTCGTTTTCCTTAATACTCACAGTTAACTGAAATATTAAATATATAAAGTGCCACCCTCTTATTATTTAAAGCCTAAATTAACATAATTACCATAATTAAGACAAATGCTTTTTTCAGTCTATTATGTCTTAGCTTTTCCTGAAGGCAGATTCATTATCTTCGGGCCAGCTTTTATCTAACAGTGAAAGCATTATTGAAATTGGTACCATTAATGTTCATCAAGACATGCACATCACCACTTACCTTGATATTACTGATTTCTACCTCAATTGTCTAGGAGAAAAATTTTGTGGCTCATTAGATAGACCAAGTACTAATTGGAAAAAAAAAAAAAAAAGTTGAAATAGAAAAGGCTGTACTAGCAAAAGTAAAAGTACAGAAATCTTTAACACAAATTGAAAATGTGTTAAACCAGTGGTCAAAGCCATGAAGTCAAATCTCGTTATGTTTCCAGTTTGGAATTTACTTATACTACAAAAAAGAGGAACAAAAGAGCTCACATAAGACATTTTTAACTAGCTAAGTGGGATACTGTTAGGAGATTTGCAGCACAAGCTTCCTCACTGGCTGTATTCAAGCCCACCTTGAGATGCATCAAGGCCTTGCCTTGATGACAGTGGACATGGGGATATCTTGATTATGTCTCTCTCTCAGCTGCCATGATAAACACAATAAATTCAAAGCATGAAGGTCTGCTGGGCTCCCCTGCAAAGCAAAATCCCTGTGAAGACATACAGCACATAATGGAGCTGCAGCACAGTGCCTCTGCACTCACAGCCAGTGGTGAGGTTACTCTCCAGTACTAAGCTACCTGGAACACCCCTGCAGCTCTCAGCACAGAATCTGACAGCTTCTATCCTTCAGAAAAAATAAATTCCAGTTTAACTCTTCCTTTTGGTTGATAACTCAAATTACAGTGTTCACTCATGAAAGGAGTGCTATTTTATTCAAATATAATGTCTCAGTTAGGGCAGCAGCAATATAAACTTTGCTGAATGTTTTATTGTCACATAGCATTCCTTGCAATAAAGGCATCTCAGCCACCCTGAATGCTCCTGGAAAGGACTGCTCTCGTGTAAGATCAGGCTGGCAATAAGCATATCTCAGTATGCCATTCCCCTTAGCATAAGAAAATCCTTTTCATGTTCTATTACATTTTTTCTTCTTTAAAAAAAGCCTAAGGAAGTGCTCAGAGGCCTGGGCAGTGCAATACATTGCAGTGAAAAAAGGAAAGCAGCAGGGTGGAACATACTGGAAGGAAAAGGGTGGAGTCACTGCATTGCCACTGTCCCTACACACCTTCAGGACTTTCAGGTTCCCAGACCACGAGTGTGCCCTCTGAACAATTCACTGTGCTTGCCACCCTAAACCTTTTCCAGCAAACCTGAGCCCTGGCAGTCAGATACTCAGAGAGTATCAATTCTGGCACCAAAATTAGTGTTCAGATTTTCAAAAAGTTTTACCACCGTGCTAAAATTCAGGGTCTTCATTTGGTGCATTTTGCTGCAAGCTGAAAACCCAAGCTCCACTATGAGAGGCTGCCCACAGTCACAGTGGCTGCCCACTGTCAAATCTGTCCTTACAAATTAGTTCTTATCAGAAGCCAGACCACAAGCAGAAAGTTCAAGTGGGGTCTTTGTGATCTGGATAGCTGGTTTCCATTTTTAGGAGTAAAACCCATTAAAATATTCTACCCTTACTTTCTTTTCCTGTTTGGTGAGTTTGTGGTATGCCAGGAATGCCAGCTGTTCATTTAATACCACTCATGACTGTATAGAGATGATATTTCTTTCACTACCTCATTACTGAAAAACTGGCAAGCTAAGGGTAGTGCAGAGCAGAACCTTGCCATGGCAAGGGGTGCTAGCCACAGAAGTGCTGGTTTTCTTCTACAAATGATCAATCTTTGGCAGTCACTCTGCTGGTCCACCCTGAATTGTGGTTCAGAGATTGTTCATTTCTGGAACTGAAAGAGTTTTGTTAAGTATAAAGACCAGCAACTGTCCTGACTGCTCTCCAAGGCAGTTTTACTTGATTGCTGAAGTAGCCAAAACTCTATCACCTTTTCTGGAAGATCAGAAATGTGCATCTTTGCTAAAACTCACCACATGCAGAGCTGGATTTGACAGACTTTATCATAAATTACCTTTCTGTTACATTCACATGGAGTCCTTTACCCCAGCAGACAATTATTTGATAGAGCCTTTTCCACTGTAAACAACCAAAACACCAGCTCTCGTGACTCCACTACTTTATATCAACAGGGCCTACTCAGCACAGCTGTTCAAACATTTGTTAAATCACTTCACAGCAAATAACAATATGGTGCAGCATGCCTGTTCCTCATTTCAACTTAAGCATAGCAATATTTAGCATGCACTAAAAAAACATATGCTGTATTCACAAAAAGAAAATACTTCATCTTAATCAACAGCAGCCTGCAAGTCTCAGAGGATACTGGAAAGTTCCATAGGTAAGTAGAGCCTTAAAGGCTGTGAAAGATGAATAGCTTCATTCATCCTGAAACCTAATTCCTAAGAATGTGCACCCAGAAGTTCAAACAATCCGACTTTACACTTTGGTGCCCAAAGGCTGGGCCTGATTCTGCGTCTATTAATTTATTTTTTATGTATTGTAGCAGAATCCACAATCCACTAAAAATACCAGGAAACTGTTGTGATAGAAAGAAACAGTGAGAAGAATGCCCAGCACTAACACATCAATGTGAGAAAACAGAGCCATGAAGTGACTCACTGAAAGGAAATCATCTACTAAGTCAGGGAGCAAAATTCAAGTTTTTTGACTTTGTTAATGTCCAAGCCACTGGACCCTTCTGGGTTCCCAAATGTGTTGTGATCTCCTATAAATTCTTCTTCCTGCACCCTTAAAGTTTAGACAAGCAAATCTCAAAATTTTGTTTTAATTACTGAGCTGAGTAAAGATGTATTTCTCTCCCTGCATCTCTCCCTTTCCTACAGGGACCTTAGCAAGAACTTTATGAATTAAAGAAGAAACGAGGCCATCATCTTAACTGGCTCATGCCTATTCCTGTGCTCCTGCCCCAGCACTCCAGAGTCTGGAATTTGCCAGGAGTGATAGAATCAGCAGCCAGCCCCAGTCCAAGCTGAGACTGCAAACACGCAGGGCTCCCTCTAGACACAGGTTTTAGATGAGCTGCTGCTTGGCAAAATACCAGAACCCTGTTACAATTTTACACAGGTGAAGAATTCACAGAGCCCGTGTTCTTGCAGAGCTCTGTTCAGTCTCATTGATAAAGATCTACTGCAGTCTGCTACTTAAATAAGGAAAAAGTAGAGATGCCTTCACCTGGCAGCAGGAGACCCCAGCTCCTTCCTCAGGACTGTTTTGACTAAACACTCACTGTCTTTGGAGAGTCATCCCTACTTGTTTCCTTCTTTAGAGGATTCTATCTTCCCTTTAGAGCCTTACTATCAACTGACAGAAATTTCCAATCTTTCCTTTGTTCTGTTTTCCTCTCTGAGAACAGAACAAGGCATTTCTCAAGTATAAAAATTAATTTTAAAATCCTGTTCCTAGGACTAGGATTCCAATATAAACACATTACAGAGAATTCCAAATTACAAATAGCACTGGAGGGTAAAAAAATCTCGTTGTGAAGAGTGGCATTTTTGAGCATTTAGGCTGTTATCTCTCACTGGAATTCACAATGACTAAATTCTTTTGAACCATCTCAAAATTATAAACCATAGAATATAGTACTTATCTATGAAAATAAAAAAAAGATTAGACAGGACGTCTTTTAAGACCAAAGTGGCATTTGTGACCCCTTACAGATTTTTATAGAGTTATTTATTCGGTTTACAGTGTGTATTTTGAGTGTATACATAGCATAAGCAGTAGATCTCATGAGTGATACAACTGTGTTCTGGGGACTGAGGGCATGTGATATTGGAAGTTCTCCATGAACTGTCTGAAAAGATTTTCCCCACGGTTTTTTTTGTGGGGAGAGCTAAACAGAGAAATCTGTAAATGCAGTTTGGGTTCAGCAAAGACCAAGTCTATAATGCTTTTTCTATTTCAAGATCTCTATTTATTTAGAAACCTAATTTCTCAACCTCTAGTTTGCATGTCTTTGACAACTTTCATTCACACCATATGCAAATACTAAATGTGTTACTGTTAGGAGTAACATGAGATGATTTATTATTCATTTAATCAGATGAATCTGCTAATTCCAGAAGACTACAGTTTTGAATTCTATCAATATTTGCATTACCAGTAACTGGAGTCAGCTAAGCATGTAGTAGGTTCAGTTTTATGGAGGGCTATTAGAGGGGGTTTAGTTTTGCATATTGTAGACTCTTTTGGGATCTTGAAGGAAACTGCTGACTTTCCACTCTTCCCTTGGCCACATCTGGCCACTGCTGGAGGAAGGACACCGAGCTGGATGGACCCCCAGTCTGACTCCATGTAGCTTATTATATATTACATAGCTATTTTATGGATAAAGAGCAGACAGAAGGTATTTACACTCTGTATTAGCAGGACTCTGCTTCACACTGAATATCCTCCATTCTCCAAACCAAGACTGTAATTAGACAAGAATAGCTAAATTAGTTGAAAATATGAGGCGAATCACTGCTGCCTCTCCAAGCACAGCAGGCTTAGAAATATCTTCTATCTACTTATTTCTTGACAAGCTCCCAAAAGCACGAAGCAGCTGTAGGCAAGGCAGTGCCACCAGAAGCGCTCCGAGCGCACAGGAGCTGCGCGAGGAGCCGGACCCAGGCTCGGGGGCTGCTGGGCGCAGCGCAGCCCCAGCCGAGGGGCTCGGCTCCACCCCTGAATGCGCCACTGCTCCTCCATAAGCACCCATTGTGCTCCTTCAATTAACAGTGCATCTTAAAGCTGGAAACCATGAACGTGTGCGCTCGGGACGTTTAACTGGGGAAACTGGGAAAGCGTGCTCATCTCCTGTGGCTCCTTTTTCTCTGTGCTCTTCCTTAATAAGGCCTCAGCGTTTCACAGCCACTGAAGAATTCAAAGAATGTCATTAACCAAGATACCACCCTGATAATTAAAACTAAATGCTTGTTCTGAAAGAATTCCGTAGCAAATCTCAAGTCTTACACACAGAAACTCCTTTTCAAGACAAAATATTACAGCTTTTTGTTTTCTAGGTGCTGTCTCAGCCTTTTCCTTTTTTTCCTTTTATCACTCTTTCCCAATAATTACTTCATCACAATCATGAAACTGTATTATTATTCTCCTGTAACTTACAAACCCCAGTTTCCAAGTTTTGGTCTCAAGAGTTTGTTCTCTGCTTGCTGGGTTGATTTTAGTGTGGCTGTATGTGTCTTTATCACAAGGGAGAGAAAAAGAAAAGGGGAGAAGGGAAGAAAGGAAGAAATGATAAAGGGAGTGGTGGATGAAATGAATTGCTGGAACTTATGTTCTCTTAGGGCAAGGAAAGATGTGTCAATGGCTGAAAAAACGGAGAAAAGCCATCAAGAGTAGCTCCCACACACTTCACCTACTTGAAATGTACATATTTTCTATAATTTTATATTTTTCTGGACAGACAGATGAAAACTGCAGCTCAGATTCGTTCTCTGGGAGTTGTCATACATAAAGACTCTGACCTGGAAGTCTGTTTAGTACCCCAAGAAGTCAAGAAAGCCTTTTGGCTACCAGCAGTGAAAATGCCGCTGCATTCACCCTGGGAAACAAACGTGGGCACAACATCTACACAGAAATATTTCAGGAAACCTGCCTCCTTAATTCAAAATCTAAGCCTTGCCTCATTATTAGTGTTAGGAGGAAAAACTTATTAAATATGTCATAAAACCCCATTTCCCTGAATACCCCATCAAAACTGAGATTAAATCACACTTACAGTTGTTGATCACTATATAAAATCCCACATTTGTACCCTCAGCCTTGTATTGAAGCACACGTCACTGCTTATGGGCACAATACATGAATTTTATGCCTGTCTGAATACAAAGGGTGACTGTAGAGGAAAATAAATTGATAAATACAGCCATATCTGAATTCTTCAGTTCTGTGTATTGCCACAGAAGTTTCAATTCTCAAGGCTTCTCCAAGTTTGTTTAGCTTTAAGACTTCACAGATGGGAAAGAGTTTGTGTAATAACTAAGCCTGGAGCTCAGAAACTGCATCTCATTTCAAAAATGTTTGAAATGCTCTCATTTAACAGTTTCTGAAATGAAATACAGCAGACTTGAAGGTCTGCAACATCTTGTCCTCATTTGCAATGCAAAGTTTTACAAAAGCTTAATGGAATTTAAGCAATTCTTTTTTTTTTTCTTTTTAATCCGGAGAATCATCCTTCCAGACTCTCAAAGACTGGCCCTGGCAATGAAAAAGGAGGCTGAAGTACTTAATTTATGTTAGATACCATATCTCAGAGCAGTTTAAGACAGAGGAACACACTGGTACTCTCTGCTCATCATCTCAGTAGAAAATGGTTTGCAGCACTGCCCTTACACAGACACTGACATGATCCTTCCAATGTAACAAATTGCTTTACATTATGGGAATGTGGCATTTCAAAAGACGCCCATTTGCTTTCTTGCATCAAAATGAAAAATGTCTAGTGCACTGTTCTGCCTTTTTAGTAGGTATATTAAAATCTAACCATATAGCTGAGATAATGACTTCTTTGCTTGCTAGCAATTAACGCTGAAACAGCACACGATACAGGAGAGGGAAATATGGCTTAAGATTCATTTTCCCATGTTATAAAACGCAGAACTCTCTCTGCTGATCTTACCCTTACTGCAGTGCTGGGGATGACATCGCTGTAAACTACGAGGAATTTTTGTTGTTGTTTGGTTGTGGTTTTTTTTTTTTTGTTTTGGTTTTTGGTTGGTTGGTTTGTTTGGATTTTGTTTGTTTTGATTCGGGTTTTTGCTTGTTTGGTTTGGGTCACCATGTTTTCAACCTATCTGGCTCGAGCAGACTGAGAGTACTGAGATTCCTATAAAACAAGGGTTTGGATAACGAATTTCAATTTCAATTATTTCTGGCTTCTCACCTTTGAGAGCTGTCTCTGCAGCCTATGAGGCTGTTTTGTACCATCACAAGATTTGTGATCTAAATTCAAACCAGAAGCTCAAAAAGCAGAGATGCAGTCAAGCCCTAAAAAACCAAGACATGCTACACTTTTGTTTAAAAAGAACATTAAATTCTGCACCTCAAAAGCACGACTCAATTCCGTGTAAACTCCCTTAGAGTAAAGCCCCAGTTTTGCTCACTCTTGTTCTATAAAACTGAACAGTGAATAATTCAAATGTTTCATTAATTTTGCAGGAACGGGATAATGTTAAAAGAGTACGAGTGTATAGCCTGAAGTGCTCGGTGCAGGGGAAGAAGTGAAGGCTTGGCTGGGGTTGGAATTCATCCCTTGGGAGCCTGAGGGGTTTGTGAGGGGAGCAAGCTCAGCGCTCCCCAGCCTGCGGGGAAACACCGGCACTGAAGGAGCAGCAGGGCAAGGCAAAGGCAGCGCAGGGATACCCAGAACAATCTGCCCAGTATAGTGCTGCTCATCCCCTGCCCAGCGGCACAGATAATCCTTTCCTTGCCCGTCTCCAACCTGCTCTTTCCCCCTGCAGCCAGGAACCGCCGCGATCCATGAGCGACTCATTGTCTGTGCGCAGGGAGAGGGCTCAGCAGCAGGACCCTGGTGATGGGCAGGGCCGGTTCTGTACCTCGGCACACGGAGGGGCTGCTCCAGTCCTGCTCCCAGACCCGGGGACACCGGGGGACACCGGCGGCACTGCGGGCACCGAGGGCGCTGAGGGCCCCGAGGGCCCCGGCACCGCCGCGGCTCGGGGCCGGAAAGGGCGGGAAGGCGGGAGCGCCGTGAGGGGCTCAGGGGGAGCCCTGAGGGCAGGGCCGGGCCGATGGCGGCTCCGGGGCCCCCGGCCGGCCCCGGCCCCGGCTCCTCGGTGGTCTCACAGCTCACAGGTGGCCTCTCACAGGGGCCACCAGTGCCTGCGCTGGGCCCGAGACACACACCAGGAAAGGGCCACAGCTCAGGTACTGGCGGTCACGGCCAGCTCTTGGTCTGACTGCTCTAAAGCTGCAGTGACAGAGATACCAGAACCTTCCTGCAAATCTCTTCTAGGTGTTTGCTACTCTTGTTATTTTACACACATCTACACACACACACATATGAGAGGTTATTCCGAGCGTTCAGCCTCTCTGAAGGCCGATGCAGTGTTTCCGTGGGCCCTCGCCTGCCCTCCCTCATTGCCACCTGCAGGCTCCAGAGGCCGATGGCCCTCCCCAGCCCCGGCGGTGCCACAGCCCTGCTCTGGCTCGGTTACGGCTCTGTCACTCCTGTCCCGGTGCTTTGGCGATGGTGCCCTGCCAAGGAGAAGGTTGTTAGACTGGTTTGGCACGGCTTTTTTTCCTGACAAATTCAGGTTAGCTGTGACTTTCACCTTAAAGTTTCTTGCCATTTGAAAGAGACATATTTGGTAGCATGGTTGAAGGGTTTTTCTTGGAAATCAGTTTAGCTGGCTGACTTTTAAATTTTTCCCTCTCTCTTTAAAAAAAAAAAAAAAAGGAAAAAAGTATGTACCTTCCAGCCTTTGCAATGCTTCATCCATTTTCTGTCATAACCTAGAATGAACTGTATCAGGTTTTATAAAATTAATGATTCATCTTAGTACAACCCAGGTTGCTCTTTTTAGTTTCTCATATTTGACCTAAGAAAAATTACTAAGTTTTTGATTAAAAAAAACCACAGACCAGACTGGTAGGCTTTGAAAAAGAGAACCGTCTTCAAGGAGATCAAGTCTTTTTTCACACACTTGTCCATTTCGTAAATACACAAATGTCCATTTCATAAATAAACACCCACTAGTGTTGTTATACCAGCGTTCTTTAGCACAGCCTCAGCATTTTGGCTTCATGCAAACAAAATTCACTAACTCAGCAGCTGTAATCCAGCTTGCTGGAGTAGAAATACTGAGTGCAGAACAAACTGATTAAAAATGAATACACAGATCCTACTGGAAAAGTGAGGTTTTCCAGAGAGGACACTATGAAGGACAGCAAGTGTGATCGAGGCTAGAAAGGAGGGACTGGACTTTCTTCATCTCATAATGTCAAATACAGGAAAATATAGGCAGACTTAATATGTAAAATGGTGTGAACTGTTCACGGTGTGGAAATGAAGAAAATCTGAGCTGCTGGAACAAACAGTGTGTGGAGACTCTGCAGTGGAAGCTGAATCAATTCCTAGACCAGAGCTGGTTGGTAACAGGGGAATAGCTGAAACTTCACTTTTATAGGCATATAGTAATTATATGCAAAAATGTGATTTATGAGAATGCTTTGGTGTTTACTGCTTATCTCCAACTGAGCTTTAGAGGTCCTGTTGAGAATAACATAAAATGTAACATTTTGTTCCTGTGCAATAAACAGTAATTAGGAAGCAATTTTAATTTAAAGCCAGATAGGGTTTTGCTGTTAACAATAGCTAACAGACAATGAATAAGTGCACAGTATCTATGAATGAGCGATTAAAAATATTAATAATGAAGAAACGTTAATAAAAGGATTGCTTAATGAATATATGTTAATAAAAGGACATGACACACTCAGTATAAATGAACACATCTTTAGATAGGTTTCAGTTTTAACTACCTATTTCAGTTCCTAAGTAGGCAGCACTTGAAGTTATACACTTCATCCTGCATCCTTTGCTTGCCATCCCAGTCTACTACATCACCACCTGCTTTTCAACAATCATCTAGCTCCCTTATCACCCCTAGTTTATTTAATTTTATGTTTTGTCTTGTTTTAAATCTATGGAGCACAACATATCTACTCTATTGAAGACCTGATGCCAATCTAAAAGTCTTTTGTTTAAATACTATTTTAATACCTTGTTGTCCTTACTCTACTGCTCTGTAAATTATCCAAACTCATTACTGATGCAAAGTCAGTGTTTGAGCTCCCATAAGTTGTTCCTATGCATGGCAGAAAGAAGAAGAGCTTATATTTTAGTAATCTGGCTAAAAGAAGATTAGAGGTGACATCTGTCTGTAATAACTCTCTGGATATATTTCTAAAGTGATATTTAGAAAAGACAGAAAGAAGAGACTGTGGTAAGCTTAATTCTAGCTTTCAGTTCCAGTTTTTTGATGCAGAACTGTTTTCCAAGTACCTAGTTGCCTTCAGTGGGAAGCAATTTACTTTTAAATCTTCAGAATGACAAGTGGGGAATCTCCTTTGTTCAGGAGACAATTGAGTTTTGTTTATTGACTGATAATATCAGTAGTAGAATTAAAAACGTGGGTTAAAAATGAAGTTTTGAAGGCTGGAAGATTGAAAGAAATGAGAGTTAAAATAAAGACAGCAAGACACTTAAGGCATATCATGAAAAGGAGCAGGAGGAAGCCACGAGCCAGTGATTTCTCTTGTAATGCCTGATCTGCAGCAGCTTCACCATCTGTAGTTTAGGTCTAAAGACTGTAATTTTCCTGAAATACTGATTTATTTGTATTTTAAATGAATGCCTTCCTTCAGCATTCCCACACAAAACTCAAGCATTTGCAAAGAGACACAGACCTGTCTCTGCCCTAGCTAAATTGAACAATGTATTAGAAAAACCCCAACTATTTAGCAATTGTCACCATGTCTGCCATTTCTATGTTGTATCTTAGAATTCTATTCTACTTAGAATTTTTCTGAGTAAAATTCTTATTGACTTTAGCTTTAGGTCTGTCCCTCTGTGCCCATCTGTAACTGGTGGTGGAGGAGGAGTTCCAAAGACTGACTGGGTTAAAAATAATTGGAGAAGAGTCATCAATACTTTGGAAAATTGGACATACATTGGGCCAGTTTTGATTTGCCTTGGAAAAGTCAATCCACTAAAAAAACCATGCATGCTGAACAAGAGCAGAAAAATCAATCCTCCAAAGAGAATCACAATAAAGAAAAGCACTTTGTCTTTTCACTAAATTTCACAATATGGAACTGCCATCATGACCTCATTTAAAGTAGAGCCACTGCCTTAGACATGGAGCTTCACAAACTTCTTTGCAAGTACAATTCATGACCCATTTCTCCTCTTTAGTCCTGGTTTTAGGTAAAGGTCCCTTCTGGTACTATCTGAAAAAAAGCTTTTAGAGCTACAGAGGGTGTGTCCATTATGTTGCCACATCAAGGATGTCAACGATACGAGGTGAAAAGATCACCACTAAAAAGCCTTCCCAAACCCCCACCCTAAACCCAACCAAAAAAATGCCATTGAGTTTTGCCACAGGATAAAATTGTCTCTTTTTTTATAGCAAACTAATGTACCTTGTTGTATGGGCACAATGTCTCTTAGATACATAATGACCCAAATGAGTCATTTTTTATAGCAGTGAAAATAATCTTTGACGTGCCTTAATGCAACGGACTACTGTTTTGATTAAGGCCTAGATTACCTTGGCCTGTCTGATAACTTCTACCAAGGGCTAATTTTCACAATAAAGATGGGCTTTTAATCAAAGTTTTCTACACCCTGCAGAAAAAGCTTCTGATATAATCTTTATGAGGATTACTGGCTGCCTCCTCCTGTGTGCAGGGTAAGGCCATAAGCCTCTTTGATCAGCACAGGAAGCAACTCTGCTCTGCAGAAAAGATGTGACTTCCTAGTTCTCCACTGTCCCCTTAGAGCTCCTTGTGGAGCAAAACTGACACCTGACCAACCCCAAATCTCAAAATTCATCTCAGAGACAGTCTCCTCTGTAGTGAAAGCAAACTGAGACTGCTGGGACTCTGTCAAGCTTTCACAGACTGGCTTTCCAGAACAGTAACATTCGTTGGACTCAGTTTCCTCCCTACCAGATGAGCCAAAGAGAAACAGCTTGACAGCATGTAAATATTTAATTTATATTTCATTATCAGCCTCACTAGATATGACTAGAAAAGGAAACTGGAAGAATTACCTATTATGTTTTAAAATGCACTTTGAGGATAGTAGGCATAGTAGTATAAATTACGTTCCACATTTAATGAATGACATGAAACAACTTTCCAGAGGAGTATCAGTAACACAGAACCTTGTGTGACCTATGCCTCTTTCTATTTTTTGGGAGATCCCAGAGAGAGTATTCCCTGGATTATAGCAGCATGCCTGAGGAGTGAGCTCCCCTCGCTGCCGGAATGTGACACAAAGAAGTCCCCGGCACGCGGTGACAGCGGAGGAAGGTGCCCAGAGCGAGTGTCCTGCACTGCCCACTGGCTGCAGGCCACGCAGGTGACACGGAGCTCTCCCGAAACAGCTCCCATGGCTCGGGCAAGCTCAGAGTTCTGCCTTCCTGGTTCCTGGGCTCTGATCTGTGCCCAGCCAGCAGTCTGCTCACAGATGTGAACTTGAGCCGTGCCTGGAACTTCACCTTGCGTTCCCTTTAGGTGGCTGAGACAAATCACCTCTCTCCTGCCCTGGCTGGTTTCCCTAACCCCACGCTATCTCCCTGAGCTCTGGGTGCTCCAGCATTGCAGTGCCCTGGGGCAGGATTAGGCCATTTGTTTATATATAAACACGTGGCACACTCCTCCTGCACAAGTGTTTGTTTTTGCATAGCTGGCAGATAACAGGGCTGTAAATTTTATTGCTAAATATTATAAACATAGATGTATGATTTTCCCCCCAAGAATTGTGGTTTGGGTTGGATTCTGATCTCACTTTTACAAATTTTTTAACTGATTTACCAATCATTTACCCATGCGTGACATTAGAATAAAACTTTATGGGTTGCTTTTCAATAGCACTGACATTACTTGTGGGTACTGTTTAACATAATATAAGCAATTAAAAAAATCAGGATATGTTTCAGCAGGATGCAAATGAAAATGATTACATTAATACATTTATTTCTGTAATTTTCTACTTAATTCCTTATTATATATATCCCTGTGGTATAAGGAACATGACATTTTTCTGCTGGTCTTATGAAAACAATTATTTCTGTTTTTCTCTGTTCTCTACATTACTGGGTTGTGTCTTTTTCCAGAAATTCTCTCTGTCTAGATTACTATTAACATATATTTCTTCCCATTGTTTCTCCTTCTAGAGTCAGAATTTACCAGCACAGAGAACAGCTACTGCTGCATTCTGCTATTTCTTCTCCACATTGTCTCAAACTGCTCAGGATTTGATGAGGTAATTTCAGTACTGTCACATCATACTTTAAACAGAATATCTAAAATATGAGATAGGTGTGCAAGAGTTTGCTCTTCTGTTCGTGTCTTTGGCTACCATGAAACCCCTTTTCATACATGTTCCCTTTCCATTACTAGGACAAAGGGGATTGGGATATCAGGTGCTTCTTTGCACACTACTCTTGAGTAGGTCAGAGGTTTTAATTCCCAAAATAATTTCAATTGAAATATGCTTTCTGAAGAAGAAAGGAAACAAAGTAAAACTGAACACAACAAATGTTGCATTCAGAATGGTTTTCGGTGGTTCAGTCAATATTAAACCAATGAAAATAATCTAAACAGACATGAAGTGTTTCAGAACAACTTTACAGATTTAGAAAGAGGTTTTCAGAATGAAAATAATGCATACTGTGTAGTTCTGTGTGCTTCACTGTAGTTTTCAACATTCTAAGACCATTAATATGCATGATCCTATCTTTTTATGCTTGGATTCTTAGGTTTCATGTGCTGTCTATGTCTGAAGTGGCATAAAAGGTTATTTTATTTGTATTTACAGTATCATCACTTGCTAGTACTTACGTGATCATCTGTTACACAAGTGTTACAAACAGCAGGGTAACAATTAATGCAGTCACAAACTATATGCCATAGACAATGGGAAATGCATTTACATTTGTATCACCAACCCAGCACTGAAAAGCCTCTTTATAAATGTGCATCATCAACATGTGAGCAATGTCCTAACAGGGTTTAGCTATTCCATACAGCTATTTTGGGTTTACCTTACAACTCCTATGTGATACATGCAGAATTGAGAACTATATTTCTCACCCTTTGTACCATGGCAGGTGTAGGGTGCCCCTGTTTACCACCACTAATCAGAAGAAACTGCAGAATGATCAGGGCCCTTAAAATTTTGGTCCATTCTGAGAGTGTTTTCTGCCTAAATAATGACAGATGCAGAAAGTTAAAGAGAAGACAGCTCCTGCTGAGTCTAAAACTCAGTATAATGAGGATGAAATATATATATGCACATATTTTTGTAATCAAATTCTGCTGTTGTAATTCTTTAAAGAGCCATCACAATTCAGCTTAAATAGGTCTGTTCAGTGGGAATGTGTGTTAACTCCTTTCTGCAGAAAGGTAAGGAGGGCTTATTGTTTCCTTGGGGGGCTGCAGCCAGGAGATAATTACAAGCTGTAAGATATAATCACATGGACAGGGTATGGAGTGCAGGGCAAAGAGGGATGATGGCGTTTCCACCAGTACCTTTGATTGCAGGCTAGGGAACTGCATTGAGTTACAGTTTTTAACCAAGCACACAATAACCCAGGTATGCTGTGCCCTTGTCCTCTCTGTGACTGTCAGCTGTCATGGTAACACTGCTGTGCAGAATGAAGGGGAAGGGATTTTAAACTCTCTTAAAAGGGACAAATCTGACTTGCTCATACCCTTGCCAATGATTTTTTAAAGTGATCTCAAACACTCTTGTTTGTAACACTTACTGCCTCACCTCAGGTATGTCCATTCATTCCAGACTTCAGTTTCCAAATGAACTAAATGCAAATACATGCATAATTTGCAGGAAGCTGGCACTTTGCAGGGAAGTATAATGAAGACAGTTTTTAAATGCATTTTCCCTCCTTTGGAAGCCAAACATGTACTGGACACAAAGAAAAACATCAGTCTGCATTTAATACATACAGAATTATTTTCTGTCCCATATTAGCAGTGTTCAAATGTAAGTATAAAGCAGACAGAGCACAGAGTTTGTAGAGCCAATCCCTGTAATTGCTCTGAGAGATTAATTGTTCCCACTGCAGCTTTACCAGGCAAACGGACTTCTGTGCATTTCTTTACCTTAATTGAGCTGTGCTCTCAAGTTCAGACCACCTCTCGCTTCAGTCCCCTTCAGTTCCAGCCAGGCAGGTTCCCCCAGAAAAAACAAACAAACAAACAAATAATTTAGCAAGATACTAAGGAAAAGCTTGTGTGCCTGGGCAAAGGACCCGACTGTTGGGCTTTATTAAATGGCCTTTGTTTTTTCACTGTATGTGGAAAATGGATTCAATCTTCCCCTGAGTTACTGGCATTTGTTTTGCTCATTGTTTCAGACTGAATCCATAAGCTTTTAAACCTGGGCAAGACACGGAGGATGCATAAATCCTCTCTTTCTCCTGTTGTGGTCAGGGCATTGTGAGAGCACAGGCAATGGCTGTGATGGTCTCATGATGCTTGTGTCTACTCTTTCCTGGCAGGAAAGTACAGACTGATGATAGATTTCAAAAGTGAATAGTGGCCTTTTTAGTGTTTCAAAATTAAATAACTGGAAAAATCATCTAGAAACCTGGAACTTCTGGCAGATTTTTCAGGAGGTCACTTCGCAGTATCAGACAAATTACTCCTATGATGTAAGTGTGGGCAAATTTGGAAAAAGTAGTTCAAAAGTAGTTCAAGTTTCTGTGACAAAAAACTGGTTTTCAGGTGCATTTTCCTTTTAAGGAGTAATTTAAAAAAAGAGGACGTTCTTTTCTTTTCAATGGTGGAAGTAAAGGAATCATGTTATTGATCAAAGGGTGATTTCAGTTAGGTGCTGTAGTCACAGCAATGGGTTCCATCTGGAGAGACAGCTGAGTGCCTTTAGAATGACTGCAGCAGGAGCAGACATTCTCCACCTAGGTTTAACCTGCAACAAATACAGTTAGTGAAATTCTCCAGGTCCCCAGGCTCTAGAACCCTGCAGAAACACTAACCAACAGAAGTGGATGTCAGTGTATTTCACTGTGTGGGGTACAAGCAGATACATTCACCTCATTTCAAATTTGTAATGCAGCTTTAGCTACACTGAGAGTTAATAACCAGCAATTGGCAAAAGCAGTAAATTCTGGCCCTTTACACGAACTCTGATGCAGTTTCATAAGCAACCTTTAAAACTTGGCTGTTCCCTTGTTTGTATTTAATTACACGTGCATTTAATTTTGATTGTTAATTTGTGCATGGCTCATTTTCTCTGTTCTATCAATGTAATTATCCCATTCTCGTAAAATAACTGTCAAGTCCAAAGTGCCTGTGTCTCCTTTCCAACACGAGTGTGCATCTACAGTAGACGGTTGAAGCTTGCAAAGACCCAGGGGACAGAGTGAATCTCGAGTGTTTGCTGCCCTTATTACAGGTGTGAACCCCAATTCAGTGTCAGTTGTACTTCTCTGTTCACCAGGTTTAGGAAAAAATAGTGGGCAAGAAGGACCATGTTGAAATTTATATAACAAAGCCCATCTCTCTTCCCCTAACACACACCTAATTTTAAAACTTTTGATAATTTGAAACTGCTTGAAATTTTCTTCTTTTTTTTTTCCTTGGAAGATGTGATGGAAGTGTCCCATAGAGCAGTTACCCAAAGGCAGAATTAGTCTGAAATTATGTGTTTGGATGAAGCTTTGTGACAGAAACCTTGGTGGCAATTTTAGTTTAAGTAGTCTCAGAGTTATTTCCCAGTCCCTGTCCAGTTTCATGCTTGCTTCACAAAGTACTGCTCCTGCCATTAAATCATCCAGCTTATTAGAGGAATATGTGAAGCAGTCAGTGGAGTCAGGGTAAAATACAGACCACCCTTGCTTTTTCTTTGGGTTGTTGTTTTTTCCTTCCTAGGAAAACATCCAGTTCAACAAGCTCAACTTGGAGGCAATAGAATGGGGCTTAAAATTTAAACTTCACAGAACTTCAGGTGTATTTAAAGGTTAGCACTTGCTTTACCTCATATGATTCAAATCCAACCTGTACATATCTCCAGAATTATTTGCACACAGTACACAGACCTGTGTGTTTTGTCCATACAAATGTCCACTGAAATCTAACTTCATAACTTTTAAGATAAATTTCAGGTGCAAATTTCTTTTACTAATATAATCTGCAAACTCAAACTAATTAGCAGATGAATAATCTCACTAAATATAAAGTAAAAAATGTAGTAATAAAGCAGACAGCTTCACTGTTGGATCACATAGATAAGAATAATGATACCCCAACCATCCCAGGAACTCTCAAAGTTGTGCAGAAACCACTGTGACTCTAAAGTCCAAAATTTGCAGGAGGTAGTTAATACTTCTGCTGTCACTTGTGTCAAAAAGCCCTAAACTTGGAAAATTCTCAGGTTGCAGAGTTTGTGTTTGCTGTCCACACTCCAGGGTTTGGGTCAGCCCTTCCTCTGTCACGTTTGTTGGTGTTACTCCCCCTGTGTTTTGGATAACAGGACACTCCAGCCATCACCTGTCCCACATGGCAACAAGGAAATAACAGCAGTGTTAAAGGATTAATCTGACCACAACTGGTAGCTTCTGTTTCATTCGTGTTCCAGAATTTTCATGTTTCTATCACTGCATTTCTAACTTTGCTTTTGTGTAAGTAGACCTGACCTGTGCTATCCACAGCCTGCTCGACTGCTTCATTTTCATATTATCAGTTATCATCAACAGATTTTTCCACGGCTATGACCTTATTTTTCCCCTTCTGTGCAGGGCTAGGAATGTTAAATACACTTCGATAGAGGGGAAAAAAAAGTCCTGATTGGCAGTGGTCTGAGGACTTTCAGCCTTTAAGGGCTACCTTACTAACTTGCCAGGGGATAAAAGACCTGGCCTCTTTGCATATTTATTTGCATAAATACTGTCTTCAAAAATTGCATAAAGTTACAATATTTGATTTAATGCTAACATCAAAAATCAATTGAATTTACAATATTTGCTTTAAACAACACACTACATGAAAATCAGAAATAGCATATTGCAAGCAAACCTGCAGGTGACTTATATTGTCTTATCCTTGCTCGGGGGCAGGAAATTACATGTTCTTTGGCTGCATCTATTTTCTACCAAAGTGGTTTAAAGACATTGAAGGATAGACATAACAGGAAAACAATGACTGCTCTGCATGCAGAGCATATCACCTTGTTTGGCACATGTCTACTTAAGGTGCATGGAGACAAGATCAGATAAATCCAAATGTGAAAACAATCTTGCTCCATAACTAGCCAGAGTTAGCTCATATTTACTTCTTCCAAACAGAATAGGAGATCACTTTGTGCTCCTGGAAAAATGTTCAGGTTCTGTAAGCTTTGCATTTTTCCTTAGAACATATCTAGGATCAATGAAATTTAACAGCGAGAGCAAATAAGAAGTGACCTTCACCTGATTACAAACGAGGCCATGTGTAAAATGACACATATGATAAAACAGTCTCAGTGCAAAGCACAGCTCTTTTGGAGCTGGAGCTCTGTTTGTTGTCTGCTGTGGTGCACAAATGGGGATGGCTTTTGGTGCCAAGGGAAAAACAATGCCCTAAGTGTGCAAGTTCTGAGAACCTGTGATTTCAGAACACACAAGACTGACCCCGTAACAACCCAGTAACTTCTCTATATGTGACAAGAAAAGTGTCAGATCAATTTTGCTCTAGAATTTCCTGTTATGGAGAGGGAGAGAGATTAAATATTCAATAGAAATTAGTAAGGATCGTGTAGCATCCCAGCAACCAAGTTTTGAATATTTGCATTTGCATGCAGGATGCATGTTTGTTCACCATCTAAGTGGTATTTAGTCCACATGAGGAGACATGTCTCCTTCAGGGTGCACGTTTGCATTGTCAACCTGATGGATTGCATAGGAATGAATCCAATAACACAAAATGACAAATAATATTCATTTTACGGTACCTGTACCACTCATTAAAGTATGCCTACTCAATTTAAATTAAAGAAAGATGTGTGATAAGGCCAGCTTATGAATATTAATTTAAAGTCATCTAGGTAGAATTTTTTCATTAAGATATCTCCTATTAAAATATGTAATATCATAAAAGAAATCTAAAATTCCCACCTCTGTGAAAATATTACCTATTTCGCTGCAAAAGGGAAATCATCATGCAAGTTCATGGCGTTAAAGAAGTATGAGCATGCCAAATGAGTATCTCCAGTCTGGCAAAAGTAAGGAACAGGTCCAGGAGAATTCCTCACACCTGAGCTAAACAGGGCTGTTCACAGCTGTGGCAGGCCTAGGGTAGGGAAGGATCTTGGAATGCACTGCAGCTTTAGCCACACTGACCCCTACAAAGAACAGACAGCAAGAGTGAATAAATATCAAACCCCTCATCATTTCTTCTTTTGTGCAAGAATTGTGTTAAACTGGTTTAGGTTTTTTTTAATAACAGTATGACCTCTAATTAGAGATCTGCCTGCTTGTGATACAGTAAAGTGCAGGTACATCATATGGGCAGAACAGTTTAAGTCAAGTTAGATGATGGCTTTATCAGCATTAAATAGCCAGGTTCCCAGTTTACAAGGGAAAATGATATCCCTCCACCTTCTTTGAACTTCTTGAATTCTTAACATTCCTTCCATAAATCATTTAATAGCTGCCCTATTCATAGGAAAATGTATTGCTGAAGTTAAACAGTGGTTTTTCTCCTTCCACTCTCATTGGAGAGAAGCATAATAAATTATGCCTGATTTGCATGCAAGTTTGCATACACAAAACTCTTGTCATGAACTAGCAAACAATAAGCTGCTCATGTCAGAACACATTGTACAAACAACAGCATCAAATAGCTACTGAGCTGAATTATTACCCTGCTCTCCTGTGGTACTGAGACTTCTCCACACAAATTTACAGCTCTGCAAAGGCAACAGAAAGGATAAACTCAGCAGCTTTGTGTCTGTCATCGTGCTGCAGTCCAAATAACCTCCATTGCTTTGTGGGACATCCTGACTCCAGGGAAGTTCTGAGGCCCAGAGGAATCTGTATGCAGAATGTATAAAAAGGTTGCCCTGATGACACAAGTCAATTTTCCATGGGGTGCCTGGAAGCATCCATCATTCAGGTACCAGGCAATGCCCAATTAACTTCTCTGACTCATGTTACTGTGAAAGTATCAGCATTGCAGTGTGGGCAGACTGCTGGTGCAGCTGGGGGCTTTGCAGGGATGAAGTGTGTTACTAATCCAGCTGATGTGCTGATGGCACAGGTCACCTACACACAATTTCAAGCACTGGGAGAAGCTCTCCTGATGTGTCATGTAGTTACAGCAGAGCTTCTGACAGCTCTTCATGCAGAGTTTGATGCTAGCACCTGTTACTGCCTGCCTAACTTACTTACCTTCTGGAATCTGCCAGAGGAACAGAAGCAAGGGGAACTAATTAGTGTAACTCATCTCTGGTGACTGGGGGCAGCAGGACAGATCTTAGCTGCAAAGGATTGAATGAGAGGGGCTGGAGCAGTTCAGGGCAGTTACAAAATCAAGGCATGCCTAACGTGAAGAGTACTGCTGGCTGTCACATAGTTAAAGCACTTTTTAAAAGATTGGAATGGCTACTTTTAGAGTTGCCTCAACTTGGCACCTTCCTTCTAAAAGAGGAAAGGACATCATATGCTGCACAAGGGTAAAACCACTTTGCTGCAAAGACATTAGCCCAGGAATGCTTGTAGGATTTAAAAAGAATCAAAACCGTTCTGAGGTAAAGCACACTTTGCATTGCAATTTAGCTAACACAAGACATGTAAAAATTCATTTTAGAGAGGTATTCTGAAAAATAATTTGCACAGAATATCAGCAGGCAGGATATTGTGCAAGTACACTTAGGAAGGGTTGTTTGGGTAGATCACAGTCCTTATCCCCTTAGAACTAGACTTGCAGCATAAATAAGAAAACTAAAGTGTCTTTCTGTCCAGGTGGTGAGAGCCCTGCAGGTTTCTATCCCAGCTGACATGTATTTAACAGCAATACCTCCAGGACTACAACAACACAGTCTTGCAGCTGTCAGCACTTAAAGCAGGGAATGCTGGAGGTTCCAAGAAGTGTCAGCAGGCTTTTGGTTCATACCTCACAGATCCAGAGGTGTGGTATTTAGGCTAAAAACTACTCAGGTCCAGGGCAACTCCTCCTAAAATCCTTAAGAAAGAGTTGTAAGGATTGCTGCAAAGTGCTACAAACTGGAAGTGTAAGGAATTGGCAAACCTACTGGGAAGAAGTTCGTTATTTTCCTCCCCTGAGAATGCTTTCACATGAAGCAACAAAGAAACTATTGACACTAGGAAACAGTGAAGAGTTTCATAGTGTATCCACTTATGAGAGAAAGCTTGGTACGTTGTAATTCAGAGTGAATCTGGCAAAGTCCCCATTGCTGTTTATGGGAGAAGTTGTTAAATACTGTGAGGCCTGAAATGTGATTTTCCTATGCAGGGGACACCTGTACCACACCTCTTGGTGTCATCTTTGAACAGGTTGTAACGTTTAAGCTCTCATCAGTTTATCATCTGGAAGCTCAGGCATTCAGAATCTTGCAGTTAAACCCAAATCTTTAGACCTGGTGGCTTAAATGTCTTGAATTGTAAATGGGGCTCCAAGGGGACTGCTGGGGCACAAAGGACCTCAGCTAAACAGAACCTATTTTTGCAGGACTCCAGGTTTGCAGCTGATCCCATAACTAGGTGGAACATCCCTGAGGCAGTGGTACAAGGGATCCCTGTGTGCCCTGTGTTCCCTCTGCTGGGAACCCCAAATTGCTCCTCTCCCTGGCACCAGAGCCAGGGCTGCAGAGCCAGGGCACATAACGGGGAAACTGTGGAGTAAGAGCCCAGGGAAGGTGTTTCCAACGGGATGACTGACAGTGAAGCTGCCCCAGGGGTTCAGCAGAAATATACCTCAGACTTATGTAGGAACTTGTTACTCATTAATCATTACTCAGGACACGCTGCCTGCCAGTGAAAGCCTCTAGTATTTGCAGTTTTGCTGTGATATAGAAGGAAAGCAAGTAGTAACCTACTCTGGCACTTCATGGCTGGATGTGTTTGGGGCAAGATAGGAGCAGCCTGTGAGGGTTAACATTAAAACCAGGAACAAATAATTGCAGAGTCATGAAACCCAGTTTCCACGGTGGTGTGTGAAGACAGCTGTATCTCAACACAAAACACACTCTTAAGAATGAAATATTAAATCAAGAATCTTAACAGGGAAAACTATTCAGAGTTTTTGGAGCCCAGATTCTCTTTTTGAGCAGCATCATTAAATATGTTTATTAATCAGACTATAGGTCTATAAATATCAGTGATATTTAAAATATATTTTAATTATAGGTCCAACTTTAGTGGCTTCATTAATAGCATAGTAAAAACAGACAAACAAACGTCGAATAGGCAAAAAAATCCCTACAACCCAGTTGCTCTTCCATCCAAAACCCTTACACTGATCATATTGCAAAAATACAGGATTGGGAGCATTACCTTTGACACAGCAGTGCTGCTGCACATACGAGAATAGCAGCCAAGTTTCCCTGCAGGTGCTTCACTCATGTGCAGGAGCTCCTGGAATGTATTGACATGGCTGGTTACCAAAACCAGTTCTCTGAAAAACACAAAAATACAGATGAAGATTTGTTTCATTACAAAGTAGTTCTGTTTTGAGGAGAAATAGGATTACAATGCATGCTATCATCTTTCCACTCCTCCGTGAAGAGCAGCTTCAGCAGCTGATCTGACTCAGTGAGCTGAGTAGCCAAGGCGGCTCAGTGGTTTCAGGGGAACTGATTCCTTGGTGTTCAGGGAACCCACTGGAGAATGTACCTTTTTCTGTGGAGAACGGGCATTTGGGCAGCACTTCCTCAGCGTGCAGAAGCCAAAAGTGCTGTTGGGTTGGCAGCATCTGGGAAGCAATAAGGCACAAGCTTGTTTTTATGCACACCTATATGGAGGTCCTGTTATTAATTGGGATGGGAATTAGGAGAGTCAAACAAAATGTTGAGTGACAAAGGAGTTGCTTTTTACTTTCTGCTGTCACTTAGCCATGTCATTCTTCTTACTTTATTTTCCACCTTTTTTTCCCTGCACTTTTAGTCTGTAGGTTTGTAACAGAACATTTTCCATTTCAGCACTAAAGAAAACAGTTCCTCTGCGTTTGTGGACCATATATTCTACAGGACCTGTGTTTCTGGGCAATTTGTGGCATGTCTGCTGAATCCAAAGCATAAGCACAGTGACTGAACACATTTCTCAGTTTGAACATGAGCAGATCCCTATGACAAATGTTGAGTTGCAGGGCATATTGCAGCCTACCCAGCAGGCTGAGATTTTGCAAGGTTGGAAAATTCTGAGGGCAGGAGTTACAGCTCAGGCCTAAGCACGTGCTTGACTTCAGAGAAACTTTCAGTGATGGCACAAGGACACCACCAGAAGGGCATTTTCTTTTTTCATTGAACAAAAGTGTTAGTAGTGTAGGTAGGCTTCAACTCCCAGGTGGCAATTTATTATAGTGAATCTAAAACTAGGAAAAGTCAGAGCAATCTTGATAGTGAAAAACTTGAAATATAAATTAAATAATAAGTAAGAATGGAGGAAAATTGCAGTCATATTGGCTAATTGACATGTGAAAACAGTCTGCTTCCTGAAATTTTAAATGATTGGTACCACTTTGCTCCAGCAGGGAAGCTCCAAGGGTGATTTTTATTTAGTGATAGTATTTTGCATAATAGCAGCCAATTATATTTGCCAGGCATGCAAATGCTGGTGGCCTGGACATGTCCTCTCAGCATCTGACCTTCTGCTACCATTACCCTGCTCTTCCTCACACAAATTGCTCAAGTCAAACTGGTAAGGACACTGTTAAAGGCATAAGTAGTACAGTACAAACAAACACAGGTACACACTCTTCTATACAAATGCTTTATTAAAAATGCTTCTGGGGTGGCCTGTAACAAAACATGTAGTGTTAAAAAAAAATCAGGACAAACTGGTATCTATTACAACGCATTGATGTTTTTTATCATTCCAAAAGTCTGGTCAGTGGCCAGATATGAAGTTATACTTGCTGCCTAGGTATGCTGCAGGTTATCCATTTTAAGATATTACTCTATAAATGTGGAACTTGAGTCAAGTCTTGGTTTAAAAAACTTCATATACATTTTGAAATGTTTGTTGCTACAGTAGAGTGTAGGAAAAATAAGAATTATTTCTAATATTTACACAAGGATGAACAGCATGGACTTTTACAAAATGAAAAAAATACAGTACAGAGACTTGTTACAAAATCTGCAGTTGATACTCTGAAAGATCCAGCCTTTGAAACTGAAATTCAGAGATAGTTAAACTTCTTACCTCCCTTTTCTTCTTCCCTCACCTCCCACCCCAGTATTAAAACCCTTTACTCAGTAGAAATGATTCATCTAGAATGTTAGGAGATAACAAATATGTTTTCTTCTTAAAAAAAATATGTCTTAAATATATATATTTATATATTCAGGACAGATCCTGTTTCCCTTATGGGACTAGATTTGCATGTGTAAGGAATAAAAATGACCCTGTAATTAGAATTGAAAACACAAAGATCCAACAGCAGAAGTATATTTTGTTATGCTTCCCTTCAGCTTCAAAATTTCTGTTGTATCCATGATGATGTCAGTTTGCTGCAGCCACATTCCCCCTGGGACTGGAACGGGGTCAGGCTTTAGACAAGGTCTGCACTGGCATGAGAGAAAGCCAAAACAGCACTCACCATTCAAGTGTTGGTTGTTACTCACTATACAGTGGCTTTTATTAGGGATCCTGCAGTGTTCAGAAGAGCTTTGACCAAATAAGAACTTGCTGAGCATTTAGTACAGGCAGCCTATTCCTGCAGACAGGATATTTAAAGAGAAAACCACATTTCTATTATCACTTTAAAAAGCACAGCAATGTTAGTGCCATGCCAGAAAGAGCTTCCTGCCTAAGGCAAACTCTAACTTCTCAAGGACTTCTGTGGAGGACCCTGGCTGGCAGCAGTACAAGCAGTGTCTGAGGAGAACTTTTCACTATTCTTGCTCTTATGATCCCTGATTTTTCATGTGGAGCTGCCGAATGTGGAGTGTTTGTGATTTCAGTAGAATGGGTAACAAGTTTGTGGCTGTCAGAAGGAGGATGCAGTGTGGTCCTAGAGACAAGAGGCTAATGCTAATCACCTGCCCGTGGATCATTTCCTCCCATAAATAACTATCCTTTGGTGTCCTTCATTTAAACCTCTGTCCCTTCCCTGGAGTACAGGGTGTTGTTTGTGCTGAGGCTGCTGTAAAAATGGGTGTTAAACTGGTTGAGCACCGAGTTGCTGTGGCCAAGGTGACCGGAGGGCATGGAATTGGACCACTCTCCCACACCGTGGCTGGGCACACTGGAGAGTGGGGAGTAGGAATTGAAGCCTACCATGTTCTGCCCCATTTTGTCGAGGGGTTCAGAGCTGAGTCCCACGGGCCCCGAGCGGCTCCCCGAGCTGGAGCTGTGGACATAGGCAGTCATGCTGGAGAGGAAGTTACTGAGGCACGGGCTGCTGGAAGAGGGAGGAGGAGATTCTTTCTCAGGCGAATTGCCAGTCCCAGGTGACGAGTTTTCCAAGATGTCCTGATGCTCTGCAGCTTTGGGGCTGCCAGTCAGGGTACTGTCCTCGGATTTCTCAGATGCAAGAGTAGCAGCACTGGCCTCAATGTCAGACTTTCTCTTCCTCTTCCTGCGAAAGTTTCCATTGTCAAACATCTTTTCACAGTTTGGGTCCAGAGTCCAGTAATTCCCTTTTCCTGTCAAAGGAAACAAACCTACACTCTTAGTTTAAAAATATGCACACAAACAAACAAACAAAGCAGTCATTTAGGACTTTACAGTGTTTCTCTCATTTCACAGAAACAGAACAATTGCATAAGCAATACACATGTATTTTTAGTCACTCAAAGGTGGAAAGCTGTTGAATTCAGAAAAAAAGTTTAAAGTTCTGGGTTCTGCTCTTTAGCCCTGACTGTCACACAGGCAAAACTACAAGTGGAGTCACTGGGAGGGCTTTTTGTTTTGTTTTCTTGGTGAGGGAAGGAGGTTTTCAGTATACAGCACGTCTTCTGAATTTATGGCAGAGAGTAATCAAATCCCACACTGGGCTGCTCCTCCAGATTCAGTGGGGTAGCATAGGTTTCTAACAAGACAGAACAAGATTTTTTGGCCCTCCGTTGCAGAATAATTTCAATAAGTTTTTAATGTTCTCAATGGTTCTTAACAGCTATTGATAGGAAACAATGAATAAAGGAATGTCTGACAGCCTACCAGCCAAGGGGTTGGTAATGGCAGAGGTGTGATTCCAAGCAAAACACTAATTGAAACAAACAAAATAAAAGCAGCCTACTCTCCTCTTAAGAATTAATGCTGACTCCCCAAGGCCATTGGATTTCTTTGACAAATCCCCTTCCCTCTAATTCCCAGTTAAGTTTGACATAAGTCATGCATTACAACAAATGGGTCTTGAGTGTGCCTTGCCCAGTTAAATGTTCCTGTGCATGCTGAGCCTCCTGCTCAGCTCATCGATCCCTTCTTGGGAAGACCCAGAGCAGGACAGAATTCCCTTCCGTTCAGAGATCTCACAGCAACACTGATTCACACCTCAGCTATGCACAGCTGTTTTCTAGTTCAGCCTTTTGAAAACAAAGTGCTACTGTGTCTATGTCCTGTGTCTGGGCTACTATGTCTCTTTACAGTGCACCAGGTATTTGGAAATTAATCAAGTTTAGTTAGAGGCGGGGGAAAAGGGGGAGAGGGCTATACCTGGATCATCTTCATCTCGAGGCACCTTCTTGAAGCAGTCGTTGAGAGACAAGTTGTGCCGTATGGAGTTCTGCCAGCCAGCTTTGCTTTTGTTGTAGAACGGGAAGTTGTCAGCCACGTACTGGTAGATCTGGCTCAGCGTCAGCCTCTTGTCAGGTGCCCCGTGGATGGCCATGGCAATGAGGGCAGAGTAGGAGTAAGGTGGTCTCACCAACTTCATGAGCTCCTCTTGGGACGGGAGGGGAAGCCAGCCGAGGTCAGCTCCTCCCAGGCCGTGCATGTTAGGCAAGAGCTGCCTCTGCATCCCGTAGGACTGAGGAATGAAGGGGCTGCCGTTGGATCCCGGGAGATAGGGCGGTGGGGTAATGGAAGGTCCATTCAGCCAGAGGTAAGGATTGGGAGTGCTGTTGTAATCCGTCGTCTCGAAGGTGCTCGGTCGCTGGGGACTCGGGATGTTCTGTGGATGGAAAAAGTTCTCGTAGTAGATATTCATCTCCGGAGGTTCTTGGCCGATATTTGGGAACTGTGGGCTGCAGCGTGGAGGGGAGTGCGTTTGTGGGTCAAAGAAGCTCATGCTCTAGCCCAGGCAGCTGGTGAGTTGTGACACACCGGCGCTAGTGCTCCTTTCCCGGGACAGGTGCATCACCTGTGCCCTTCCCTAGGTACTTATGCACCTGTAAATGTTTCAGCCTGTGCTGCAGGCTCCACCCCACAGCCCTGAGTGGCTGCAGATGAGGACGATATCCTTTTTGGAATGCTGGCAGTCCCAGTCAGTCATTGATGTCACATCAACCAAACGTGGAAGTTACAACTGTTTATCTTCTTAAGTGAATGAAGGAATTTTCCACTAATGGGATGCACAGGAAGAAAGCCTAAGGCATCTTGAAGTTAAAACTCAGAGATCCTCCTCTTTCTACCTTTCACAGTGAAGCTTTAGCATTTAGTATTTTTTTTCTTATTAAAGAAAAGCCATTTTCTGCTGCTGTTAGTAACACCTCAGAATGCCAAAGCCATTGTTACTGGTCAATGAAACAGTAGAGATATATACTTAAAAAAAAAAAGAAAAGAAAAAAGAAAAGAAAAGGTCAGACCTTTTCCTTTTGTAACTTTAATTGCAGACTTGCTTGTACTTCCCCCTAGGCAATCACAGTACTACAGGCAAATTCTGAAGCTGGTTACTCACGTGAGTAATCTTACTGATAGAAAAGGAATTAACTCCTAAACTAAGGATTAATCTTGTGAGGAAAAAATTTCAAGCTTAATAATCAAACCCTTCTTTAGAGCTTAAATTGGTGAACTGAGATGGGAAATCATTATGTGCTGCTTCCTCTTAGCTGCAGGATTGGTGCAGAGAGCTCATAAAACCTTTCAGCACAATTTCCAAACAGGAAAGCAGCAAGTGTTTAGCACAGCTCTTTTTAGCCAAGTTCCAATAACTTCATCTCTATCCATACAGACAAGAGCTGATTCCTTAAAATTAAGTAATAAGGAAAAACCTCTAGCACTTTTATGGTTTGGACAAATCCTTAGTGCCTTGCATGGCACCCTGTGCATTTGAAGACGGAAAGGGCAGAGCTGCAATCTCACCACCCCTGTCTGGGGATGGCAGCTCTTCACTGCGTGGATGCCTGCACTGGAGTTAGAGCAGAGTTGCAGTTCCTTTCACAGTGATATTTACATAATTTTTGTGATTAAGGCACATAAATCATTTAGAACTTGCCTCAGCCTTAATACCCATGCAATTAAAGAAGGTCCTGTCCTCAGATTTCAGTATGACAGAGTCTTCCAGATAGCTCTTGTCCTATGATTTCTGCAGAAACACCAGTTTTGACCCATGGATTTGAATTCCTGGCTGTACCAAAGGCCTTTTGCTTTGTCACACAGTCATCTTAATCTTTTGTGCTGCAGCACAACCACCAAGACTCCCCACTCCCTGAGAATAAGTGATTCACCAATGTCATGTCCATACTGTTGCTTTGAAAGGTATGAAAAAAAATTCCACTGGAAATAATGCTGAAATACTGGGTGCAGAATGACAAAGCAAGCCAATTTGCCAGCTCAGAAACACAGCTCTACAGCTGTTACTTTAAAAATACATGCTTTCACTGCACAAAATATCATTTGTACCACAACAAACAAGCTGCTACTTTAATTTGAATGGCTGAGAGCTCAGAGTATGTAAATGCTAAATAACCTGTGCAGAGACACACATTAAACAGACAACAGTTAAGTGGAACATAGTGGGACTGGCTTATTTTCTAAGTGACAACTGCTGTGCAAAAGGTGACTTGGACAAAAAGAAGAAAGAAAAAAAAAATGTTTTTTCAGGAGCTAATAATGTGTGCCTCCTTCCTCAAGGAACAAATCTGAAATAATTTTTTTTTCACCATAAGAATCTGAGTTAAAAACATGCAAAATGCTGCTTGAGCAATGTTCCCTACAGCTTCCTAGATAATTTACTAACATATAGATATATTTTAAAATTATATGTGTATTCCTGCAAATATTGGTACAAATATTGCTGATAACCCCCCTTTATTTACAGAAGAGTCAATAGAACAAAACATTTAAGAAATACTCACATGAGTAAAACCACACTTACATTAACTAAAGACCCAGAATATAGTGAGAAAAGTAAACATAATGCATTTTTGAGCTGCTCAACAAATTAGATTTTTGCCAAAAAACCCCTTGAAAACAAGAAAAACTTGTAAATTTATTCCAATAAGTAAAAATTCAGCTAACTGCCTCATGGACTTTGATGAATGACATCCAAATACTTATTCCCTGAGGTGCTCTGCATGCACAGTTACAATAAAAACACACTCAAGTGGGTGCTGAGTGAATACAGACTTTGAAAACAGCCCAGGCTTTGCAAATGGAAAAGCATTACTTCTGCCGGCGGAGTCTGGGGAAGGCAGTGGAATCCCCAGATCAGACGGGCGCTGCTGCGGCTCCGGGCAGTGCACGGGGCAGGGCGAGCCCGCGCCGCGCTCTGCCCGAGCCCGGGGTGCAGAGCCCTCCCCGCCGGCCCCGGGGACACCTGAGCCCCGCGTCCCGCGGAACCGGCCGGGCAGGGACTGCCCTGGCCATGGCAAGAGCTGCTTTTACAGCGGGGAGCTGCAGAGACGCCTCTGGGCCCCTGCCACGGAGCTGTGAAAAGCGGTGCAAAGTCTGATCCCTCCCACAGCTTCCAGCAGGGACACGATCCCATCAGCAACACCTCCCTCCGGCTGGCCGGGCCCGAGTTACCCAGATCAGACTATAAACGGTGCCGGGAAAAAGGAACTTTGCCGGTGCTCTGGGCACACCTCGCTGCTGCAGGGTCACTGCAGCACACGCTCCTGGGCAGCTCCTCTGCTGCAGGTGCTGCTCTGCAGGCAAGGAGGCAGCAAGGAGAGAATCGACCCTGTTCAAGCCGTGGTGGCTGAGTCAGAGCTGGAGGTGTTTGAGTCTAGCCAGGAGTGCTGTCCTGAGGTCCTCACCATTGAGAGTCTTCCTTTTGGCAGGGCTGAAAGAAGGTAGCAATCCCAGAAGTGGAGAAAAGAGAAGGAAAACTGGTGAGGCTTCCATATAAAGAGGCTGGAAGAAGGTGGCATGCTGACCAAGCTAGGCTAACAGATCTTGTTTAGGGCTGAAAAACTCTGCAAATAAATTGGAGGTTGCTGCTGGGGACAGTTTAATGATCATTATTTCCAAATGCATTGAGTCAGTAAGGTGTCACTAGGCAGGATGCATTGTGTTTTTAACATTTCTTTTTACTGCAGTACGGTACTGCCTGGCCCTGAGTGCTGTCTCCACCAGCTGGAAGCCTGGTCAACCACAGACTGTTGTCAAATCAAGGACTGTTGACAACCCTTGCGTTATACAAATATTTGCTCCTCTCAGTTTCTTAAGTGAAGCTCCAAAATCTGCAAGGTTGATGCCAAGCCCTGGCAGAACCATTGTTTTCCATAGGTTTTTTAGGTCAGCTCCTGTGGACCCCTCTACTCCAGCCAACAGTAATATTTCTTCACACTGAATACCCTTTAATAAAAGGTAATATCTGAAGTCTTGGGTTAAGAATGGTTCAGATTAATTTCATGTAAACTCGGATTCCTCAGCATTTCTACCTATACTCCAAAGTAGCCTACACATCCAGTGTTTCTGAAATGCACTGACTTGGGAGAGGTGTGCACACACCAGCACAAGTTCTTACAAATTATTCCCATGGTCACAAAGAAGAGGGAAAAATTGTTTTTAAAAGAAAAGTGTCCATATACAAGTCAATACACCAAGCAACCCACCTTTTTTCAAACAATTCACACCCTGAGTTCAGAAACAGCTCAGTATCCATCAATTAGACATATTCACACAGTGAAAAATTCTCTAGGTTCTCAGTTGTCCAGTAGATTACTTTTAGAAGTCTTCATGTCTTATTCCACCAATCATCTGCTAAGCATATCCACAAAATAAACCACACCATGAGAAGGAACAAGGTGTAGCAGGCAAAGCAATGTCATCTCGAGGACATTGCAAAAGCATATGAAATGTAAAATACAGCATTGCAAAACAAGGGAACTGAGCTTTATTTCTAGAAAGGCAGGTTGAACATTAAATTAATGGAAAAGCCAATATAGTTTGGATCTGTGTCATAAGTGCTGCAATTCTAGAATGCCCTTAGACTTTTTAAGTCTTCCAGAACAAAATCACTGTGGATTTTTGAAGCTACTTTATAACTGGGTTTTTAGAAGGCTGTGAACTTTGTAAGGGCTTGTAGCTGCTCTCTGACCATAAGAATCATGATAATAAAGTAGTCATAACTCCTACCTCCACAAAGGCCTTCCACCATCCCCTAACATGTGTAAATAGGGTAGAGGGGATGAGGTGTCCCCTGACTCATGGATCAGCTGTGACAGGGCATAGGCAGGCAAGGAATGAACCCACAGCTTCCCTTGGGCTGGCCACGGGTGCCACGGGCTCTGCTGTGCTGAGGGACACAGACGTGGTCACATCTGCCACAGAGGGGCAGAATCAGTCTGTGACAAACCCTGCTGATGAATCCGAGGTGTCCTTCTCACTTCCAGGAAATTAATGCAGATACAGACACTTCAATCAATCATACTTGGACAGCCTCAGTGCTGCTGCAGCTCTTTCAGATCATCTGCTTGTTCTTTTACTCTCACTGCTAAATGTGTGTTCATATGAGAAATCAATGGTGCTAAAGTCAAATGAGGTCTTGTATGAACATCAACACAGGTACCAAGAAATTAATCTGTACACCATTCCAAAACCCTTCAAAGTTTAAATCCTTGTGCATTTCAATGAAATGAATTTATTAATTTCAACGCGTTTCAATGGTTTTTTGAAAGAAAAGCTAGTAACATGCTAATGCTTTTGTTTCAGTCACATTTTAACATCAAGGTGTTTGCTGGTATGGATAAACCAGCTCCTCCCACTCCACAATTCAAATAGAGATCTCATTGAAAAGACATTTTAGAACCACAGACTTTTTCAGAAAACGTAACTTCCTTTTTTTAAGGAAAAAAGTTTTCTTCAGTGTTCTACGCCCTTTAGTACTTGCACCACACAAACACTTGGGGAAAATTAATTAGAAACTAAAGCTGGAAAGGGAATTGCTGCAAGTGCAGGGAACTTCTCTGTGGACACACCCAGCCACAGATAAACTTAAGGTTGTTTTATTGCAGCCAGGGGTTGAGTGCAGTAAACGGAGATAACCTGACCTGCGAACAGGATGATTTAGGGTGCTGTTAATGCCGGCACTTCCAGGGGCCGCGCTGGGTTTCCCGGGATGCGCTGGGTTTCCCGGGATGCGCTGGGTTTCCCGGGACGCGCTGGGTTTCCCGGGATGCGCTGGGTTTCCCGGGACGCGCTGGGTTTCCTGGGATGTGCTGGCTTTCCCGGGATGCGCTGGCTTTCCCGGGATGCGCTGCGTTTCGCGGGATGCGCTGGTTTTCCCGGGACGCGCTGGGTTTCCCGGGATGCGCTGGGTTTCCCGGGACCGATCTGGGTTTCCCGGGACCGAGCTGGGTTTCCCGGGACAGAGCTGGGTTTCCCGGGACGCGCTGGGTTTCGCGGGACAGAGCTGGGTTTCCCGGGATGTGCTGGGTTTCCCGGGA
>VZRO01001448.1:698583-764052 GCA_013397915.1 Daphoenositta chrysoptera | reverse complement strand
TGTCCTGTCCTCCTGTCCTCCTGTCCTCCTGTCCTGTCCTGTCCCGGAGCTGCTGTCCAGCATCGCCTGGATAAGGGCTTGTAGGAGCAGCATCTCTAAAAATAACCCATTCTATATGTAAGCATTTTAAACTGTTCCGTATTAGAATCCTTCATTTGCTTTGGAATTTTGAGTGGGAATTCTGGTAGATTTAGAGAGTTATGTGTTTGTTTTGGATTAGTTTCCTTTACTTGTTTTTGTTTGCCAGTTCTGATCTCCAGTATTCCTCTTTTCCCGTCTTGTGAAAGAAGTCCAAATGGGGTTGTGGAGAAAAAAAAATCTACAAATTAGGGGTCTGTGCACTAGTGCTACTGAGTGTGTCAAAGCAACTTAAGTAAAGACTTCACATTCCTCAGTGTTTGTAGAATCCAGGTGTCCAACCATAACATACTCTAGTGTACAATAAAATACCATACAAAATACAAGGTTAAAGGATCTGCATCTAAAGCTGCTCTGTCCAGGGCTGTTTTCTTATATCTAAACCCATATGAATAAACACCCTGCAGAAAGTCTTCCATCAAAATACCTGTTAAACATGGAGAGTTGTTTAGACTTTTTCTAGATACAACAGTACAAGATTCCTACTAACTCACCTACATAAGTCTTTTTTGGCTGCTGGCCTGCCAGGGCATAGATACATTAAATGACTCTTTTCTGATCCCCATCACCTGTCCTGTGCCTTTTGAATCAGCCACCATTTAAACCCAAGGTGAGACCATCAACAGCCATGAGCTGAACTAATCCAGGCAATGGCAAGGCCTGGCAAGGGTTAACTGTGAATGAGAGATCAGTCATGCCTGTCACACCAACCTGGTACTAAATGCAGGCTGAATACCCACACATAATGGGGCGTCTGGAGCTGCAGAATGCATCAATACACATGAAAAAATCATTATGACAAACACAGTATTTGTTCCAGCTCAGCCACTCCCGGTGGCTGTCTCATCCCAGGGTCAGCCATAGGAAAGATCCCTCATGGCACACAGAAGCTGTCAGCTATCCTGGAAGACAAAAACCCACATTGAAAACAGATAATTCTATGCAAAACCCTGTCAGGTCAAACTGTCCTCACTTTAAAGCCGTGATTAAATTTATCTAACATTTAAAAGTTTATGAAATCTGTGGCCTGCCCGAGGTTTGTTTGCAGAGCAATTCTTCGTTTACAGTGTTAATCTTTAGCACACGCTGCATGATGAGGGCAAATCAGAACAGCAAGTTACCCACTGAGTCAATAAAGAAAAGTCCTCTCCTCACCCCGGAGCAGTAAACGCTGCCAATGCTGAAGTCCTCACAGCTGAGGGCAGCCCCTGGGGTGTTGCTCAATGTTGCCCCTCAGAAGGACCTTGAAAGCCTAAGAGCAAGTAGGAACTGAGTTCTGGCAGGGAAATGCAAGTTCTATGGAGTGACTACTCCAAGGCACCCAAGATAGGAGGTGGCTGCAAGATTTTTTCATGGAGGCTTCCATATTCCTAAAAAAACAGAGACGAATCTAAAAAGATGGACATATCTTCATCCAAAAAATAATGAGGGAAAGAATCCTTAAACTGTTTAGTTTTCCTCCCTCCTCAGAAACAGTTTATAAAAAAAAAGGGTGCTGCAAAACACAAATTGGCTTTAAATTCTCTGATTTCTCTTGATTTCTAAGTGAGAAAGATGCTGTGTTTGGTTAAGTTATTCCTTTTATCTTTCCCCACTCTGGAGAACTGACCTGTGCTTTTGTTTTAAACAGAATGCCCTAATTCTGGATGATTCCCATTGACGTTGGCAGATAAGGAACCAGTCTCTGGGATAAATGTTCCATCATTTGAATAGTTCTGTACTGAAGCTGAAACAAAAAACCAAAAAAAGGATCTTTTGGTACTTTTGGGATGGTTAACCTAAAATCCTTGAAAACAGCAGAGGAAGTGAGCATAGAGAATTATGTGGTTGAGGGCCTTTAAACACAACTCCTGGACCTTAGCTGTCTGAAATGGAAACCAGATTTAATAAAAATCAAAATCACTTTCTCTTTCCTACTATGCTATGAAAAAAACATATTTAACATCTCTTCTTTCTAAAAGTGCCCTCATCCCATGGTCAGGGTGGAACAAATGAAAATCCAATGATGTCTAATGTGTCAATGGACTCCTCACAGAATAACCAGTGTGGCACCAACACCCCACAGGGGACTGGGAATAGTTGATCTTTAAGGTCTTTTCCAACCCAAACCACTCTATGATTCTACTCACCCACAATTTATACTGTTTAATAAAGAAGATTACAGATTGTGTGTGATAGAGATAAAAGTTCAATGTCAAGCAGGTACACAGGTCTATCACACATTCAAGTTCCAGAACAATGTGTTCCTAAGGTCTGTAAAATCTTTAATAAAACTCTCCTTCCTCCTCAGAAACTTGATCCTTATTGACTTAGACTCTGACCATTTTCCTATAGCTCACACCAGCTAATTTCTATCGAGATTTTGAGAGCATTAATTTCCCCCCAGAATGAATATTTAAGTAATCACTTCAGAATAAGAACTTATTATGATTACATGGCACAAACAAGGGCAGGCTGGAGACCCAAGTCAGATGAGGATACTCCTGAGTACCCTGATGTGGGTAAATGCCAACATTTGCTGTGTGTGCCCAGCCCTTGTGCTGCACTGACAGCACCTCTAGCATGGTGTTACACTCCAGAGAGACACCCAGCTACCTGTGCCTGCCTAAAAATGAGATTTCTGCTTAAACTGAACTACAATATGCAGCTTAAATGCATCCTAGGTCATTGCAATGGAACAGCTCCGTGCAGGTCAGCTCATCAAATCTCAGCTGCTCGTGCAGCTTTCCTGCCCCTGCAAACAGCTCGTTAATTACAGACTCACACAAGCCCATCTATCTCAGTGCCACGGGAGAGCAAACCAGGCTGTCACCAGCCAGACTCTTGGAAAGGTTGGAGAGAAGGGAAATAACTGGTTCAGAAAAGCACATGAGAAGGTGGTTGTGTTCCTGACCTGCAGGGTGAGAGGTGGGAGGGCTTAGAGCTGAAGCCATTCCTGCTGCACTAAAATTCCCTCGACAGCAGCCAAAGCCTGACCCTGTCCTGGAGGAAATTTCTGCCCTCTGTGCTTCCCCTCAAAGAATGTCAAATACAGGTTCTCTCCCTTCCCTCTGCATACATGAACTAAAGGCCTGTAGAGCTTGTGACAGAAATGGCAGCAATCCCTGCTGATTTACATTTTTAGACAGATGTTGCCACACTGGCACTTCATTATCCCAAGGCATCAATTGTCCTTCATGCTATGGCTTTTGTTTGGACTAAATGTCAGTAGCCAGAGTTTCTGGAAACTTGTGAAAGGCTGGAACTTCCTGTCCAAACATCCTTAAAATTCCAGTTCTATGAATGCCATGTTCTTGGCAGCTATTTTTTCTTGGTTAATTTTACTTTTCTGCTCAGAGTTGATTGACATGATTTCAGGCTTGAAACTGGGCTGGCAAGAGGAGGACAATCTGTGCTGTGGGACAAATAAAAAAATTATTGCTGATATTTACTCAACTAAATATGAATCTAAACCCTTCACCAAAAACCTGTACTAAAACCTGAGCAAAACACAAGCACAAATCTTGAACCACTGGCTTAGCACCCAATACCAAACTTCCTTTGGACATTGTGCTCCTGCCTTCCTGGTATTTGTTTCTGGGCTCTTCCTTCACTTTCATTCTTCCTACTTCCTTTTTTTTTGAGTCACAGTATTTCAGTAACAATTTATAATAACAGCTAGAGGTAAAACTCTATTATTCCACTCACCTGAAAACATATCTGCAAGATACAATAAACAAAAGGTAAACTCTAACAGGTATTTTTACAAAGAATAAACAGTTCCTAAATCATCCTCTTCTTACTCATTTCCTGTAGAACCAAACATTTTCTTCTAAAATACTTGTTTATTTTGTGCTATATTCAAAGTATCTGCAGATAATATTGAAGGACAGTTTTGATACCCTCCCTCCTCTTCCCCCAGGTTAGCAAGATGCTAAATGTGCACCCTTCAACCTTTCACTTTCTCTCACTCACAGATAACCTTTTCTATTAAACAGAAGACTTTCCTAGGAAAGCCTTTTTCCTCCTCTGTGCCTCTTCAGAAGCATCATCAAGTTGCTGTGGAAAGCAAATGAAACAAAATGAAACAAAAAGTCTATCAGAATTCATGCCAAGAACTGTAGTGTTAAAACTGGGCCCATTTTGTTTTGCTGTCTGTGGTGGTTCTGGTGAAGGTGCAGCATTGGTTCCAATGGCAAATATTCCAAGCCTCTCACAGAAAACAATCACTAAATGTGCCTGTGGAAAACAGCTTCACTCTGACAACTTGCAGGGTCTAAATTCCTAAAACTAATTTATTCACACTGTATGTTTAAGTGTTGATAGAAAAACTTAGGCTTAAACAAACTGCAGTTGTCTTTCCCTAGATTCAGCTCCACAGCAAGGAACAGCTTTAAAACCTCTTTGTCTTTCCCAAATCCATAAAAATGGCAACAAGGCCAGTTCCCCATCCACAACTCTATACATGAACATATTTTATTTACTGAGTATAAATCTATGTAGGTGTCTGAAACATAAAGGGATGAGTGAGGGAAATAAATTATTCACTTTCAGACCCCCATCTATCTGGATAACACTTAGAAAGTGAAAGAACTGACAGGTTATAAAAACCCTGAGGTGCTGACCTGCAGTGCTGTGGAGCTTCACACCAGCGAGGCATCACCTCCCAGCTCTACCTCGTGAGGTGGGAAGACACAGAAAATCAATCTAAACCCAGAAAACTTGGGCTCGTAGAATTCCATTTGCTGTCAGTAAAAAACTATTACCTTTTACATGATGATACCTGGAGATGTCAGGGAAAAAGGTCAGGGCAAATAAACCAGATTTGTAACATTTTATTGAACAGCAGAAATGTAGCTTTTGTTCATCGTGCTGCTGGATGTAAGGTCAATTTGTACACCTGTAAATGAACTTTTGCATGTTTTCCGGATAATAGCTGCTGTTCTGCAGAAAACTCAGGCATATGGTGTCACAGCCATGGACATCACCCGGGAAAAATTGAGGATACAGAGCAGAGTGCTGGGAGCAGCAGAGGGATCTGAGGGCTGTGAATCCAGCTACAGCCACACAGTAAATTGTCAGTGGGTATTTCCTGCTGAGCCATCTGTTGCCTTGGCTACCCAGCCAGCGAGGGTTTAAGGAGATCTGGAGTGTGTCTGCACAAGCTCCAGAAAACCGTAACTCCTCTGCTCTTTGGGAAGAGCAGACCCTGACTTGAGTTACACTTGAGCATTGCAGCTGCCCTTCCAATACCTCTCACTTCCCAGGAACAAGCTTTGTCCCCAGGGAACACACAGCTCCCTCTGGCCAGTACAGCCACAGGATTCTGCTCCAGATCCCACTGGACACATCCTGCAGTATTTTCCTCAGATGTTATTCCTGTATCTGTATCTCAAGTAACTTATCAGAGCCCATGGGTGGCGTTGTTCATATTCTCCATCAGTGCCTTTCTTTAGAGTAGATGGTGCTCTAAAATGGAATATTTGTAGGTAGATAGAATTATTTTCAGTTGAGAAGTGGTCTTGTAAGAATTGATCACAGATCTGTTGATGTAGGTTTGAAATGCTGCTCCACAGACTGCTTTCCATCTTCCAGAACTTTGGAAATGCGCTGCAAAAACACCAATACAGATTTTCGTAGGTTAAAAGTGATTCTGTGTTGGAACCAGTAATAGGTATCTTAGTTACTCGTGGCTTAAGCTGTAGCTAGAGAAAAAAGACATTGACCAAATCCTGCATGTTTTGAATTCATTTCTCTATTCTGCAAAAGATTAAACCTGTATTTAAACCTGTCCACATGATTCCAAACATGCTGTGAAGCACTTCCAAACTGGATTTTTAGCTTTAGTTAGTCATTTTTCCACCACGTAAGAATGAACATTCTACCCTCTGTATTTTATATGCTATTTAAGTTTAAACATGAGCGGATGAGATGGTGCTGAAAAGCTGCAACTCCTGGGTCTGAAAAGAGCAAGTAAGTGATAAATTGAATGTAAGTGAAACACTACAGACTTCAAATTGATAGGCTATTCTTGTCCCTACCAGAAAAATATGATTATGAACACACTTAAACTGAAGGTTTTCCTAAATGTTACTCTATGGTCCCTGAAGGCATTATCATTTTCTTTAAAAAGCAAACAAAACTGCAGAAATTAATGAATATAAGTGAAATCTATTACCTATAACAAAAGAAACCAAAACATCAAACCCTCTGCATTGAAAGATCAGACAAGTTGACGTGTAAAATACTTCAAGTGACCCAGAATCCTTATGCAGTAATGCATGTTGGTAGGAACCCTCATCTGCATTAAATGCCACCCTCCCTCTCCCTGCAAAGTAGGAAAACTTTCACATTCTGCATCCAGATAGCTGCTCTGGACATACTTTTTTTTTGCTGTCAAACACGGAGTTAAATGAAATGGTTTTAATTTTATGAAAATCCCAGACATCAGTGAAAGGTTGCTAACTTTCAAGGAAGGCAGCCGGCTTTAAGCAAGAGTGACAGCTCCAGCGGGAGCCTATTTCTACCTTCCACTAAGCATCCCCACGAAGCATCTCGGCCCTGCGCCGTGCTCAGCCCGCTCCGAGCCCCGCGCTCCGCTCCCGGGCCCGTCCGGTCCCGCCGGGAATCGCCGCTTCCCTCCCTCCTTCCCTCCCGCGCGCCGCTCGGCGGCCCGGCCGCGCTCTCTGGCGGTGCGGGAGGGGAGCTGCACGCGCAGGTACCTCCCTGCATCCCGCATCCCTCATCCCTGCATCCCGCATCCCTGCATCCCCTCATCCCTCCATCCCCACATTCCTCCATCCTTCCACCCCTGTATTCCTCCATCCCTGCATTCCTTCGTCCTTCCATCCCTGCATCCCCTCATCCATCCATCCCCGCATCCCTCCATCCCTGCATCCCCTCATCCCTCCATCCCCTCATCCCTCCATCCCCGCCTCCCTCCATCCCTCCATTCTTCCATCCCTCTATCCCTGCATCCCTGCACCCCTGCATCATTCCATCCCTGAATCCCTGCATCCCCTCATCCCTGCATCCCTGCATCCCTGCATCCCTGCATCCCTGCATCCCTGCATCCCTGCATCCCTGCATCCCTGCATCCCTGCATCCCTGCATCCCTGCATCCCTGCATCCCTGCATCCCTGCATCCCCTCATCCCTCCATCCCCGCATTCCTTCCTCCTTCCATCCCTGCATCCCTCCATCCCTGAATCCCTGCATCCCTGAATCCCTGCACCCCCACATCCATCCATCCCTACATCACCTCACGCCTCCATTCCTTCATCCCTTCATCCTTCACCCCTCCATCCCTGCATCCCTCCTGCTGAAGTGCTGCCACAGCCAGCTCTGCTTCCACATTGAACTTCCACCCCACTCTATCTGACAAAAGCATCAAGAAAAAAAAGCAGAATTTGATTTACGAGCCTATTCATCTCAAAAATATTTAATTTTCATATCACAGAATTTTTGAACACATAGCACTGCCCTACCCCCCACAAACACACAGAACCTACCATTGTTTTAAATAACTGGTTCACTTTCTTTCTTTTGAAGGTTTTCTTGTCACCATCTGAGGTGGTAGGAAACACTGGCTGGCTCAGCCTGTGTGAGGCAATTGTTTCATCGGGTGCCACAGTGCTGACAGACAGAGTTAATCCTTAGAATGGAAACAATATTGGTTACAGAAAACAAAACCAAAAAAGAAGGACCAGAGTGTAAGACAAAGCAGAATTCAAATTGTGAACTACTGCAATGACTAGAAAAAATTGAGACATTTTTAATCTAACTATAACCTTAGAATCAAAAATTAAAGAATGGGGAAACAATAAACTTCATTAGATTTGAAACGGAACAGTGAAAAAAAAGAACCAATCTGGCCAAAGAATTAAAAATAGATAAACACATGACAGAGAAGTGGGCCATGGCAGTCTGTTGTGTTGTGCTAAACATCTGTTACAGGCATCTGGAAGAGAGGGGGAGTGAGAGGGACAGATGAAATGCAGGCTAAGAAATGGGATGTCCTATGGAGCAAGGGGGTAAAAGATTCAGAAACTGGGCCTGTTTCTCACTGTGCCCCAGCCCAGAGATGAGCTCCAAATTCAGTCACACTTTGCCCTTCTCTTTCACACAGCCACCCATCCCTCTGGGGTGCAGCTGTGTTATTTGGCTTCCCCTGCCTCCCATGCTGAGGGGATCGATGGGATTCCTCTCTGGCTTCCAAAGCAGAAGGTGAAATCCTGTTATGGGGCAACCTTTGGGGAGATTCATTCCCCAAGGCAAAGCCCGGAGCATTTCTCCCTGTTTCACATGCTGCCCTTGGCTGTGAGCTGTTGTTTCTGCTCCTGACACCCTACAGAGCAGAGAAGCTGAAAAAGCCTTGCCTCTTTCCTGGCAGCAAGAATGCTCACACTGTACAAGGAAGTGACATTTGGAGCTCCAGAAGTAACAGTTTTAGAATTTGCATTTTGGCACACAGTATTACAGAGTTACCAAGCATTTGTAGTAGTCACTACACACTTTGATTATAATCTTTGTCCCAGTGGATTTCACAAGGATGGAGAGAGCTGCCAGCCCTGCTTGGAGCAAAGCCTTCATTGCTTTTTCTTAACATCCCAATAAAGTTAAGAACTCTTACCCAAGTGTAAGCATCTTACCTGGGATTGTTGGCATAGAACGACTGACAGTGCTCATCTGCTTGAGGACAGAAGTTTTCTGAGGTGCCACCACGTGTTCTGAGAGGTTGGTGTCACTCATGAACTCGTATTTCCTTGACAGCTGTTGTATAAAAAACCCCAACATTAATGATGAACTGAGACTCTGATCCACATATCATATTACATACAATCTAAAAGCATGCAACAATTTTGCAGATAATTTATAGTTAGATAAAAACTTCTCATTCTACAGAGAAAAAAATTATTCTAAAAAAGTTACAGAAGTAATCTGTGATCTGAAACCTGAATTCCTACTCTATTTTTGGCATAATACCATCAGACAACTCTGGGTGTGATCTGCAAAGTAAAATGAAGTTTTGAAAACATTTTTCCCTATTGCATTAACATACCCAGCTTGGCTGCTGCAAAGTCTTGTCACTGCTTTTTTGAAGCAGAAGAAAGTCCTTTAACTCAATACACAGTGGGAACCCCACAGTTTGGATTAGTTATCTAATTTAATCAAAAGCCAAAGGTGTTACTTGGTTTTGTATATCAGTGCTTCTCAAAGCATGACTGCTTATCTCTCTTTTGCATAAGGACATGCAGTGTAAGACAGTCATAATCATCCATGAGTTTCTCTGTGCTTCCTCAAACAATCTTGGCTTTCTACTCATTTCATTTTACCTTTGATGATTCCTTCAAACACTTTTGATCAAATTATTTATGCTCCCTCCATGTAATTCAACAATCTGTTACTGCCTGACTTTTTAATTTAGATGGGGTTGTGTATCAGGAGGACATATACCTAAAGGAAATTCTCCTGAGGATTAAACTATATATATAAAAAGGCCCAGAGTGAGTTACATAAGTCATTGTAATGATCCAGCAGTGCAATAAAAGCACTCGGATGATCTATGGAGCGAGAGATGCCAGTGCTTCCAAACTTCAGTCTGGCACCATTTAAGGAGCACTGTTTGCAATCTTGCAATTTCCTAACAGCTGCATGTTCCATAACAAGGTACAAAACGTCCAGGGCTCATCACTTCTGAAACAGCCCTGACTGCGAGGAGCTGCCATGAAATGTCAGCACAGTCAATTGCTCTCCACAGGAAAGCAGCTTAACCCTCCCAGCACAGTGCTCCTTTCTGAGCTAACCAGGCTTCAGAATCTGCAGCCTCAGAGCTCTGGTATCTGTCACCAGGAGCCAGGAGAGATGTTCTGATTTTCTCACTGATTTGTTTCCTCCACAGCATCTTGCATGTTTCATTCATGGCAGGGCAGATCATCTCTGCATCCTGCATATTTCCCTTTATGACAGCTGGAGTTCTCTGGGATATATTTTTCTTTTCCTAAGGAAAGGAGTAATGTCCTCTTTATCATGGATTATAAAATACTACTCTAAATCAGTAACATACACATTTCATCTCAGAGATAGAAATATCAGCTGCTGTCTTCTCATCAGCAACCACCACACTGCTTCTTTTTGTTCTTTTTTTGGACTTTCTCATCTTGACTTCAGGATGAGGATTATTTTGCAGAGCAGTCTCCTCTGATTCTGCTTTTCCTTGCTTTGGTAGCACTGCTTCCAGATCAAAGCTGCAGGAGCAAAAGAAAGACAGTACAAGTTGCTGAGTGATATTTTAAAAGCTGCTGGTATTCTGATGTCATTTCCCAATGAAATATAAATGCAGGTCATTCTTTCCTTCTACTTTCTAGGCAGGCTTGCAAACTGCTGGCAAAAAGTATAGGATGTGCCTCAGCAGCTGGCAACTGGAGATACAAATAAGATGCCTGCAGGCAGAATGACACCATCTTCCAATGTAGTGAAGAATGTAAAATATTAAAATGAGCTCAAATCCCTGTTTAAAGATTTGTTCATCAACTTAAGAACTAAACTAAACAGAGTGGAGCTCACATGGCAGGTTGATGTGTGGTGATGGTGGTGCTGAAAGCAGGACATGCTCTTCTGGTTGTAAAAGAACCAAAGTGGAACAGAGTATTGCTATTTGTTGCCATGTTTTGAATGCATTCTCCTGTTTATTCCACTACATTGGACAAGAATGCACACACCCAGAGATCAACTCCCCTGCCACCTTCTCTCTTCCTCTAATTTTTACAGCTTAAAAATTGGGCTACTTCTCATTAAAAAAAAAAATAAAAAGCCCATGAAATTGGTGCTGGCTTTACTTCCTTCTCTGCTGAGGTAATGTGCCTTTGGAACATGGGACCAAACTTATTTTACAACATAAAAATTGATAAATGAAGTAGTGGGGTGACTCTGTTGACCTGTGCTTCCTAGAAAGAAGTCAGCATCCTAAGAATTAAAAGCTGGTGGATGATGCAGTTGCCTCAGTCTGGTTCTGCCAGAGGTGTCCTGGTTCCCTGCAGCACAGAAATGATGTTTGTTTGCTCCACCCTTCTGGAGGGGAAGCTGAAGGGCAGAGGAGCAGCCTCAGCAATCCCAGGGTGTGGGGAGTGTTCAAGGCTGGGCTGGCCACAAGACACGCCAGAACAAGGGGTGCCTTAAAAACCAACACTTCCACATCAGGGTCATACACCACCGCGCTTTTTCAAAGTGAACCACTCAAAAAGGGAGCTCAGATGTTTAAAAAAATAATCAAATGCTGCTCAACAAGTTCAGTTTTATATGTGCCTTGTTTGGGAAGAAGTTCTATGTGTCTGAAAGATAGTTTATAAAGTGAACAAAACAATTTGTGGATGAAAAAGCGATACCTATAATTGTTCTCCCAAACTTTAAAGTCTTTTTGTTTACCAGTGCTGCAGTTAAAGCACATTACACAAAGCATTTTACATTACTACAGACTTTACTAAAATGCTCCACCTTCTTTTCAAGTTTGTAAAGGTTATTCCTTTCCTATTCACATTTTACAAACAAAAATATGCGAATTAAGTTAAAAGCTGCATAAAAAGAAACTTGTAAAAAACCCCAGATCTTTGTAAATTTTTGAAGAGTAATTTAATTTTTAAAATACTTATTTTCTGAAAATGAAATGCCACTTTTTTTTTTTTTCAATGACACTTAAATACATTTTGTCTATTAAGATTGAAACGCTGTAGTTTTGAGCCTGGAGGAAGCTACAGTTAAAAATAATGTTGGTATAGTCTGAAAAGGCTGCTGGTGGTCTTCATTCCTTTTTAAAAATCTTTTTGTTTCATCTCATAAAACTGATTAAAAACCAGATCTGAAGAAGGATTTGTAGTGTATTTGTACCCAACCTTTCCGAAGCGGGTTTTTTGGGAGTGCTGCAGTCTGAATTCATGGAACACATGGAGATGAAGGATAACTGGCGGTAGGATTTCAGCATCGACCTTGGCCGCCCGACCCTCCTGTCATCAAACTCTGGCTGCAGGATGGGAAAGAGAAACACATTCTGTCAAACAGCCCTGGGATCTTCACTTCATCGTTTTCACACCAGGCCTTCAAGACTGCACAGATGTTTAACACTCGGCATGAAAGGAGTTGCCTGCTCCCATTAATTACTGTGATTTATCCTGTGTCTGGATGAATTCTTACTCTTCAAACCTCCCAAATTCAATTCACTAAGTACATTCTCTGCAAAATTTTAAATAGGTTGGTTTTTTTTAAGTGCTGGTCCCTAAGAGTGCTGGAGGGTTCAAGCAAGAGGCAAGATTGCTGATTGTGGATTACAGTCTCTATTATTGCAATTATCATGGCAATTACAGAATGTCAAGTAAGTTATTACAATTACAGCCTCTATTCTTGCAAAATAAAAACTGTATTCAGATATATAGATACATAGAATTTTCATCATAGAGGTGTATAAGAGCACATATCTAAAATTTAGGTTAGAAACTTGCTACTTTTCCCCCTATAACAGAAGAAATAAATCCTATTATAAAATCACCAATGCTGAAAGCAACAATATAAAATAATTTCCAAAGTAACTGATGTTTAATCACAAAATCCAGGCAACATCATCCTTGCTAGCCTGCAGAACTCAGATAGAATATTTTATTCAAGAATTGTCTGGGGAGTTTGTGTTCAGAAGTTATCCTTCAATTCCCAGATATTTCAGTTTGTTCTCAACTAATATTTATAGTATTATACACATGACAGGTTTTACTTCACAACACAGCTGGAAGTGGCTGGCACAGGGAGACATCAATTGCAGATCAAAGCCCTAAACCACTAAGAAAAATTACAAAGAGAACAAACATAAGAACTTGCTTTTACTTCTTCAATAATGCCGAAAAGACTAGCAACTTTAAGTTGTAATAAAATATACTCAAAATCTTCCAGAATGAGGAATATTTGATGTGTCAGAGAATTGAATCAGCTCTAGGATGATGCAGCTCAGATCCTACTACCTTCAGAGCACAAGAAAAGCCACAAGAAAAAAAAACCAACATATTTTTGTTTAGAAGAAGATGTGTATTAAATAAAGGGAAACAGAGGCAGAGGTTAAAAGGAGAGCAATACCAGTTCTCTGGCTCCATATTGTTTTTCCACTTTAACTTTTAAGTGCATGAAACATTCCTCCATCCGGTCATGGAAAGGACGAAGATTATCAGAAACTCTTCTCTCATGGATTTTAATTCCAGCCCCAAGGAAAGGTATCTTAAGAGGAACAAAAGAGAACAAAAGGTGAGACTTTTCCAGTGGGTCTAACAACTTCTCCAGCTCTGTTTAAATTATCTGGTAAATCAACTGCAAAGCTCTTCCTGTGACTGGCAGGTGGATTTGTCCATTGATCTTGGCTTTGAGCAGCAAATACAAGATGGAAAAGGCTCATGGAAAATGGGTTTTCCCAGTAAATTTCTGAAAATGTTGGCTGCCTCACAGAGGCTGTTTTCTCTCTTCTATGTATTTTAATGTTACGAGATTTGTGTAAAACACTTTTAGCTCCCCTTCTGCCACTAAACTTTTTAAACTGCTTTACTTCAGCTTCCAGCTCTTTACATTAACAGCTGGGATTTTTTGTAAAATCCACTTAGATTCCATGCTTCCTTTTTGTGTTCTGACACAGTAAATAATGCCAACATTGGTCCACCCATCGCATTGATCATATTTGTGGAAGTTCAATTTCAATATAACTTTTAAAAATGTGGTATTAAAGCCCATTTGTTACTGACAGATCTCTTTGTCCTCAGAGGGATTTGCAGGGATAGGTAGAAATTACCCCTATTTCCTAATGCCAGATGGGGTTATGGCCAATCAATACCATTAATCCACTGAGTACTTCTGATGGCCAGAAAACCACAACACCAGAGGTGTGGTGGGCAACAACACAGGAGAAACTGTAAAGGTACGACTCAAACTAATAACCAAACTGAGATAAATCAACATGAAACAGGAAGAAACTTCAAAAACATTAAAAAATAGTACAGAAAATCCCATTAAAACTATTTGGAAGATTCATTTCAGGGCTGAGAGAGGAATAAACAGTAAATTTTTGCTGTTTCTCATCTATGAAGGAGGGACAGAATCATGGAATCATCCAATAGTTTGGGTTGGAAGGGACATTTAAAGATCATCCAGTCCAACACCCTGCCATAGACAGGGATGAATCCATCAGGTTGCTCAGAGCCAACTTGACCTTGGATGTTTCCAGGGATGTTTCTAAGTACAAAAAATGAGACATGGAACATGAGGAGAAACACCTTGAGCCATTCATTTCTGATAGTAAAATCCCAGATGAACTCTCACTATTTCTTACCATCCCTCTATCTATCTACTGATATAAATGATTTCTATTTTGGACTAGATAATGGAAATAGAATGAGTAATTTCTGAGGCCATGTTTTTCTCTGCTCCATTATCATTATCAGGTCAAGAGAAAGAGCCATTTTCTCTTGAATCTCAGCAAAAATTAAGTTTTTTCTGCTACCACCTTCCATAGGTGCATTTTCCTCCTTAAGGACAAAAGGGTTCTGCAGGCTGGTTGTCTTGTCATATATACACTATATATAAAATAATAAATAGTAAACCCAAATAACCTCAGTGCTGCCAATATAGGGAGAATATTCAGTTCTCCTCTGGAGATAAGGCTTAAAAATACTTCCTAATAGTCTTCCATGCTATTTGCCACACAGAAGACAGCAGCAATCCTGAAGGGTCATTGGGCATGAAAATAATTTCTGAGAGCAGCAAACACTCCATTAAGGTTTCTAGTTAAAAAAAAAAAAATCCTCCACAAAAAACAAATATTCTAGGAAAGAGTTGTTTCCCAAGAGTGTGTGTGACATTTGCCAACCCTAGAAATTCATGAAATCATAATGACTTTTGTCATGCTCTCAGTTTTGTCTTCAGGAATACAACCCAAGTTGGAAATCCTGACCCTTTTAACCATAAATGCAGCCTGCTATGTGTGGCTTTTGATAAACCATCCCAGTTGTGTACAAAATACCTTTCAGGGGGTAAAAAAAAAGTGGAAATGACATGATCATCTCAATGCTTTCTTCTCCTGCTAGAGAGGAATGGAACAAAGGAACCACTGGTGAAGCCTCAGTGGTGCTGTCAGTGAGAAATTACCTGCCAAGCAATCAGATCTTTGAGTCTATTCAGCTTTTCTTCATCCTCTGGATGGTCTCTGATATATTCTTCTGTAAAGAAAGCCTTAGACAAAAATTATAAATAAATACAGTCCATCATTATGACAGGTAAAGGAATCAATCATTAATCCACAGAGCCCAGCTGGTGACCATAATATTGATCATCAAAGAGGAGAGGCATTTGCATGGTCCTTAGGCAGATGCTGCTGGTGGTAATTCCTCACTCTATCACTTGGGAGCTGAGGTGCTCTTTTTGGTTAAAATGCATTAGGTCTTTATCCAACACTTCTGAGTTTGAGACCTTTATTATGAAACCAAATTATCGTTTCTTTTATTAAGTTTACAGTGAAACTAAAAAGGCACAGATTTGGAGTGTCATGATTTACATCAACTAATAGCTTCAGTTATTCTGGTTTGCTCTCAAAGACAGAGGTGCCCAGGAAAGGAGGATATGAGGATCCTTTAACTGATGGAATTATGGCTTTCCCATTCCCCATCCAAACTGCACTGCCACTTCAACAAAGGATGTAAGAGGATTATGAAATGATGCACCTGAGAATGTTCTTTGCAGTGACTCAGAAGCTCTTACCTTCTCATATTTAGCAAAGCCACCCATAACAGCTGGATCAACAATTCCATTCAGAAGCATGGAAAGTGGATTAATAGGGAGGTTCTCATCACTCTGGTACTGGTTAATCATCATCAAAATCTTTTCGTTTGTCATGGACATAGTCTCGATAGCATTCTCTAAAGGACTAATTGTGGTCTGTAAAGAAACAAAAGACTTCTAAGGTTCATAAAGATATAAACAGGTCTTTTTGGTTTTATAAAAATCACGTACATGAACAACAGTTTTGCAATTCAGCAAACCCACTCAGTTCAATTCTCTTAGGGCTTGGTCCTGAAACTATAAATCAAACATAAGATATATTGATCCTGTGTTGAGCAGTAGAAAGATTAAAGGTAAATAACAACAGTTTTGTATGAATAAAAGAAGTAGCAGTAGCCTTGTGTGATAATTTTGCAAGCTGATCTGTAGATGAGGATCAAACAGCTCCAAGTTGGACGGGCCCTGAGCACGTTAATACTCACGTGTGATGTGGTGACCACCTCAAACCAGCGCAGGATTCCTGGGAGTTTGTAGGCTGTAACAAATGATGTCCTCTCAATCCACATAGACTATTAAAAAACATAGCAGCAGAAAATGATACTTCAGGATTGAAACTTTAATCTTTTCTTTTTCTGAGATGTCAGAGTGAAATGGATGTAGATGGAAAATACATGCATATTTTTTGCATAAAAAGACACTGCAAACTTAATCTAGCACAGCAACTTGCACAAATAATTTTCCTGATTTCAGATTAGGCCATCTTTAGGCACAAAGCCTGCACAAAGCAGGGAAAAAGAAAATTACCCTTGAACCTTTTAGTCTGTATTCCTATTTTTGCCAGTACAGATGGAATGACTGTCATTAAACAAACTGCTCTCCCCTCTACCCAGATCATTTTTCCTCCCTCCACATTCAAAAGGTATTTCTGCAATTATAAACAGTAATAGCCCTATAACAACTTGCTAGCATTCTGACTTGGTTTTTGTTCCTCTCATTTTTCTTTTCTGAACAAGACTGGCTGTTGGTATTTTGGAATAGTTTGGAATAGCCACTGTTTCATTTACCCTGCTGCTCCTTATTTCAGTATCAGCTCATCAAAACGGCCAGTACTGAGAAATACCATTACAGATGTAATGAAGACACTCCAGCTATCCCAATTCCCACCTCTTTGAAGGAAACATGCATCTTATCTATTGTCCTCAGCAATGAAAACATTGACAATTTCGTTTTTGTAAAACCATTTCAAGGTATATTCATAAATAGGCTCAAAACTCTCTAGTTTGGAAAGGAAGTCAGGGTCCATCCTGAGTCTTGACAATACATTCTGCGATGTCAGGGTAGAGTTTGTGTGTAAAGTGTTGATTTAACAGCAGGTAGGAAGCTCTTACATGAAAGTGTTGACTCTGCTAATCAGTGCACAAATAACAGAAATTGTACATTTTGGAAAGAAATGGCTTTTCCCACCAGTATGCCAAGAGCACAGCTTTAGCTGTAAGGATTGGATGGGATGCTTTTCAAAACAAACAATAAAATACCAGATACCTGTAAAATGAAATTACAGAAACCTTCCACATTTTTATGTGTAACACTGAAAAGCAATTTATAATGGTGTCGATTTCTCAGAATATTTGAAAAGTGAAGGCCATTCCTCAGCATTCCAACATTAGGCTTGGGAGTAAAAATGACAGAGGCAGTTCTCTCATCAGTTGAGATTTCATTGGACTGATGAAAGCAGACAACACTCACCTCATTGCCAGGCTGGCAGCTGATGGAAGTGTTGCAAACTACAAGCAGCAAAGCATTTGATATTTATTTACATGTCACCTTGTTTCATAATGACAATCTATACCAGGAAATGTTACTGCTTAACACAAACATGTTCAACATGCTTAACTACATAATGTTCACCTGCAGATGAAACAGTGATGTATAATTAAATACACAGGAGTCGTGCTGAAATAGAGAAGTCTTGCATTTGGATTTTTTGAACTAGATCTTAAAGTTGTCTGTAATGAGTAATCTATACCTAAGAAAGGAGCTAGGATCAAAATTCAGTCACAGTTACCAGAACTACATCCATCACCTTGTCATTAATTTACTTACAGCAAATTCATTTTCAGGGTCAACAGATCCTTTTCTGACTGGCCTTGAGTAGTGAAACCGCTGCACGTTGTTTGACTTATAGAAGCTGAAAGATTTTAAAATTACTATTGTAAAACACAGAACCCAGAAATTAATGGATCTTGTTATCACAGAGAAATATTTCACTTTGAGTAGTTGAGTTTTTAATTGAAAGCAAATTTACTGCTCAGAAAAAAAGGACTTTACTGGAAACTCAGAAGGCAACTACTTTACCTATAAATCAGGGTCAATACACAGTATTTTACAAGTATTGAGCTTCAACTTTTGACTGGGTGTATTTCCCAGGTATAAAAATTCCAGAACTTCCAGATTAATGTTCAAATCTACAGGAGGACTAGAAGAGATTTTTCCTCTCCTGTTCTCTTGCTGTGGCACATGCCCTGCTTGCCAGCTTTATCCTGCTTTATGAAAGGAGTCTCTTTCATTCAAAACAACTGAGCAGAGCAGGTATTTTCACCTGGACTGGAACATGGCACATGACAAAGCAGTTTAATCTTGTCTAACAATCCTGCTCACAATGCTGAACAACATTCAATAAATTAAACAACAGAAGACATTAATAACAATTTCTTGTGGTAGATAATAGAATGTATACAAGTACTTGTAGAAGGGTACCCCAATGTAAAGAATCCTTTGCAAATTCATGTTATGGTCTGTTCTATTCAGCCAGTGATTCATTTTCCATCAATATGAGCACATCTTTCCACTAAATTTGCAACCACTTGGCTTTTAGCACTGGGATTGTAGAGTTTTGGCTAAGTATTCTACTGTCCACAGAAAAATCTCTCCCTTGGGTTTTCAGTATTTGTTTTAAAGATGAATTAAATTTAAACCCATGTTAAGTAAAAGCTAATTTTGCAGAGAAAAAGAAAAAAGCTGGGAAATCTCTTTCCATAAAATGGAACCGTGTTTTGAAAGCCCAGAAAAACAAAAGGAGAAGTCCCAAACATCTGAGTTTAGGAAACCATGGTATGTTAGCTCATAGGAAACTATGATTTCTGATCCAAACTGCTAAGATTTTCTTCATCAGTAAAGAAAGGTAACTGGAAGATACTGCCACACTGAGTCAGATCCCTTTATGCAGTTCCATCTGAAAGGACAGATATTTTGAAGCTCTTTGATAGAATAAATGCATTCTCATCACCTAATGTAACAAACAATTAAATGCCCAATAAAGTACACTCATAAAAACAAATCTCGAAGACCAGATGCAATCAGCAGTTTGGTTGAATTCTGCAGCTGAGACAAACCATTACAAAACCTCCCATTTGAGCAGAGATTTTACTTTACGTGGAACACTTGGCTACATAAACTGTAGCAGTTTGAAGTGTGGCTGGCTCTACACTGAAATCTGGTCAAACAGGACCACATTTATAATCTGCCTTTCAGTTACCGATTTTAAAATGAATCAAGTCGAAATTAGGACCACAATTTTTTTGTGGCTTTTTGGGTTGGGTTTTGTTTTGGTGTGTGCATGTTTGTTTGTTTTAACATCCTGTCACACAAGACCTGTGCTTGGATCTGCTTTATTTACTTTGGTGCATGTGGTGAGGTGATTCTTATTTTTCCCTTCTGAGTCAGTTGCTACTTCAGTAAAGATTCCATAGAGAGGGCTGCAGACCAAGGGCACAACTGGTTTGGAAGCAGCTCTTGGCCAGTTTATTCTCGAAATACTTTGGGCAATTCATTTCCTTTATTCCTATACAAAACCCCTAATCCATAGCACCAGCAGAAACCATTTTGCCACCATTATTCTGAACTTGACCAGACAAGACATAACAAGATTCTTCTGTTCAAAAGCCTTCAACTCAACCACTCTCACACTGCCAGTCACATCCAAGAGCCCTCTCTCCACCACTTGTCTGAGACACTGTGTTAAAACTCAGTATCTTCTACCCAAAGCACAGATTCCATCTCCATCCCTGCATCCATGAGTTATTTCTTCAGTGCTAGATGGGTACAGGCTCTTTCATGAAATTCCTGGGAAATACCCAGGAGAGACTGGATGGAGCTCTGAGCAATGTCCCTGGGGACGGGACTGGGTGGCCTGTGAAAGTCCCTTCCCACACAAATTGTTTTCTGATTCTATGGATACATAAGTCAGTAAATTAAGACAACAAAAACCATAAGAGTCATTGGCAAATGACTGAGTTCACAAAATAATGGTTGCCAGTTTAGGAATATGGACTGATTTTTGTTATACTATCCACTACAGAAATTCACTTACTTTATGATTTGATCAGGCACTGCCTTATTTTTGAATCTAGGCTGCTCCTCCAGGACTGGCTGCACTGTAAAACACTGGATATCTGAAATTGTGGAAGTTAAGGGCATGTTATTAACCATTAGTATGAAATACTGTAGGCTGCAGGGGAAATAAAAAAAAAAATAATAAAAAAAGACATTTTCTGATGAAAAATCTGAAGTGTTCAGGGTTTCATTTCTGGCGTTTTCTTGGCCAAAAAAGGAAAAATCTGCCAGTAGTAACCAGTGAACACATATTAATTTTGAACTGCATATTTTTATTATTTCCTGAGCTTGAATATCTGCAGCTGAATTTATCACACTGACTCATTCATTAAATTTTTAAGCTCAGGCAACTTACAGAAATAACATCAACCACATCTGATGTTAACAGTTTCACTGTGTAGCTTTAGGCATGCATAAAGTCATGATGGTTAACATTTAATTTTGAAATCTGTAACTGAACAGCCTTTTTACTTGAGATTTCCTTTTTCTATGGAAGCGCTGTTTTTCAAATCTGAATACTGTATTTGTAAGTAAATATATCACATTCTTACATATTTCAGCATGTTTGAAACTCATGCCCTGTGGTTAGATCCTTTTGCATAAGTGCAGGAGTAGTGCCTGTGTCCCACTCCTTGCAAATAGATGAGCAAATTCTACCTTAAGGACTGAAGCATGTGATCTCCAAAAACAATTAATTAGTTAAGACACAAGACAGACATGGGAGAGCTTGGCTTTCAAGCTTAATGTACTATTTTAGACAAGCCTATAATACTCCCACTTCAGTCCCAACAGTGTGAAAAGAAAATATTCCCTTTCTCCTCCAGAAGGTTCCACCAGAATAGACTCGAGTTTGTATGTGAAGTGTTACAACATTACCTTGAAAATTAATAAAGGAAAATCAGCATGCAAAAACAAATGTCTGATACAACAGGGTGATCCCATATCTGCTCAGTCAGTAATTACTCAAATGAGAAGAAAAAGATAATCAGGGTTATTCTAACCAAGAATAATTGAGGCCATTCTAATAGCTGGTTAACAATGTTTGTGAGTTAATTTTCCTAAGAAAATTTCTGAGGGACTGAGGACATGTTTATGTTGCCAAGAAAGAGAGGTGATACCAAAGTGTGGTGCCAGTCAGAGCAATGCTCAAGGAAGACATGAATTTAATATCAAGACACAACAGCTATGAATGGAGGTAATGGATAATTTGCTGCTTTAAACTGTGTCTCTTCAAGTGTGTGACACTGGTTTTGCCATTTGAAGAAAATCAAGTTAAACCATGTAAGAACTACAGTGAATTTTCTTCCCCAGCAGGGCTGTCAAGCCCTAGCACAGGCTGCCCAGGGAAGGGGCTGAGTCTCTGTCCCTGGAGGGATTTAAAGGACGTGTAGAGGTGGTACTTGGGAACATGGGTGAACAAGGTTTATGGTTGGACTCAATCCTAAAGGTTTTTCCAACCTAAATGTTTCTATGATGAATGAAAGAGACAGATTGCTTAGAACTGATAGAAAAACAGGAGCTCTCAGGAACAAACCATAAAAGATGTGGAGGATGTGTAAGTAAAACTGCAAACTGAGCTGCCACATCAGTAACCTTCCACCCTTTCCAGGAATTATTGTTTCCCACAGGTAAGCTCATGCTAAGAACAAGGTGTCCCGACCCTCGTTCCCTCTGCAATCCAAGTGTCCAAGGATACATTGCCCAGGAGAGTTCCTCACATCCTCTCCAGGCTCTGCAGTTGTGTTCATCTTCTCAGCACTGGGAAACTGGCTCATCAGGTGGGCCTGGAAATCCTCCCTCCTCTCGTACTCCTTCCCACGGTAGATGAACACTTTGTTCTGCAAGGAACAAGGAGCTGTTTCCTGGGCTGGGTGGTGCTGAGGCAGAAGTTACAGGTTCATGGGAATTGGCACAAAGGCACAGCAGTGCCCAGGTTTTGGAATGGGTGTTTCTGTTTCCTGAATATGAATCAACTCTAAAGCCAATCACCATTTTGACCAGTGCTGGAAAGCAGCACTGATACCCCAGAGACCCTGGACTCAATGTTTTATTCTCAGAAAACAATAACACTGGTGTAACATCAGCCGATTGTTTCACTGTTTTCCCAATTTTTTGAAGGCATCTTTGGCCTTTAAACTTCAAAAGAAGGGCCTCTCGTTGCTTTCCAAGTGTGAAGAAAGCCACCTATCCATTGTTGTATGTAAGAGGGGGTTTTAGTAGTAAGAAACATCAAATATTTAGGTTTTTTTATGCTCTGAACTCATGCACTACTGTGGTTAAAACAATGACCTTTTAAAAAACTACACTACAATCCAGTTGTGCACCACTTCCCAAGATTGTCAGGTTTCTTGAAAAAAAAGACTCTTGGGAGTCTGGATTTCCCTCATGGTAGTCAAAGCTGGAGAAAAATAAATAAAACAGTGTAGATTCAGCATACATTGAATAAAACCAGTTCAAACTTACCATTTTTGTCCAAAAGTAGGAACTGTTGCCATTCAGGAAAAACTTAGAGCAGTACATGACAGTTGGTATGAACATGTCAGCTCAATGCGTATCAGAGGTCAGAAAAGGAATCTGCACATTAATCATGAGGAGAACAGGAAAAGAAAAAAAGAATGAAAATAGATGAAAAAGTAGGAATGTAAATGAGTTTACCCTTAGAAATGTTGGGAATCCTTGGCCATAATATCCAACAGCAAAATAGTCTGGTTTAGGCCTCAGAATTTTCATGATGTTTTCATAGAACTTTGCTTGCTGGATCTGAAAGCAAAACCAACAGTAATTACTTGTGTTTGGGGGTTTTATCTATGCATTTTTAACCTCTACTACACATGAAAGAGATATCAGCTACAGCTGATGAGCTGTAGCAATAATCAGTTATCACACAGGACGCTGCTGGGGGACAGTAAACACTGTTTACATTTATACGTAAATATGACACACAGTGAAATGGGTATGGCTTCAACTTTAATATTTGACCTCAGAATGGGCTTACCCTTAACTCAGGAGAAAAGCAAACACCAAAGTCATCCTTGGCCACTGATAACATTACTGAAATAATAAATTTGGAAAAACTCCCTGCCTCATATATTTCCCGAGGTATGGGATCAACTCCAGTTTTTACTGTAGCCTCGTGTTAAGGGCACACACCAGGTAAAGGGCTTAGAACAATTTCTTCCATAAAATACCAAGTGTCATTTAGGTGTTATGTCTGTGAGGACACAGCACTGCAACTTAAACTGGCAAAAATGTCTTTTATTTCATGATAAAAACAGAGCAAAAGAAGCTTTCTTTACACACAGCACCATTCAAGAACATCATGTTTTGATTCCCAGAGTTGCTTTGTGGAAGATTCAGGGATATCTATTGAACAAGCCCTAAACATTTGTTAAACATTGTACAAACATGAAATACTGGGAGTAGAAAAAAAAAGGTTTGTGGGGGGTCCAAAAAAAAAATCTTTTTGGATTCATTATATTTTAATGAAAACAAATAACTGAATATTTTATTTTCCTTCAAAATTTTCCTTCTGGCCTTTGGACCTAATTCTAATTCCTTGTGCTGTAATGCTTCACAGGCCTGATTAGGACAGAATTCTTCAGGCTTGTCAAGATCCAAGCTACTAAAATTTAAAGAAAAATTTAGGGGGAAAAGTTCATCCAGGTGTTCTTTCTACAGCGGCTTCAAAACGTGGCCATGAAATTTCCCTAGGTGAGAACATGTTAATTTCATCTACAGACATTTCAAAATACCTCAATAAACAGATGTTCATGCACCTTTAACCAAGAGTCATTTTTGATCCTTTACCACTGGATTGTTACAGTGAAACAGCAACTCTTCAACAAATGAATTAAAAATCCATTGTAGAGCACAAGCTCATAGGCAGCTCTGCTGTCTGACAGCTGAAAAGCACTAAGTTCTGGACTGCAATAATTTGAAGATCTGTATACAATCTTACCAAGTTTTGACTTAGAAGTTCATAGTCAAAAACTTCCTTTTCATATTGCTCTGCGAGTTCTTTGCATAAAGATATGGCTTCTTCCCACATCTGCAATGCAACCACACATTCAAAAAGTAAATCCAGTACCAACAAACAAGTTTTTAATGCATCAGAGTTTAACTGCAGTTTTATTGATTATGCTGTCTTTAAAGTGCAGTCATTTATTAACTGCACATTTAGAGTGGAAGACTCAGGGCAATCATAAACTTAAGGAAAACAGATTAATGTTAAAAAATAAAAGTGTTTTATGATTCATTACAGGAAGGAATAAGTAAACCTACTTTATTATTAGAGGAACATTTAAAAAATGATCATCTAACCTTTCAGATACCCCAAGCACAGAGCAGTTTATGAGGGGGCTGACACCTGCCTGTCCTTAAAACACACACCATTTAACAAAACATCCTGCAGCACCCATAATCAGAGGGAGCCTTGTGTATGGCTCTCTTCATGAGCTAAATAACCACAAGTCTTAAAGTGCCTCTTGCCCAGAGTAGCAGCTTCTTTCTCTCCACACAACTTAACAGCTGCCTCTGACAGTGAAATGACTGTCACTGAAAGACCAGCACTGCTTTTCTCATCTGCTCTGGGCACTTCACAAAAGTGGTCTTAAAGCAGGACCAAACTCCCTCTTATGAGGATGTTCCTCAAATTCTGTCTCCTCAGCTGTTCAGAAGAGAGGAGACAAAGGGGTCCCTGAGCAGAATTCTCTGCTGCTGGAAGGACACTGCCAGTCCCACCTCAGGCTGTTCTCACCTGGGGCCCTTGGGCAGGAATTGCTGGCCCTGGGGTGAGTCCCAGTGCTGGGGGCTGCACACTGGGAATTGTGAGGGTCTGGTTCTCCTGGGACAGCAGGAGGGCACTGCTGCAGGGCTGCTACTGCAGATGCCACCAGAAAACCTGAGAAGCTGAAACTTTCTACCTTGTAAATTATAGGAAGGACTTCTTTTGCAAGAAGCAGTAATGAATTGTCTTCCCCCATCGTACCTTTGGCTACAGCTGAACAAGACATAATGACTTAAAGGTTGTATTGGGTCATGAGATTAATTATCTGGCACTGCAGAGCTTCTCCCTGCTTTCTAGTCCTTTGCTTTATTTCCAAAATTCCAGCTCTAATGCCATTGCACTGACAGGTAATTTTATTAACATTTTTTTTGGTCTTAAACTGAACTAAACTGAGGTACTGAGCACCAATCTACTACATTTTAAGTTTAGGATACAATTCTCAGTCCCCTCGGCAACAAATATGTCTATTTTGAACTCTCTGGGGTTTTTTTTTGAGATAAGGGCCGAGTGGTTAAGAAATGGAATCTGTGTAGTCCATACTCTTTTCTTTGTAAAGGGAAGCAGATTCAACATTTTGTTGTATTTTGTTGGTGCCTGGCAGAGATGCTTGTGACAATGTGCTGAAACATTAGCCCTCTTTCTCTATGAATGAGGTTATGGAAAGAACATCTTCCTATGGAACAGATATGCTCTGGGAATAAGCCTGCAGGACACAATTTTTACTTGACCCACATTTCAAAGAAGCTTTTCCTCAAAAATGTTTTATACAGGGTACATTCATTAAACACAACTATTCAGAGTAGCACAGCAGAGAGATTTGGAGGGGAAGAACTCTCCAGACCTACCTTTCCTTTGTCAAAGTATTCTATGATCTTTTCATACAAATTCTCTTTCAAGTGTCTGTAGGTCTGTGAGCACTGGAACTCTGTTGACATGACTTGGGGTGCACACTGTTCATCCGACCACTGAGAACGAGAGCACATCAAAAAGAATTTTGAAGTTCAATGTTTCACATCAAAGTCCCCACTCCCACAAGGTCTGGTCCCCTGGGCTCTTCTAAGTGTTTTCTTCCCAAGTCTTTTTTACCCATCCACAGAGAAACTGGGAAAGGCACAGGGATTGCATTCACTGCCTCTTCAGACAAGTGCTGTATTTCATGTGATAACCAGCACCACACATAATATTTAAAAAATATTTTAAAATTTTATATCTGCCCATCCTTGCCCCACCTACAAATTTTATATAAAAATCTGTGTGAGAAAATGAGTTCCTCTTTTTTTCCTGTGGTATCGTCTTGACTGAGTTGGTTTTGATTTTTTGTATTAAAATATTTCATATACTATTAACTTTGTCTGTACCAATACATACAATATATTTCATATTTGTACAATCATAAAAAAAATGAAAATGAAGCTAAAGCAAAATAGCACAAATTTATATGGTTCTGTACTAAAGTAAATTCCATAAGAATTATCAGATTTTTGCTGAAGAACATTCAAATTTGGAATATTTCCTTGTAATAGAAATGGATCTTACTGACCATTTCAATTGATACTGTCAGTTACACTGGTAATGAACAATAGTTGTAGTGAAAGATAATTAATTACCAGCTACAAAAGAGAGCCAACATAACTTGGTTATGTGATCCATATTATTTAAAACTAGAAGTTAGATGTCCCCTTGTGATAGCTGGAACTGTGTTTAATTTTCATTAGTGTTATATTGGAAATTACCAAAATGAAAACTACATTTGTACATAATGTTCTCACTATAAAGGAAAACTAAATAGTTTTAGCAATATATGGCTTTTAATCACCTACTGAAAATATAATTTCAACAATTAATGTTAATTTTGTATGACCTACTGCAGTATTTCTAACTAGAAACTTGAATACCCCTGTGGAAAATAACTAATATGCAGTAAATCAGAGATTAAGACATTCCCTTTAAAACTGAAAATTGCAAAAGCATAATTATATACTGAGTTTAGAAAATCTAACCTTCAGGAGCCATGTATGGAGTAGAAGGGTATATGCTGCTTCTGTGTAATTCTCACAATCTAAATGAAGATCTCGCAATTTATACAAATACCTGATAGAGGAGAGAGCAAGGATTAGACTGGATACTGACATGACTGGAATACTGAGTGTCAAAATGTTCCAGATAACAGGAAACTCCGTGGGTGTCACACTGTGACTGCCCAAAGAGTCCTCAAGGACACTGGCGGGGGTTGAGGCTCTGGGCATTTGTTCACTTTGCTGTGCTCCTTTTGTGTGCTGAACCTTTGTGCACGAAAGGAGGAGAAAGAGCCAATCCTCCCTCTCTGGGTCTCAGGGCTAAGAGAGGCCTCCGAGGCCGATATTCCTGGAGGGTTACTCGGGGCAGCTGCCTTCCCCTGCAGGCACACGTTCCCCAGGTACACAGATGCCATCACAGCAGGTAACAGGGGAAAGGAGAAAGCAGAAAATACCAGCCCAGAAAGGCAAAGCAGCCCCTGGATAACCTGGGAGGTGTTGGGGGCAGAAGAGTTGTTCTAAGTTCTCCTTGATCCCCAGGGCAGCGTTGCTGCTGCCAGCACAGTCACTGCTCAAGCAGCACCTACTGCAGCCAGGAAGAGAAGCTGCATGGCGTCCTCCAGCTCACCCCAGGAGTGCTGAGATGCAGGAGCTCTGACACTTTGCTGTGCAGTCAAGGCACTCCCATTCCCAGCTGCCAGCCCAAGTTTGGCAAAGGTTCCCCTAAGCAATGCCCGGGAGGGAGCCTTCTTCCTCTGGCTGCTCCGGCTCACAGCTCCAGGGCCAGCTCTGAACCACCTCCAGGGTCAGCTCTGAACCCCCTTCAGGATCAGCTCTGAACCATCTCCAGGGTCAGCTCTGAACCCCCTTCAGGATCAGCTCTGAACCATCTCCAGGGTCAGCTCTGAACCCCCTTCAGGATCAGCTCTGAACCATCTCCAGGGTCAGCTCTGAACCCCCTTCAGGATCAGCTCTGAACCATCTCCAGGGTCAGCTCTGAACCCCCTTCAGGATCAGCTCTGAACCATCTCCAGGGTCAGCTCTGAACCCCCTTCAGGATCAGCTCTGAACCATCTCCAGGGTCAGCTCTGAACCCCCTTCAGGATCAGCTCTGAACCATCTCCAGGGTCAGCTCTGAACCCCCTTCAGGATCAGCTCTGAACCATCTCCAGGGTCAGCTCTGAACCCCCTTCAGGATCAGCTCTGAACCATCTCCAGGGTCAGCTCTGAACCCCCTTCAGGATCAGCTCTGAACCATCTCCAGGGTCAGCTCTGAACCCCCTTCAGGATCAGCTCTGAACCATCTCCAGGGTCAGCTCTGAACCCCCTTCAGGATCAGCTCTGAACCATCTCCAGGGTCAGCTCTGAACCCCCTTCAGGATCAGCTCTGAACCATCTCCAGGGTCAGCTCTGAACCCCCTTCAGGATCAGCTCTGAACCATCTCCAGGGTCAGCTCTGAACCCCCTTCAGGATCAGCTCTGAACCATCTCCAGGGTCAGCTCTGAACCCCCTTCAGGATCAGCTCTGAACCATCTCCAGGGTCAGCTCTGAACCCCCTTCAGGATCAGCTCTGAACCATCTCCAGGGTCAGCTCTGAACCCCCTTCAGGATCAGCTCTGAACCATCTCCAGGGTCAGCTCTGAACCCCCTTCAGGATCAGCTCTGAACCATCTCCAGGGTCAGCTCTGAACCCCCTTCAGGATCAGCTCTGAACCATCTCCAGGGTCAGCTCTGAACCCCCTTCAGGATCAGCTCTGAACCATCTCCAGGGTCAGCTCTGAACCCCCTTCAGGATCAGCTCTGAACCATCTCCAGGGTCAGCTCTGAACCCCCTTCAGGATCAGCTCTGAACCATCTCCAGGGTCAGCTCTGAACCCCCTTCAGGATCAGCTCTGAACCATCTCCAGGGTCAGCTCTGAACCCCCTTCAGGATCAGCTCTGAACCATCTCCAGGGTCAGCTCTGAACCCCCTTCAGGATCAGCTCTGAACCATCTCCAGGGTCAGCTCTGAACCCCCTTCAGGATCAGCTCTGAACCATCTCCAGGGTCAGCTCTGAACCCCCTTCAGGATCAGCTCTGAACCATCTCCAGGGTCAGCTCTGAACCCCCTTCAGGATCAGCTCTGAACCATCTCCAGGGTCAGCTCTGAACCCCCTTCAGGATCAGCTCTGAACCATCTCCAGGGTCAGCTCTGAACCCCCTTCAGGATCAGCTCTGAACCATCTCCAGGGCTCATTTCTGCTCGGAGTCCAGGCTTCGTTCTGCAGATTTTGCAGGAGAGGAGAGGCAGGGAACAGGGAGATTTTGAAAAAGCAAGATCTGCAGCAGCCCATATGCAGAACTCTTGGAGACAGCAAGAGGCCGTGTCACTTCTGAAGGAATTTGCTGGTGTAGCTCAGCTCTCACAGAAAATCACAGCCTCAGCTGTAGGCCTGCCCCTGGAGTGGTGCATATTGAAGGAGACTCAGCAGACTGGGTCATCCCACAGAACTAGAATGTTTTCTCTGCCATCCTAAACGCATGATACACCCTCCCTCAAACCTCAAATCTATCTGTACTTTCTTAATTTTAAACAATATACAATGAATGTTGAGTGATTTGATCAATTAAAACTTAACTCTTGTGGAAAAAAATGCTGCTGCTGAATACGTAGCATAGATTCCCAATTGCTGAAGGCTAAGCTAACAACAGAGTGAGAATGCAGATGAGGCCAGGGCTGCCACAGAGTGATTGTGGATGGTAAAGTAACATTAAGTACAGAAATCCAAGCACAACAATAAAACCAGAACTCACAAGACAAAAATATTGCCCTCTCCAAAAGAGATCCAATAGAATGGTTGCCATACCTGATGTACATCTCTTCACGGTTAATGTTCTTGTAGAAATTCTAGGGACACAAATATTTAAAGTTACCTCCTAATGACCTTTAATTAAATTATATATATATACACTGAGATTTTTCTTTTCTTGCGAGTTAGAAAGCATAGACAGCAGGAGAAATAGATTATTTACAGACTATCTGAAGTTTAAACCTGGATCTACTTCTTCAATTAATATTTTTATTAATTATATGTGTGCTTTTATACATACATATACTTCTAGCTCATAATGAAATCACTACTGAAGGTTTTCCTAATGGAGAAGAGGAAAAGATGGTTATCCAAGTGAATTAACATAATAAACCACATGCTCCAGCTACACTTTGATGGAAGCTGGTATGTACTGAAGCAGATGTGTAGCACTGTAGTTATGGAGCATTGTTGTGCAATACCTCTAAAGGGGCCAGTTCCAGGAATAAAGCTCATATTTTTGTCACCATAACATGTCTGCAGGCATGCAAGTTGCTGAGGCTGTGCAAAATGTATGACAAGAATTGTCTCTTGAAGAGCTGCAGAAATTTACACCACATTGCACGGTGATTACTGTGGAACTAAGAGAGTGTGAGTGCAATTCTTCAAAGGTGGCAGAGGTTCCTCCTCGGCTTTGAGGAGGAATCTCTGTTTGCCATATCCTCATTACAAAACAGGGCTAGGAAAGAAGACAGAGTGGCCTAGGACCAGATCAGAGCCTCAAACCTCTTGGTGCCCTGTTGCAAGGGTGCCCTGCAGGTTTCCTGCCCACATCTGAAAACTGTAACTATTGAGGTGCTGAAGCAGCAAGTGGGTCTGTTCCTCATCACAGCTTGACTCTGTCAAGAACCCACTGTCCCATTAAGCCTATCAATAGGTACAGGCATGTGAGCAGCAAACTTCATTATTTATCCACAGAATCGAAGTGGATAAAACATCCAAACAGAACAAAACAAATGGGTGAACACTGCTTTCAGACTTACGCATGTATCCATTCAAATAGACATAAAAATCTCTTGCCTCAGAGTTTGAATCTCTAGGGAATGTTGTCACCCACTCGTGGCCGCAGGGAGGTTTCCCTTCCTGTTCAATAAATGGATTCTAACGCTGTCCCCCCACACCAGAAGCCCAGGAGAAGGTACCAGCAGGTTGACGGTGCAGCTCATGCGGTTGTCCTTGTTCTCGTCGTTCATCACGGCACGATAATCCAGCAGCCTCTCCAGCAGCTTTTTCACCAGGCTCACAAAGCTTTTCACCAAGCTGGAAATGCCAAGGTGCTGCTTGGCACACTCCGTAAGGCTGCAAACACAGAAATGTAGGTACCATTCTGAAGGCAAATGCTGAATTAGGCCTAAATCAACTGCAGAATGCACTGGAAATTCCCTCTGTGAGTTGGCCATTCAGATATCCAGAAACAGATGGCATATAAATCAGAGGGGAAAAGAAAAAAAGAAACATTTACTTTTCCTGTCTGAAAATGACTTTGAATTCAAGGGTGTACAGCTTCAGGACAGAGCAACCTGCATCTGAGCTATCACGAACACAAGTCTCTGGAATGTCACACTATTGCAATAAATACTGTACCTTCCTTTCCCCAGCATAAAATGCAAAAATGCTTCCCTTCTCTCTGTACTGTTACATGTGAGTAGAAAGTTCAAATGAACAAAAATTATAATTTTTTTAGCTCAAAAAAGACATCACCAGAATAATTTTACTTTGAGAAATAAGCAAAACCAGACAATCAGCTTGCTGCAGATTGAAAAGAGCAGCTTGATCTCTTTTGATGAAAGTAGAGGAAAGGGAATTTTATATTTTGGCATCATCAGATTCAATTTACATTAACAAAACATTAGCATATACTATTTCTAAAAAATGCTGAAGTGATTTAGGAGAAGAGATTTCACTTTACTGTCAGAGCTTTCTTTTCAAAGTTTAACTGTTTAAACATCATTAAGTAATTACCTGCATCTCATTAAGGATTATTTTATGTCTTTGCTTAAGAGCTTGTTTCCTCTAACATTCTGGTTTTCCATTGGGATTCTCTCTGATCAGGATCATTATATATATATATATATATGTATATATGTATAATATATACATTATATATACACACACATATATACATATATATGTATATGCATTATATACACACACACACACACACATACATACGTATATTTTCACATATATAATTATAGATGCAAGCATTGGGTCAGGCAGAGATGCAGTTAATTTTCCTCAAGGAAATCCAGCTTTTTATTGGTAGCTGGAAAGGTTCTGACCTCTCAGTGCTCAATTATCAATTGAGCTCTATATCATTGTTTTCCAGACACCCAGGTAAAAAAATAATTTATTATTAATCTTCAGGCACAATGTTTTTTTTAAACTTTAATTACAAAGTATACTGCTTTAATTAATAGCAAAATAATTTTTTTTTACACCTCATAATTATTTGAACCTTTCAGAAATATATATTCATGTTGACTTCAATTGCAAAGAAATCCTCGAAGCTCTGGCCTAGAATGGAACCTCTGCAAAATACCCAGGAATAAAGTTCTAAGTCAAGCAAAGTAAAAGCAGCATCAAAAGTTTATTCCTTGGATTGTGCAGTTCCAATGGAGTTACTGTGCTGAGATGGAGGGAATGTGTACATGGATGTGTGAAAGGACATTTATATTGCATAAGGTAGGAGGGACAGGGGCCAGCAGATAAAACCAGAATACTCCAATTGCTCTGGTCTGACTGGTCTGAAACTGAAATATTTAAATCAATAACTGACACATGGCTTATAAAATACACTGCAAATGGAATGGAAACACTAAAGGGGCTGAAGAGCTGACAACTGACAGAAAAGGCTGGAGCACATTAAATGACGTTTGTGGGAAAGAAAGTAAGAAAGCCTCAGAAGGAACCTCATAGGACACTGGAATATTATACAGGAAAAATGATGTTATTTTACATATACAAGTATCAGAGAGAGTGTGAGATGCTAATGAAGGAAAGTACAGCCACTGTTTGAGTGACTGGTATGGATTTCTGCCACAGGTTCCCTTGGAGTAACAGCAAACAAGGCAGAGCTGTGCACGTTACCCTAGTGCACAATGAACATGAGGCACCAGGACATCACATTTCTTCCCAATACAAGCAGAAAAACATTGACATAACCACGAGCTATTGCTGAATCTCACCCAGCACAAAGTACATAACTCCAGTCATTAAAGAAAGGTGAACCAGAGTACACATAAAGGAGAACTACAAAAAGAACAGGAGAGAGGGATGCCTGTCTCTTGAGGGAAGATTCAGAAAGTTGTATTGCTCAGCTTTATACAATAATCCAAATGAAAAGGACCATAAAACTTCAGAAGATTTTTTTTACCCCCAGGAGGGAGTAAAAAACCTTTGAATTTTTAAACAGAGCTTGAAAAAAAATTGAAAATTTTAAATAAAAAAATATTTGCAATAAAGCTTGAGAAAAACAACTGCATAGCATGGGCCACTGCAGTGATGGGGAACTGGAAAGCTGCCAAATACCATTTCCTCTTGTGCCTACATTAGGAACTAAAACATGCCAGAACTCATTTTCTGAGCCTGAGGACAAGTGGCACAACTCGTGTTCATGGAGCTGGACTGATGCTCCTGCATTTCCCCAGGCAGGGAGCCTTGTTGGGAGCAGCCTCTCACCTGTCCCACGTCAGCCCAGCGTCCCCTCCCTGCTGTCTAAGACAGGTCACGACCCCAGCACGGACACGCTGACATTTAGGTCTAGGGACAAATGCAAGTGCTTAACTAAACTTCTGCTGAACTGTTTAGTTTATTATTGTGGGCATGGAGAAGCTCCCAGCAACCACCAGTGTGGGCAAATGTTGGTGGCAGAGGTGAGCAGCAACACAGCAGTCACCGAGTGCTGATAAAAATCTGCCCTCAGGTGACCCCTGGAACTGTGCAGGAGTGCAGACAGCTATAGGAGATCAGCTGGGGAAAATATGACCAAATGAATAAATGTGCAGCCAAATTTAACTGGGTCTTCTTCCAGTTGGAACAGGGAGTTGGGGACAGAGGCTTGAAATGCCTGCTTTGAGAGGTGTGAAGGTAGGAAGATGGAAACCAAACTGAGAACAGGTCCTACCACAGGCAGGTCACCAGCCTCTGCTCCAGCTGTCCATCTACAGTGTCATTCAGCAGCTCCAAGGATGGAAGAAAAAATATTATCTGAACATAAGAGGAAGTGTCATCTTTAGAATTGTGGAAACTTTGAACTTGAGGCCTTCTAGAAAGTGGGACAGTACCAAGGGGAAAAACCAGATATGTCAGAGCAAGAAGGGGGCCTTGGCAAGGCAGGGAGATCAAAAGCTCTGTGCTGTGTTTGATGACACTCCTCAACTGTACTGCTGAAAGATGGGCTTTAACTGGAGAGTGCCACTTTCCAAGAAAGTGCTGGAATGAAAGAGCAAAGTGCAAACAAGGCAAGCAAATAACGTTACACAGCTCAGAAAGAGAGAACTTCAAAGAGTCTCCTACACGAGATCTGAGGGAAGCCTTGCTTTTTGCATAAAGTCTCAGTTTGAACACTCTTCAGCTTTAAGGCAATGTAGGATTTCAAAATAGATGGAGACATTGTAGGAACGTCCAGAAAACATTCCATATGAGAAACTGAAATACTGGGATTGTTTACCCTAAGGGAGAGCCTGAAGGAAACTAGACAGCAACATTCAAATTTGATAAAAGCTGCTGAAAAAAGAAACAGAATAAATGATTCTTTATGTCCCCTGTGTGTGTACCCAAAGCTTTCATGGTTCATCAGATTAGAGATGTGACTTTGCAAAGACTGCTACCCCTACACAGAAATACAATCCATACAGGGTAGCAGGCTTTGAGGATGGAAAACATGCACATGACATCACAAAGCCTTATTCAAATTCAGACAATAATCTCTTGGAGTCCAATCTAGACATGTAAAAATGCAGGTTAGGTATAACTTCTTCATAATTTAGCTGAAGCACAAAACAATGAAAAGCAGCCAGGAAAATAATTTCAATGAGCAAAACTGCAATTTGAACCAGGTGTAGTGAAGCATTACAGTACTTCCAGTCCCTTCACAAGAAAAAGTTGTTGAGATTCTATTTTAGGAGAGGTTAGCAACCTGAGAACTGGGAACAATAAGACAGAAACACATCCTGCAGGCATTTATTCTATTTATTCTCATGCACTACTTACATGGACTCAAACAACTGCATGTAGTGTTCATCCCCTCGTCCTCCTTCCACCTCATGATCCAACTTCAAAATGATTTCATTTTCAAACTAATAAAGAAAGAAAAAAAAAAATCAAAACACTGAGCAGATATCCAGAGGCAAACACGTTTCAACATGGTGTCAAAAATGCACCTTTGTGTAATTATGTCACATATTCCCAAGGGTTAAATGCTTGGGCATATTCTGGTCTGGGCTTTTGGCATGGCTGAAAGCCCGGACAGAGATTTTCACAAAGCTTCCCCTGCGCTGGGCTTGTGAGACACAACCTCGGAGTCCGTGTGCAGCTGCAGCCAGCCTTTGTCCTCCTGCAAACAACTGCACCCTGCTCAGGAAACCTGGGAAAGATCCACCTCAGGCTTCTTGACAAGTCATTAACACATCAAGAGGCACAGAGAGAGCATGAGTGGAGACCTACATTGAAATAAAGCTCAGTTGCTTTACAAAGATCTAATTATTAAAACCACTGTAAAAATGACAGAATTCATTACTGTGCTAATGCAGCAACTTTTCACGTTGTTCTTTGATACAAAATTTCACACAGTTGTCAGTACATGAATAATTCTGTTTTTCCCTGGAGTGTTTCTGTGTAATTGAGAGCTTTGGCAGGCTGGGATCCAGATCATCCCATCAGAGAACCAGAAGCCTTTCATGGTACAAAGAACTACTGTAGTATTTCAGATATGGTACTTTCAGATAACTGCAATGCAAAATATGTTACCTTATTTAAATATATCCTCATCACAACATTCAGCTCTGAGCTGAAGAAGGGTTACAGAGAGGAAAACAGTCCTTCCTCTTGGAACACCAAGCAGGTCACGCATCTCTTCTGATGCGTTTTTAGAATTTCTTCAGTTTTAAAGAACATGACATTCTAAATGAAAATATGTTACTAGATGTACTTCCTTCAAGTAGGTCGTGATTCAAACTCTCCACCCAGAAAAATGATTCATCATTTTTCAAGAACGAAGGCCAAACATTCCCCTCTTTCCTCCAGTGTCCAACCCAGATCTGTTGCCCACCCTGTCCTGCAAACCACTCTTGAGGCAGAACACTGAAGTGGCTGCTGCTTCTTCCAAGGAGCTTCGAAAGAGCATCTTGAGCAGCCAAACTTCTCCACTGCTCACACCAAGAGCAAAACCTGGGCTCAGAGCAGTGGCAGTGCAGGCACACACTCCTCTGGAAAGGGCAGGGAGGAAGGAGCCATTTTCCCACTTCCTTACCTAAATTGGTTCTTTCTCTGTAATTAGAATACAATCAAAAGACTGCCTGTTGAACAGTACACACTATACTAATATTAGAGAATAAAGAGCTGTCTTTGAAAAATAGCTTAACAGGAAAAAATAAAATTACTCTGTCTCATCCAGGTTGAAATAGAATTTTAAAGCTGAATTAATTTTTATGTGCAAGCAGGATGTGTATTAGTATTTAACATGGGTAACGCAGGTGCATGGCAGTTTCAGGACAAGGAAATATTAAGCAAAAACATCCAATCCAGCCATTTTCTATGGGCTTGCTGCAGTAAGACAAATCTGTGAATATACTGCAGGTCAAGCACCAGTTAAAAATCATCCACCTCTTAAATCCTTCCTAGTACTTATTCAGCAGGTAGAGAATTGATTACTTCTTGAAGAAGCAATAATTTCACATTGCTGGATCTGAACAAAAAAGCTCTCCCTAAGCATCTTTCCTGCAGTTTCTCAACAAGCTGCAAGAAGAGGAAAAAATCAGTTGCTTGGCTCGAAACAAATAAAAAAGTTGGCAGAAATATAGAATAAAGTTTTAATGTTTCTGTGCCAAAATTAAGCTCTGGAAAGTGTCCTTCTCCTCTCACTTAAACAGAGTGTGCCTAATTGTCACTGGCACCAATTTAGCTTTAAACCCAGCTGCTTCTCTAATAGAAATGCTTCTCTAATAGATCCAAGGAATCTCCCCAGCTCTGAGCACACCTCGACACCAAAGCACAAAACGTGTCCGTGTTTTCCACACGGATCTGTCTGAAGCACCAGGCCATACAAACTCAGTCTCTGCAGCTGATCCCACGCCCTTCTGAAACCCTTACTCCTAACAAGATTTCAAGAACTGAGAGAAAGAAATATGGCTGTTTACAGCAAATAAATGTCCTGTGCAGAGGAGCTTGCTGAGGCCACCTCAGTCACTGTCTCAGCCACCCTGAGAAGAGCAGGACACGGCCACAGAGTCACTGAGGATGAGCCTCTGTCCTCTGACAAGGATTCTGGGAAGCCCGAGCACAGGGCAGCAGCCAGCAAGCAAAGCTAACACAGAAAACTTCCCCAGATGGCTCCAGCAATTGGCAGAACCCACGAGAGACACTAAACTGAAAATACCAAACACAAACAGAATGATTTATTTGAACAAAAATATAAACACAGATGAATTAATCTTTCCTAAGCCAAGTTAAATCCGCAACGTAAGTCAAATCCATGTTTATTTAAATGATATTTTCATTTACTCTGCAAAGAGCTAATTTTCCTTGTTTGTTTATTTGTTTTTTTTTTTAAGCAAGCATTTTCTAACTCCTGGCCTCTGATCACAGTTAAAACAAACAGTACAAGGTTGCTTGGTGATGTCTCTACCTTTGGGAAGTCTTAATAAAAATGCACAACCTGATCTTTCAAGGAAAGGAAAGGAGGGTTATCAGCATTTGGAGGATGGGACTTTTTTAACCCTGTGTGTCCAACAGATAAGCAATGAGCTTCTCTTTTTATTTGAAGGAGAAAGGGATACATTTACAGGGCTGAGTCTATCCACAGACACCGAGGGATGAATAAATTGGCTTTCCAAGATTCCCAGCTCTCTGAGCTCATGATAGACAGAGCCCTGATAGCTAAAATTAGGAGATATTAATGGCTCCCTCTCTACATCTTCAATTAGAGTTAAAATTACAAGCTTATATAACACTGCTCTGGGTGAATGGAAATTACATGTGCAAAGTAGAAGAAAGGATTGCAAGAAAATGTCTTACTGTGTCCTACACCCACATACAGATTCCAAGCCATTAAATATATGTGTAGAGCAAGGCATTCTTGAGACAGCCACAGGTGGAATTTTGTTTTCTCTGGGATTAGATGATTTCCTAGAAGTAGCTAAATAAAATCAAATTCCTGCTTGATAAATTGTAATTATTTTATATCCTCCCTGCCTGCATGTTGTGTGCACAGAGCAGGACACAGCCCCCAGCACACCCCCTGTGCCCCCCAGAGCAGAGCCCTGTCCCAGCACAGCACCAGGGCACGTTAACAGAGAGGCTTTTTGGGAAAGGTTATTGAATCGTGTGGGAGGTACCAGACAGGCTCTGGTTCCTGTGCTGGTACAGGCTAAGCTTGTAAAAATGTTTCTGTTTGTGCTTTTTTTTCCCCATCCTCTCTCATTAGAGAAGATTAGATTAGAAATAAATTATTTATTGTTAAAGTTCCACAAAATTATGTTTTAAGTGAATGTCATTCTGGGCTCCTGAGTGCCCCAGGCACTCCTGAAATAACATGTTGTCATTCTCAAAATTTTATACTAAAGCTTTAAAAAACCATCCTTTATACTACTAAATGTCAATTTGCATATGAAAATTGTCCACTAGCAAACCCTAGAGTTCAGTGTTTGTGCATCCAATAATTATCCATTCATATTAATTATTTGCCCCTTTAAATGAAGATGGTAACAATTTTAAAACATAAAACTTAATGTACCTTTCTTTTAAAATATGTATTTTAAAAAACTTACCAGAATGGCTAAACTTACAGAAGCAACTTTTTTTATCTTAATTACCTCACCTATAGGGAAGGAAAGGATAAATCCCATGATTCTTGATGAGAAAATGATCACAATTCCTAAAGCAGAACATTAGAGTCCAAAGAGACTCAGCTGCTCAATTATGAAATAGTTTTTGCACCATCTGATGAAAACTCCCTCTTTTCCTTAAGCTGCAATAAACCCGATGTCCTTGTTCCTTGGCACTGTAAAATACCACCTGAAAGTTATTTTTATGGCAGGAGAAGTGATTCAGTGGCCACCGGAGTGCCTGGCCTCTCCCAGGCTCCCAAGCTGCTGCTCCTGTTAATCAGGCAGGATGACTGATGAGTTTTCAGGATTTCTGGTCCGTACAGATCCGTGTGTCTCTCCCAGGAGATGAGGTATAAGCCATGAGCAGCAAAACATTTTTAAGAAGGCAAATATAGGACTATCAGGACACGGAGGGAACAGATGCACAGAAACAAAGTGGTTTTTAATCTTGGCCTTGAACCAAAAGCTTTGCACTGTGGAATACGGACCAAAATGGAAATTCCATCTGCTCATTTGTTCCACACTTAATTGACACAGAAATGCCCCAAATGATTTGAAGTATTAAACATAGCTGGGTATACCAGATATTTATATTTACATGTGTCTAAAATGATGCCTTTTTGTTTGTCATTTTCCCTTACACAGACTGTTCTGAATTAATTATTTGTGTAACTACAAAGCTGAATATCCAGTTTATAATTTACTGTGGGAGGCAGTGTGCAAACACAGAATAAAGTAAGTCCATGCCCAAAGAGCTCGAGGAGAATGGAGATGTCAGACAGGGATGGATACTCCACTGCCCAGGCAGACACAGAAGGCAGGGGCAGGAAATTTAGATTACAATCTCTAGTGCCCTGTCCCACCATCCCTATTTCTATTCCATCAGTCAAAAATATTTCATAGTTGTGACTTAAAAATTCTTTTTCCTTTTCAGAATGACTGCAGAAAACACTCCAGGAATTTCAGTTCTTCACAGTGGTTATTTTTTCTCACAATAAACATTCAGAAAAGTTACAGTTTCCTGATAAATCTGATAAGATATAATTAACTATTCACTGCTACTCCTGCCAGATACTCTGTAGTAAAACCTGGAAGTTTTGGCTTACCAATATCTATGTCACAAGGAAGGGGGATAAGGGAATATTTAGATTACAGAGGATCCCTAGAGGTCATTTAATTCTATCTCCTACTTACTGAAGGGCTGACTTCAATGTAAGTCTTGCTGTTCAGAACCTTTTCCAGTAAAATCCCGAAAATTTGGATTAAGACCCTGCAATCTCCCTGGACCCGTATTTGCTATTCCATCTATTTGTTGCTGTCATTGCAACAAATTTTGCCTAAATCCAACTAAGTCACTCTGGAGATCCTACACCTCCTGCACAAAAGCTTTTCTTTGGTTCTTAATATTTGGGATTTCACTTTGTGTGAGCAAAAAAGCTCATTTGACAAACATTTAGCAGAAATACTGAGCACATGACATTTAAATGCATTTTCATGTGGAGTATTTGTAATTACCTTTTTGAATTCTCCTGTCCACTGATATTCACACAGCATCATGTCAAAGAAAATCGGGATCGTGGCTTTTCGTAGTTCAACTTCTGGAATGAGAGTCATTTCCAAGATGGGCCCAACCATCCCCGGAATAAAGCAAATTTTATTCTGGCCTGAAACAAAACCAAAAATTGAATATTTGAAAAGAAAGTAAAATATTTTTAGGAAAACATCTAGGAGCTGCAATCGTTTAAAGCAGTGTTTAAAGCTGTGTTGGTCAAGTCTTACAACTCGGTCACTCTCCTCTGTTTCTTCTCAAAAGCTGGGGGCATGTGAAGGGAGACTGTCTTCTTCTAAGGTGCCAGGATTCGGTGCCAGGAATAAGCAGGAATGCCAGAGAAGTTGATATTTTCAGTGAAGAATTCAGTTTTCCAGCATTTGACATCTCCTTATAAATATTTAGAGTAGGAAGTAATAAAGTACCCTAAGAACACCCCAGCAGGAGAGGACCAAACGGTGATGGCACGTGGTGTAACCTTTCCATGAAGGGGAAAACCATTACTTGCTTTTTGGATAAAATTAGACATTGCAACAATAAATCAAACCAACCAATGCACCAAATTCACCAGCAGTAACAGGAACACCATCCATGCAGCTCAGCTGCTAAACCCCCATGGAATTATCTTGTAGCACCAGTGTTCCATCAGCTGCCAACAACCACCCAAACCTGCAAAAACCTCAGCCAGGTCCCAGACATGGGTCAAACGCTGCCCTGAAAAGTGGAGCAGAGCAGCAGCAAACCCAAGGACCTGTGTGAGAGGGTCAGTGCTGCCTGAAGCTTGTAAGGAGACAAAATCACTCTCATTAACAGATGTGACACTTGCTCCATAATTAAGGAGGGTTCTGAGCCTGATGTTCCTCTCCTATGCATGCCACGTTAATTTTCAGCACAAATCTCACACAAAAAGTTTCCAAGATAAAACAAATATTCTACTTAAGTTGAGTTAATAAGAAATGATCCCAAAGGAGTTAATGAGAAACTCTCAAAGGAGGAGCAGCAGAACCTGGCTGGATGACAAATGTAAAAACTGTTTGGGAATTTTAATCCAAACAGATTCCAAATCTGAGTCTCCTAATTTCCAGAACCATAGGGTCAGGCTGAGCAGTTACCTTCTCAGGGAAAACTTATCCAGTCTCAGTTCCTGCAAAAAAGGTTTCTGAAATCTGATTTCAGTCATGTTTGAAATCTGAGACAATGAGAGAAGGTTGTGAGTTCTCTTTTGAATAAAATCCTGGCAGTAGTCCAACTGTATCTCATGTCAGCTTAATCACAGGAGTGAAAACATATTTTAAGTTCAAATAGCAGAAATATTTACAAAAGCACTTCATGTCAGAAATTTTTCAATGGAACAAACATTATGTGACAGATTCAGTTGCAGGGAAGCTGAGTTTGCTACTCACCAAGTTTGTACCACATGTCACGGATAGCAAAGCCAATTAAACATCTCATATCTCCATATCTAGGGAGAAAGGAATAGCAGAGGTATTTTTATCATTACCTTTTTTATCATTTTACTACAAAATTAAAGATATAAGCCAAAGTATATATTTTGCTTACTTGTTCTGGATTTTGTTGTATTTTGCTTGGGAGAAGTTTTCTAGCTGTAGTGAATCTTGGGTAATAAAAGCCACAGCCAAATGAAAATAGTTGTTCCACAGCTGTAAATTGAATATAAGGAAATTATAATAATTTTGAGGAAAGCAGGAATAATATTAAATGATGCATAATGTGGAATAATTTATGAAACCAAATGATGCAAGCAATATGAGATTTTTATATTATGCAGAGATGTACATCATTAGTATTATGCAATTAGCAGAAAAGCAAGAAAGATGAATTTTAATAACCACTACTACACATTTGCTTTTAATAACAGAGCAGCTGAATAAATATTGCTAAAAAAAGATTCGCATGAGATTCATTAGCCAACAACATTAAACCCTGAACCAAAGCAGGACTGGGGGAACACATTACATGTTGGTGAATCTCAACAATCTGGAGCTGAAGGCACCAATGTAATTACACTGCATTTGAGCACCACTTCAAAAGGCAGCTCCTGCCTCCTCTTCGGATCCTAATTCAACAACCATTTGTATGAAATTCCAGTGTAATTTGTGAAGAGCTCTCCACATGAAAGAAGGACAAAATACATCCCTAAATAACAGCTGATAGTACTGAGTCGTGTACTTGAAGCAGACAAAAAGCCCCCATGCTTCCAGTGCACAGCCCTTCATTCCTGAAAGCAAATTACTTGTTCTCCAGACAATCAAGAAGGAGCACTTCTCACACACTAGAAATGGAAAGGGAAAAGAGAAACTTCCCTAGGAAACACAGATTTAAGGAAGGCAACACAATTTTCAGAAGCTTCTAGGCAGTCAGCAACAGCTTTAAACACTTAAAAATGCAGCTGTAGCTAAAACCAGTGGTAGGGCTCAGTGAGAGAGCAGAAGGAAATGTATTCAGTGGTGATTCAAATGATGGAACAAAACGTGGGACAGAGCTCTTCATTTTGTGTGGTGCAATACAAGCCTGGGTTGGGAACCCACACTAAACAGCCTGGAAACAAAATGTTCCATCAGAACTTAAGTGGCCCCTGTCCTTTGTAGCCTGGAAAACTCTGGTGTGCAAATAACCAGGAAAAACAGATCCCAACACACTAAAACATCCCCAGAACCACAGACATTTCCCATAATAAATACAATTCTCAAATGCCCTCTGTAATTGGTAGATGATCCTGCTGTTAATTCGTGCCTCCCCGGGAGGCCCAGCAGAGCTCTCATTTCGAAGCCCTGCAGGGCTGTTTGTGTGCCAGGGGAGCAGCCCCAGCCCCCAGCACAGACACCCAGCTCCATCCTGCAGCCAGCTCAGTCAGGAGAAATGCTCTTTGTGCCCTGAAAGGCCTGTTTTCCTCTCTCACCAAATATTTTAAGAGATTGTTTTGTCCAGTGTAGAGTTCTCAGCCCCTTGAGAAGCGGTATTTATTGATGTGCAGGGCACACACTCTGTATGTGTCATTTATGCCAGTGAAATGGAAAACTTCTCGAATTGTTCTAGATTGTGGGGAGAATAATGAAGGCTTATTCCTAAATTGTCTATTTTTTCATTTAATAGCTGCAACTTCAGTGCCACCTTTGTCAGAGCCACACCCTACAGGCTCAATCACCTTATTTATTAAATACTTTTCCTTCCATCCTCAGAGTACCCCAAAATGGCTTAAAAAATGGGATCCTTTCCCTTTCAATAGCATATTCAAATTAAGAATCCACAAGATTTTAAGCACCAAAACTAAAACCCTATGAGACAAACTAGCCTCTGAAGTAAAAACAAATAGAAACAGACCATAAAAATGCAAAAAAAATTCTTATGAGACACTTTTTGTGTTCTCTTAACCCCACAATAACATTCCAAGATGTTTTGGACATCTGTTGAGTTGGAAAATGTGGAATTAATTTAGTAGGAAATTTCCAGCCATCTCATGAAGAAGAGATTTGGTAGTTATCCTAAAAAATCATCCAGGAGTAAAGGCTGCAGCCTGCTCCTTCACACACCTCTGAAACCAGCTATTTGCTGGTGGCAGGATCAAAGACAAACTTTAAACACTGTAATTTGATAATTTTCAAATGTGCAATATGATATATAATATATAAAAATATAACACTTTAATATTCCCAGAATAGCTAATGTTAGCTGAATTTCCCAACGGTTTCATTCCCTATTAACCTCTGCATGGTTTCTACAATGTCTGGCACCGTCATACACAGATTTTTGCACAGTGTGTATTTTTCCCCTGTACATTTTTAATGCACTGAGGGTTTTGATTTTGGGGTTTCTAAAAGAAGATTTTAACATAAAAAATCAGCTGCGCAATTCTGTTTGTGGTATTGAAACACATTTCATTACTGCTGAGTTATCAATGGAGCCTGGCTCATGCAAGAAAGGTAGGAAAACACGAAAAATAAGCATTTTCCAAGTCAGGCTGACATTAGATTTTGGATGGATAAAATTCTGTGGCATGGGTGATTAATATATGAATTATAATAGCTATAACAGCGCAGATTTAGAATTATAATCCTTTCTAATGCCCTGTAAATACAGTGCTAATGGAGGGAAGGGAGGGAGGAGCAGGAGTCGGCATCGCTGCGTTTCCAGAGCAGAGGCTGTGCTGTGCAACAGCCGCACCCAGCACAGCAAAATGGTTTGGGTTTGTGCTCTGCCCTGCCCGGAGGTGTCGGCTGCTGCCATCTCCAGTCACTCCCCAAGGAACGCTGCACAAAAAACACTGCCAGGAAGTGCCACCACGGCCGGGGACTGTCACAGGGCAGGAGTGTCCCCTCCCTGCATGGAAACTCCTCCTGTGCAGAGCGAGACTCCAAAACAAAGGTGATGGAGGTGACAGTGACAGCAGAGTGCAAACACCCTGTGCTGGACAAAGGTGACGCCTCGCAGTGACATCAGCTGCCAACAGAAACAAAAATCTCCTGGAATCGTCCTATTTACCACAGCTGACATCTCAGACAGCTACTGAGGATGCCATGAATGTATTGCATAAGTACAGAAAATCACACAGGTTTTGTTACAATTAAACCAAACACACAAGGGTGACCTTCAGGGAACACTTTTCAAAAATATATTCCACAAGTTTTAAGATTTTTGTGTGTTTGTTAAGTCCCTTCTGAAGAGCCCATCTCATCTCCTGCACCCTAAATCCAGAATTTACACCTTATGATGGTGTATCTGTTCTGCTGCCCTGCAAAAGCCCAGGTGAAAAGCAGTGGTCTGGACATGGTGTCCAATCTCCACATTTGAAATTGGCAAATCCTTAATGAACTGTTGCTTGATACAAAACAGCAAAAACCCTAAAACTGCAATATCCTTTACGACTGGATGTTCATGCCAATGGCGGCATTTCCCTTGTCTTTCCCAGGAGAAGCTGATAACGAACCCTACACCACCAGCACTCCCCACCTCCAGAGAAAAGGAAACATCAAATGCAGCCCACAACAAATCCTCTTACAACTCCATAACATGGTCCTGACTGGGGGCACCAGTATGGGGAGCTGGGCTGGACACTGGCTGCCTGAGATAGTTCTGCAATCAATTAAGAGAATGCTTGTGAATATCGTTTCAAATAATATTGAGAGCAAACAAACAAAAAAATGGAAAAGAGAAAAATAAGCAATTTGCAATCACACAGATCAGACTTTTTATTGACATGAAATGCAATAAAGAAATCAAATTTTAAGAAGCTGAACAATAAGACATTGATTGTAATGGTCTTCAGGGAAAAGTCTATAACCTCAGACCAGGTTGCCTTTTTTTTTCTTGCATGCCATCAATATATCTCCTTATATTCTCTCCACGAGGTCATCCTGAACACAGAGCCTTAAGCTATAATACTTCCCACAGTTGCAAGCCTTCAGATTTTCCTTGCAAGCCCTGAACGTGTCCCTGAAGGACACCTCAGCTCAGCTGCTCCAGCTCCACATGCCAAGGCAGGAGCTGCTAAACTGCTTCAGACAGGTGAACTGCTGAATTCATCCTTCAGAACCCTGAAGTGAGAAATACCCCTGCCTTTCTAGATAACCTGTTCCACTATTTAACATAACCTCTTTATAGCTAACATAAATGCAAGAAAACAAGCTGTTTCAAATACAGGGACATGAATAGAATAGAAACTGCTAAATATTGAGGGTTTTTACCTATTCCAATAATTCCTACTGAAACTCCAGATTTCTGTGCATTAAATCCTCGTGTTCCAGTTTATGTTCAGTACTGAAGAATGCAGAGTCATGCATTATGCAAGATTCTGTCCCTGTTTGTACTGTAGGCACTCCCCAGCTGAAGGCACCATAAATATTGGGAGCTCTCCTTCCCTCCTACTTCACGGTTTATTTTTGGTCAATCACTTAGTGAAATTTCATTCTTTTCTCTCCTGTAAAATTATTTCCTCCGCAGCTAACAGCTTTGTTTTATCAGCACAACAGTAAATATTCTATAACAGGAGCCTTCCAGGCAGACCTGGTTTTATTGTGCAGAGTTTTGCTGCGTGCTGACACTGGAGAATCTCTGCAGGACACAACCTCTGAGTGCACTGAATCCATCCCTGGTGCACTCTGTGTGCAAGCCCAGGAAAAAACCCAAACCAAGAAAAACCACCCCCTCACCCAGCAGGGACAAAACCTCAGAGATCAGACTGGTTTTTTCCCTCCAAGGCCAAAGATTCCCAACCCAAATGCCCAGTGCAGTGACAGCCTTGGTGTCTCCCAGCCAAAATGGGCCTGGGGGACCTGAGTGCTCGGGCAGGAAATTCCCCAGCCCTGCACTGCTGTGCTGGGCAGGGCTTTGGTGTTTTTCTCTGCATGCAACAGCTTCAGCATTGAACCTATGGCTTTAAGGTAACACCAAATTCCAAACTTAAGGCCTGGACTCGCTCTTGATCATCTACAGCACATCCTTTCCAGGTCCTAAGTGATAACACTTCTTTCCTTTCTACCTGAATCACATAATACATGAAAAAAGCAATTGGCTTTGCAAATAAGAAAGAGGCCATTAACCTTTTTTTTTTTTCTCCATTTAACAAGCTCCACCAGAGTAGCAAAAAAGGTCTTCATTGCATTTCTCTAGATTTAAACCACACTTTCTTAGATGCTCAGTTGCTTCACAGTTGACTTGCTTTGTTTGCTCTGGTTGTCTACCATTTATTGCATTGCAACCACTCAGCCAAGTGAAAATCCTCAGATCTATTTCCCTGGGCTTTAAATAGAACTTCAAATTTTTCTTTTCATTAAGACTTTGCTTCAACTTTTAATAATCTGATCTGGAAAACCCATCCTGCAAACAGTATAAATTGTGCACTTGTCTATACAGAACTTAAAGGCATGACATCTTTTTATTTTAAATAACACTTTGACTGATGTGCATCTCTATTTCCCCAGCCCATGCAGCTCCTCCTGCAGTAGGCTCAGGGACCTGCCCCAAACACAGCCGAGGGTTGGATCTGTGGGGCTGCCTTTGCTCCTGGGGCTGGCAACGGGAATGAAAAGGCCACCTGATGATCAGGCTGCAGCTCTTAACAAACCTGAAAGTTATGCTACTTCGAAATTTTCTCTCAAATCAAAATAGAAAAAGCAAATTTCTTTGTCCCAGTTCACAGTTTCTCTATATGAATGTAAATAAGAATAGAAATGCAGCTACACAGTAGCTATACTGCAAGGTGAACTATTTTATAAAGTACAGGAGTTTCTCATTTACTTTGAGTTAACACTGCTCAGGTTTGCTTGCAGCCAAGGTATATTAATATAAAAAAATATACGGTGGGAAATCAAATTTAAATTTATAATGAAGAATATTAGACAATGTGCTTTGCACTATTCAGACGTTTTTTAGCCCAGTAGCAGCTTTTTAAATAGGTATATTTAGGGAACCCTTAAAAGGTTTGCAGAGCTTTTATTCATGAAAGAAAATAAGGTAACACCTTGATTTGTACTGTAAAGTCTCTTATGAAGACTATAAGTGTATCACAATTCTTTACAGGGCACTGCTTATTTATTATAACATTGTTTAGCTTACTCAGAGCCTCCAGATATTTGACAAGTCATGAATAAAAGAGCATTAAAGCATCCCCTTGAACCTCAAGGTGCAGTGTTGAACTACAACGTCCCTGCTTGTTTGATAACACCTCGGAAGGCACAGAATCGCCACAGGAAGGAGCTGAAATAAAAGCTCCAGATCAAACTGCTGCTTTCACCTTTGATAAAGGCAGTGAACACCTTAATAAAACTTTGACAGACACAGTCTTTATAGTCTGTGTGGTTTTGGTATCCTGCACATGGGTGATGTTCTTCAGACCTTTGTTATCTGCTTTTAAACATTACTGACACATTGTGCAGTAAAAAGTGATCAAGTGCTATAGAAATTACAGCTTACAAATTGCTTGTAAATAAACTGATAGAGCCTAAAAGAGGTCATATCATAAATACGTCAAGGGTCTGAGAGTTTCCAACAGGGATATTTACTAAAAAATAAATTTTAAGTTTGTTGGAAGAAACGTCTTTGACTGTGATTCAAAAATCTTAATATTATACATATATACATTTGTATAATCACAGCTTTTGAAGGTAAAACATTTTTAATGAAATAAAGCAGGAAAAAGCTCTACATTTCCTACTTGGAGCCGCTGTAACTGAGTGTGAACTGAATCTTTTACCTTTCTTTTCACTACTGTCTTTCAAATTTCCTGTGTAACCCCCACATGGGCATTGCTCTGCAGCTATTTGGGACCAAGGGGTTTTGTGTTGAGGACCAAGAGACCAATTCCTAAATTGTTTTTAGACAAGTGGAATCATTTAAAACAGATTGAAAGTTGTGAGATGAACTGGAAAAAATAAAGCCCTGAACTTTATGTAAAGAGTGAAACAGAGTAACTTTACACACCATGATCAGGCAGCACTTAGGGACAAATCCTGAATCTAAAAGTTTATTTACATTTTAACACCAATTTAATGAATATGAAAACTACAGACGTTTTCATTTTTATCTAAAGGAAGCCAAACATGGTAAAATGCATAACCAAATAGTTCAGTTACACAGAATGACATTGAACAAACAAAAAAAGCCAATTAACCCTAATTAAAAATTATTACAGAAAGAACTAATAAAATTAAATAGATGAAGATAGATTTGTCAGGGAAGACTACAAGTCAAAAATAAATTTGAAGTGCTAAATTTTCTAGGAATCAGCAAACTTAAGCTCTTTCTGTCCTACATCCATAGCACTGACATTCTAAAGTCTCTGTGTGTTACATCTGAGCTTGACTTTCTGAGTGCACTTGGCTGGCTGAGGAAAACAAAGAGTTTTCTGCTTGCCAGTCCTGAACAGTCACTGAAGAAGATACAGTGGTTGGGTGCCTTATCAAAAATAATAAGTGCCCAGTTCTGATGTCACCTGGAAGATGCTCCAGCCCTGCCCCACTCAGACCCACAGCCCATCTGACACCGGGGCACAGCACCAGGAGGGTTTGGGGCAGACCTGCATGTGCTGCCTTGGCTCAGCTGAAAGCCCTAAATACTTACCTGGACTTCAAAATTCATGTTCTCCAAGAATTTCTGGTTCATTGTCTCTGCAAATTTGTTGATGGCTCTCAAGAAGACCCTAAAAAAGAAAAGCAGTGATACAGATAAATGAATGTAACCTCTGGCATTCAATCCCCACCAGGTATGGTATTGGTGGAAGCACATTTGGCACAGAACACATTGAGAGCATCAGAGTTCACACACACCTGAGCACAGCAGGTGACAATCTGTCTGGTGGCACAGGATTTATAGTGTTACCCATCAAATAATTACACAATTGTCAAAAATTTCTCCACCTCTGCTGGAAAACTCAGACAATGTAATTTTATTTCCTCTGCTGCACGCTACACTGCATTCCTGAGGAAAGAGAGCAATTCTTTCAAAACCAACGTTACCTTCTGCCAACCCCAGATCACTCACAAGGGTGGCATTGCCTCCTCTGGGGCTTTGACAGCTGAAACAGCTCCTGTGCTCACATCATTAGTTAGGAGCTGCCACGGCACTTTTGCCACTGCAAAGATATTAAGTGCAGTTTTTCAGCTCTCTTATAGGTGGGGATGGCAGGACAACACCTCTGCCCAGCTTCCTCCCCAGGTGGATTATAAAAACATTCAAAACAGTGAAAATACACATTCAAAATCCTATACAGGTGCTTCTTCCAAGAGTAAGAGCATGAACATTACCCTTGTATCCTGAAAAGCAGCACCTATTTAAGCTCTTGATTAATGCAGCATGATTAAGTCATGTTTCTAAAGCTAATTTCTTTGTCTGACTTCCCAGCACGGGACATTTGTAAAACAAAACTCAATTGTATCTTTAAATATTTATAAAGTTTATTTAAATAATTTAGTTATTTTCAAATTTGTAAATTGACTGAAAGTGATCATTTGCCTCTGCTTCATAGGTAAATTTTTTAAAGCTATTAAGTGAAATATTTCCATGGAAAGCACTGTAGGGGCAAACAGAAATGTGAACACAAGGGTAAACCAATCCTAATTGTTCAAATACAATGATTGGCTGCCAACTAGATATTCCTAGTCAGGAAAAAGATCTAATTGTTGTAACAGCCAGGTCCAGAAATCCCACCTCCCCACCTCAGTCTCAGTGATTAGTAACATCAGAGAAAGCAATAATTCAATAATTAGTATTATCAGCAAAGGTTAAGAAACAGCAGGGTATGTGACTGTTAAAGAAATGCTGTCCCTGTGCTGGACTCTCTATGGTGTTCTGATGCCCCATCTCAAAAGGATAAACAAATAGAAAAAGAAACAAGAGAGAAGAAAACAAGCAAATAAATGTGACACAGAAATGATGCTCAGTCAGGGACACGGCGTGACTGAGGAGGGAGTTGACAGGATCTATAAAATCGAATCGAAAGTACCAGGGAGATGAGAGACCGAGTGCTCACAGCTTCTCCGAGAAGCATCAGAGAGCACGGAACTCAGCCAGAATGTGCATCCAAAAGAAGCAAACCCAGTTCTGTGTTAATCTTGCTCAACTCTGCAGCTCATTGCTATGGGATGCTGTGAATGCCTGCATTCTATACTGGCTCAGAAGCAATTAGACTCATCAAAGACGAAACTGAAGGGAGGACAATGAAATGCCACTGGTCACTGGAGGCTGGTAGAACCCAAAACCAAGCTCTGTTGTTACACGGGGCCCCTGGCAGCTGTCTGTGAGCCACCGGAGAAACAGAACAGTCAGGGAAAGCAGTTCTGGTCTCATCACAAAACGAAAATCAGAAGGGCTAAGTTCAGTTTCTTAATGAGGGAGGTAAAGCAAAAGCTCAGCTTTTGGCAGGCTTACGACAGGGAATGCCACTTAACCACCGAGCAATCACCCAAAGGAGCTCCCTGCTTCGTTAGAGCAGTGACTGGCTGCAGAGAAATCCCTTGTCGCGGCTGAGGTTCTCCAGGAGGGAAATAATCTTTCTGAAAACCTAAAGAGAAATTCCTTTCCATCCATGTAACGTTCCCCTGCATTGCTGATGGGATCAAGGAGATTCAGTAACCATGCACGTTGTCACATCTTGCCGAGTCCTTTTTGCTGAGGTGAGCAGAGGGACCTGCAGGAGCTGTGGCAGGGGGAGGTTACAGAGTTCTGGTGGTGCTGTGTCACTCCAGCATCATCCCACACACCCAGCTGAGCTCCCTCCCGGCGGTCCGGGGCATCCTCTGATCTCATCTCCTAGCTCCGGCTCAGCTCATCTGGCCAGCTGAATTAAGGGGCTGATTTGTGAAAAGCCAAGTGTCATCAAATCTCCTGCAGTTCAAGAATCTAATTTTGCTCAGCGCTGCCCCTGCAGGCTGTCACTGCCCTGCTGAACACCCCGTGCACGCTCTCAGGGCTGCCCGGTGCCCCTCTGCCTTTTCCCAGGCTTTGCCACCTTTATGGGATCAGCTCCTCAATGTGATTCGGCTGAAAGCTGTCCCACACTGCCCACAAGGAAATAAACACATTCTTCCCTGATGCTGCACTCACATGGGGACATTTATCTCCTCAAAGCTGCCTGGTACTTGACACAAACAGTTTATGATGTTGCAAAAAAAAGCAGATTCTGAAAGAGTGATTTATTTTAGGCAGCACAAAACCCCTCACAGCTCGGCAGAATCACAGACACGTTATTCTGTGTCATCATCATCATCATCATTATTCTTCTGAACAGGAGTTTTAGGTCAAGGCCTTTTCAGTGTTGTGTCTTTTCTGTAGCTCTGCATTGCTCTAGACCCTTTGATTTACAAAGTTTATTTCTTGCCAACTCACATAAGCAACTTCTTGAACTCCAGCTGCTCAGGGAGGAGCATTTCCCTTCACTCAGAGTTTTTGGCTGGAGTAGGAGGGGGTGTCTTCCATTTCTGAGGCTTTTTTACTTCCCAGATTCCCTGCATTTCCACACTACTGCAACACCATGGTGAAACACATCACCTAAATATCCAGTTTAGATATTTAAATATCCAGACTCTGCTATGGTGCTAATAATTTTTCTTGCAATAAAAAAAATCCCACACTTTTTGGTATTTTGCTCTTTAAATAGAAATATCATGCAAGATAGAGTAGAAATAACCATAACTGAAACACACTTGAAATATATTAGTGGAAATCTATTTCATAACATGGACATATTACTGTGTGTAATAATACAAATTTTTGTGAAGAGCTTGTGATTTACTTTTAGCCACACAGATAAATCCTCAAGGACACCTGAGAAATACTGAGGTATTTAATGCCCAGTAGAAATAATGGAAAATATTAAAAATATTTACAGGTTTCTCTACAATATAATTATATATAAGCTGTCTTCTGTAAATATCCCTTTTGCTCTCACAAATATTTTTCTCTGACAGACTGGAATGACACATTTTCAGGGAACATGCAATATTTCCAGGCTGTCAAGTTCTAAATATTTTCATGCATTTGTATTTTGCCTAAAGGGTGTATCTATTCCTGTCATTGGAAGTCACTTAGATTTGAATGCTATTCCTGGCTCCTGCCAATGCCTCAGTGATTTCACTGTCCTGCCTCAGTCTCCCCTTTCACCAAAAAGGGGCATTAATTAAGTAGCCACAAGTATGAAAATAAACAGGTACTTCTAAAACAGTTTGAGGTTTTGATGAAAAAAAAGAGAAAATATAATTTTAAATATGAATTGTTAAAGACTTAAATTAAATTGTCACATTTCCCATTAATTTTAATTAAACAATAACTTTTCTACAGTCACTTACTACAGAATTAATTTCTCATCAGTTTAAATAATCGTGATCTAAAATTGCTGAAATTCCTGTACCCACAATAACTTCCATGACACTTCCTGAGTTTATGAGGATTGATGCCTCTAATGTACAGCTCATATAAAACTCTTGGGCCTGAAGATTTATGGAAGATCTTCGAAGACCAAAGTCTCTGGGCTAAACCTGGATGTAAAAAGGCAGGGGTTTGGCTCAGGACAGCAACAGCAGTGCCATGGTTCAACTGCTCCTGTTTCCTCTCTCTCTGAATTTCCTGCTGCTTCTGCTTTACTTTATTGTATTGTCAGAGACATTTGTCCAAAATTTTGGCCAGAAAAAGAGCCCAAAGAATAGAATCCTGTGCAACTGTACTCAGTTTCACACACTTGGATGTCTGTTCCAAACGGGAGAACAGTACCTTAAGTAACATAAAGAAATAATTCAAGACAGACAAAATTGGAAATTCATGTCATCCTAAGATAAAGATTTGATTTCAAGCTGATTCTCCCTCAAAATAAACAGAGAGACTGAGATGGAGCAAGGAAAGAATTCTGTATTCATAAACAACATATTAATCAAAATAGGATTTCAAGGCTATTTCTCAGAAGATAATGATTTTGTCTAACAGTGAAATAGGTCTGCATGTTGTCCTTGTTTTTGAAGTGTAAATAGGTAATAAACCCAAAATTCAGATCTGCAAATCCAAATTATTTTTAGCTAGCTAGTTAGAATTGTTATATCAGCTTCTTGCAACATAAAACGAAGAGAAGATTTAATACAATGAGCAAACAAACAACTCTCCCCTCCCCGAAAAAACCCCAAACAAATACACAAAACCTTAAATTCACATTGACTGTTCTGAGGAGGATTTGCAAAAAGCTGGCCTTTTTCTGCACCTTGTTCCAAACAAGAGTCACTTCTGGATCCACAACATTATTTTGGGAAAAGTGCATGAATCAGATACAGTATTAGAAACATTTCCAAAATAATGAACAGACCTTTCCTCAGACTCCTACACGTGGATTCTTTTAAAGCAGTGCCCAGCTGCAGTGAGATGCTCTTCAGTGTCTTTTCAGGTTCACATGACTCTAAAATTTGGGAGTTCACTGCTTCAACCCTGAGATGAGTAACCCAGATACCGAGGTGAAGGCTGAATGAATTCACTGAGATTTCTGAGCATCAGCTCAAACTTGTGCTTGCTGTGTCTCCTCGAGCTGTGACTGCACTGATGTAATGACAGGTGGAAAAAATTAATCAAGTACAAACTTCTACTGAATAATCAGACACAGAAAAAGAAAGTTTAAAAGAGCCTATTTCCTGTGTTGTGAAAACTTATTGAAAGAAACCATTAAAATGATGGCATATATGGGTTTTTTAAGTCACATCTAAAAAGCCAGTGAAGGCACCGACAGTTTTTACAATTGAGAACTTCTTTCCACAAACCTTAAGTGCTTTTATTTCAGAGAGTTTGGCCCAAAATTCAAGCCTGAAGGAGCTACACTAACTTCAGTGTTTTTTGTAATCCCCAAATCTGATCAAACAGCTCTTTCATCAGTGAATCCTCTACTTGAACAGATGAGGAATATGAAGGAAGTTCTTGCAAACCCTGGAGGATGTACTGACTATTAGTTTTAAAGATCTTTTCTGAGTTCTGATAGACAAGGTTTGGCCATTACGCCAGTTCTGTGAAATGTGGGGCAGAGAATAGCAGAGCCAAAATATTAGTTGAACATAATTTATAGCAACGTCTTAGTGTCATCCTCATAAAATGCTGTGCAGAGGACATCTGATGGTATTGTAGCATAACACAAACACAAGGGAAAAGCAGCTGAAGTCAAATTATTCTCAAATGATTCTCTTCTGTCACCTTTTCTCTTCCTTGTGTGTGCAGAGCATGCAGCAGAAGGCACGTTAGAGAATGAGAAAATTCAAAGAGTGGGTCAGACCCAAACCCCAATGGTGATCATTGTCAAGGACTGAAACAGTGAATGGCAACTATAAATTAATGCTGGAAAGTACAAAATACACAGAACAAGCTAACAGTGTGACAAGAGAGACTAAAACACACATGCACTACAGGTGAAAAGATAATAACAAAATCTCAAGGCAACAGCAGAAAACATCTCCTAATAACATGGCAATCATTGATTTAGAAATTAAGGGTAATGCAAGATGGAAACAATATTTAAAAACCTCGTGGCTACATGAAACCTAGTTATGAAGAGTGCAATAATGGCAACACTTGGGAAGAAATCCACTTCCATGGTAACTGGAAAATATGGCCAGTGGCACAGAGAAAGGAGTATAATTTCATCATATTTCTCCCTCGTGTCAGCTCAGCTTCACTACAGACTGAAGAATAATTTCTTGAACTATTCATATGAATTCTAATGAAAAAGCACCTGCCATGTTCCTAAATTCTTTTCCAATGTACGCCCAGAGTGTAACTAAATAACATGGTCAGAAAGCAACTGCTTCAAAATGGCTGTGCTGTGGCTGCTCTTGTCTCAATTATAATATTGGGGTTTGTCTCAATTATACATTGTGGTTTTCCTTATTAGCATTACTTGAAAGTTTACATTAAACAGCTGTGCCAAGCATCCAGAACACTGCACGCTGCAATGTGTCAGCTGCTTTGACAGCAGCACAGTGAACTCCCAGAATGTGCAGTGGCTTTGTGCCAGACAAGCCAAATTTCCATGTGGGGCACTTGACTTGGCCAAGAGGCTCTTTGTGTGCAGCTTTTCCTTCAGCATTGACCCAGAACCTGCTTTGAACACTGTGTAGCTCTCATTTAGGAAGCAAAATACATTTTCAAGTCTGCATACTAGGTGCACATTTTCTGCCAAACTCCTGGAAATGGGATGTTTTGAATGCTTTAGGAAACTTCATAGCTGGAAAATGAAGTGTACAAAGAGCTGTCGTTACTTTCAGTAATTTTGCTTATGTGAGTTTCTTCTCACTTCTGTCTCCTTTGCTTCTTTGTGCATTCCAGACAATTTTTTGCATAGTAGAAACATTCTGAATTACTGAAAAAATTAATCACATGCTGTCTTTGGTGCTAGATCAAGAATGGGAATCAGACACAAAGCTGCACAAACCTGGTTCTTAAAGATGAATGTGATGTCTTAACATGGTTGTGTCAGGATGTCACACACTAATAAACTCCCACAGCCTTCACTTTTGAAGGAAGTTTGAATTGATGTTGTGAAATTACTTCTCTATTCTTTCACTGATTTTCGTTGCATTGAACCAGCAGATTATGAATTTTAAGAGAGATGATTATGCAGCAAACACATAATACACCAGCAGGGTTATTTTGTGATGCTTCTGGTGAAAAAGATGAAAATTAACTGTTCAAAATAATGTTAAATACAAGGAAATTGCATACATTTTATTTCCTGAAAATCTCTAATTATATGAAGTTCTGGTCAAAGTTACTCAGAAAGAGGAATACAGAAAGATTGCTCAACTGCACTTACAACTGATGAGAATTATGAATATTGAAGTTTCAGTCTTTTCTGTAATGACACAGAACAGTTTGTGTGGGTAATCTCTTCAATGTTTTTTACTCATTTGCACATACATTCTACAGAGGGGGAAATACTCCTCGTTGTCTTAATCCCCAGATGTTTTATTAAAATTAAAATTCTTGAAAACATCCAAAGAAGTATTTTATAACAGGCCACATAGCAACAAACCTTAGGGGTTTCTATCTGCAAGTCGAAGCTGTATCTAGGAAAGTAACAGTTTATCTCACTGAGTCTCTGAGAACATCAAATTACCAAGTATTTTTTTGTGTTGTTCTCTCCACAGAGGACTTTTCTTTTAGTTCAGAGACCTCTTAGTCTGGGAGTGTGAGCATCCCAGCAGCTAGTATCAGGAAAGGTGAGACACTCTGCACTGGGAATGGGAATGGGACATCTCCCTGCACGTTTTCTCTGCATTTTAGATAAAAGGCTAAATAAATGACTGCAGTTAAAACCTACCAGGCATCCACTCTGTACCATGACCACGATGGGCAGCTGCCTCTCTTGCTGAGCAGATACTCTGCTGCAGCCACCACATAATAGAGTGTTCAGCTTCTTGGTGAGCAGGTAATGCACAAGGTGGAGAAGCAGCAGCAGCAGGCAGAGGCAGAGCAGGGTGAGCACCTTGTGTTGGTGGCAGGAAGAGGCAGGGCACGGCATGGCAGGGTGACACTGGCACAGGCACAGCTGCAAGGGACTCCCTGTGCCAGGCCTGGAGCTGCCAGCAGGGCGTGAGCAGAGCAGCCACAGCTGGAAGGGGAACTGTCCTTGGGAGCACAGGACAGCCCACAGGGAAAGCTCTGCCTCGGCTCTCCCTGCTTCACCCCCTTGCCCAGCACTCACCTCATGTCACATGCCTGATCACAAATGCCGACTTCTGTAGAGACTGAGAAAGACGAGGAGACAGAGCAGCCTGGATTTAATGGGCAGGAGATACAAATTTGAGAACACTGAGGTGCTGTGCACCAAATACTCCAGCATGGGAACAATAAAGAAATAAATTTCCCTGTGGATGCTGAAAAGCTCTCAGCAGAGAGATCTCCCAGCTTTCTGCAGCATTCTGTGAGAGCCTTGTCTTTCTCACACAAGCCATGGGAAACAGTGAGATGGTTTTGTAAACGAGTTCTCTATCTCAACACCTGCAGCTTGTTTTCCAAGGTTGTTATGGCTCTTTGGAAAAATGTTTTGATTTGGGTGTTGTAGGGTTTCACCAATCATGTGAGAGGTGGATGGTCAGGGACCAATGGCCCTACGCCACTCAAGTGAACTAAGAGATATAAACGGGTCTGTAAAATAATAAATAATTGCATTTCTTCCTGGATCAAGTCTATGTCATTTGTCCGACGTCCCCGGGACAACAGCGACATTTCCCTCTGAAAGGGACTTTATATTAACAGGGAAACTGCATTTCAGCAAGGACATTTTTACTCTCACAGCAAAAGCAAACTGTCCAAGGACACATCCTATCACTGTACACAATTAAATCAATGACTAAACAGTAACATTTGTTTGCACTTGTTATAATACCTTATTTACCCTTTTCTGCAACTGTGCATAAAAGAATATTTTCTTTAGACATTTATACTTGTTGCTTAAAATATTTTTTCATACATTAAAATTACAAAGTTCTGCAATATGCCATAAGCCTGTGTATAAATGTATCCTGCTCCCCTGAAAATTCAAACCCTTAGAAAAACAATTGCATTTCTATAAGTGGAAGTTTAAATCAGTCAAAAGTTGCAAAGGAAAACAAGATCAAAGAAAAGAGTTACTTGTATGCAGCAGATCAGCCTTCTAAATTCTGCCTTATTTGCACAAAATAAACCATAACAACGTCATCCAACCTTAGTTATACAAATGAATCAACTTTCAGGGTAAAACTAAGCTAAACTATTCATTAGAAGGTTGGTTTGGGTTTTTTGTTTGTTAGTTCATTTTTTAAATATGACAAGCTTTTATTTCCACCAACAGATAAATGGAAGACTGAGAAGCAGCTCTAATATTTTAATTATTTTGAGGTTTGTCTCCCTTTCAACTTGAGTTCATCAAATCACAGAATGGTTTGGGTTGGAAGGGACCTTAAAGCTCATCTCATTCCACCCTTGCCGTAGTCAGGGACACCTTTCACTGGCCCAAGATGCTCCAAGCCCTGTCCAGCCTGGCCTTGGACCCTTATTCCAAGTTTGTATTCAGGAACATGCATACATATGTGGAAAACAAGTTTTTCAGAAGTCACAGAGACACTCTCTGATGAAATACGAAAAGAAAAAACCAAAAATACCCCAACAAAACCCAGGACTGGAGTCCCTACTGTCCTTCTGTTGAACAGAACCTGCCCAGTCCCTTGCTGGGCAGAAAGAGGAATTTCTTCTGCCTCCCTTTGCTGCCTGGGCAGGTCCAGGACACCGAGGGAACCCAGGGCCCGGGCAGGTGGGACCTGCTGGGGCTGGGGCTGCAGCTGACACTGGTAGGAGGCACAGTGAGCCTTGGCTGAGTTAATGACAGTGCTCCAAGTGTGAGCTCCACGAGAACCACGTCTGGAGGGTGTTACAAAGCAGTTCATCAGCAAGTAAGCAGCTATTTTTAGTATGTATAATGAAAGAAAATTGACAACAATTCCAGCTCTTTTGCCAAATACCTGCAGCGCTAAACCTTTCAAGTTAGACTTAAAAAGCACTGGGGAAGACTTGACTCTGACAGATGTCTGAAAACACTCAGATACACAGGTAATGAAAACTTATTTTAGAAAAAGCCAAACTACTGGTGTTAGAAAATACCCTACAGTGTTATCTTGCAGGAGTTTTTTCAGCGAGTAGGATCTGACCTTGAAACGTGCTGGTGAAACACTGTTTCCATTTATTTTTAAATACCTTTATATAATGTGATCAAGCTCAAAAAACAACCCAAATGGACATGCAAAAAAAGTGCTCACTGAGCCACTTCAAACTGGACACCAACCCAGCTGATCCCAGGAACTAATTATGATAAGATCAAATACTTTCAGACTACCTGCAAGGAATTACCATTTCAAAGCCCAGAGGACAAGGGAAGGGATATGAACACTTTCCCTGTAGTTGCTAACCCTGCTAACTCTTCCTTTTACTCAGCGAATCTGACTCCCCACGCACTCCATGTTGACAATAAAGTACATGAATTTCCTGGGAGAAATTATATCCCTCTAAATTAAAATTATGAACAGCTGAAAGATAAACAGACTATATGGTATTACCTAAACCAGCCAAGCATTTCCCCACGAATGCCATGTACTTAGGAATTACTGCTTTTAATAAGTTAATAGCCAATATCTAAGTGTCATGAGTGGAATAAAGTGCACATACAAGCAATAGTAACTAATAAGAAGAATGCAGTAAGCAACTTTAATTAGAACAAAAGTTAATTAAATTCACCATAGAGGATCACAAAAATAACTCAGATATTATATCCTCACGACCTCAATGATGATGTTACTGTTTCCAAAGTGTTCTGCACCACCTAGCAGGCCATAAAAAAGTGTTATTTCCATCTTCCTGTTAATAGAAGCAGGGGGAAACAGGAAAAAGAAAAGGTATTTCATTATTTTATTCCCCCTTTTCATTCTCTTTTGCTCATTGAATACTGCCTGTCCAGTGGGACCAGTACACACAGCCTCTGCCTCCTTCAAACGTGCTTTGGGAGCCTGAGCACGCTTGGGAAGCAAAAAACACGATGTTTATAATAGTGAGTTATAGTAATTTGAGTTAAATAATTCCATCCTGACACAGGCAAAGCTTGATAAGTAAGTTTAGTCAGTTAAGCTTCTACTCCCAATTCTTTCAACTCATCCCCCAGAGTTTCTCCTGGACAAGAATGTGCCCATTCTCCTTTCCTTTGGACCCTGTAAGAAGCCATTCTCTCATTGTTCACCCCCCTCTCTGCCAGACTTCAACCTTTTAGCTGAAATATCCCTGGTATGGTTGAGGCACTGCCTGTCTTTACTTCCACACGACAGGAATTGGGGTGCCCTGCTGAGCAAACAGGAGCAGACCTGCAGTGCTGGTGCTGCTCTTCCCTCTCCTCTGCTCTCTGCACTGATTTCACACCTCTGTGCTGCATCCCTCCCACAGCAAAACTCCTCCAATTCCCCACAAAACACTCAGCACCATGCAGGGAGCCTGCCAGGCTTTGCTGCACACCCGGAGGGCACAAGTGCCACCAGCTCCACCGGGTTACTCCACACACCCAGATGTGCCCACAGCCCTAACCCAACTCTTGCAAATGCAGAAAGGGGAGACTCGAGGTAAAACACCTCCTCCAGAGAGTAAAAAGCCTGCATGGAGCCTCCTGTTCACAACAGGGGAAATAAGAATGCAAAACCTGCACTGTGCTGATATTTCTTGTATTTGGTTTGTTGGGGTTTTGTTTTAATTTTCTTTTCTCCTCTCGGTGTTATTATAAGAGACCTAAGCCTGATCTCTCAGTGTTATTATAAGAGACCTAAGCTTGATCCCCTGTGACTTTTTCTCTGCTACTTCTCTGGTTTGTGGTAAAGAATGTTAACAAGACAAATCTAGAAAACGAAATCAGTCTTCAATTTATTTTGTAGAAGATCCTTTCCCTCAAAAAACACCCCAAAACCTGAACAAAGAAAAAAACAAAACCAAATTTCTGTAAAGACTGATAAAAATCCTCTCTCCCAGTTGTTGATATAACATAAAATTAAGACATAAAGTAAGATCAATAACTCATTTCCTTATGCATTCCAGAGAACAGCAACATAATCACAGAATATAAACAGTGCCAAGTCATTTTAGGTAAGCAATATGTTTATAGGAGAACTATTAAATAGCTTCTGAACAATATTTTTTTTAATGCTGACTTATTTCTTTACAGAGGATAAAGCTTAGAGTGAGAAATCCTGCCTGGAACAACTTGTCCACATAGTTCAGAGCCATTAGGAGGCACATGAACACACACAGAGTCCCCCAAAGCCATTTTTACTGTCAGGACCTGAGGCAATACAGACACCACCAGGTGAATCCCAAGCTCCAAAGACATTCTTTGACCAAGGACAGACACTTCCCACCCTTATAGAATAAAATAATCCTATACTTGTGGATAATGCAGGTGTCAACAGCATTTTCTAGATAAGAGAAACAGTTTTACACAGGAAAGTTTGGATGTGCTGACATGTGCCAGATGACTGCAGGTAGTTTAGGACCAAATTGATATTTTTTAGAGTATTCATTGCTACATTAAAACTAAGTGCAATCACAGCAGCAGCAACATAAGAATGTGCATGGAATTAGATTTTACCTTATAGGCCAAAGACTGGCTCAGACAGAAAAACAAGAGGGATGAAACTACTGTAATGCACAAAATATTACCTGAATTTACATCCACGACCACATCTGTACCTGCCCACCTCAGAAGAGGGGTCAGGGGTCCCTCTGCATGGTCCTTAGTGTCCATGGGTGACAAAGTGAGGCCTGGACACCTGACTAGAACCATCACTACCCTCTAGAACATAATCTTCACTTCTGAATCATGGAATGAAAAAAAAGCCCCAAACAACCTTTTCATTTAACATCATTCCATTCAAATCCTAGATTGAAATGTATCCAATATCAAAATCTGATATCACAAAACTGTAAACTTTATTGGAAAATCTTTTCCTCAAGACTGAGCACTCTCAGGAGATGATCAAGTTTATTGAGTATCCTCTGTCCTATCTTTTTATATATTATACAAGTGGAAGAATTGTATAACTGTGACTTCAAATAAACAGCATCTGTGGACTAAGTTCATTCAAACCTATGCACTTCTGACACTCAACTCTTAGCCCAGTCCCTCTGCAACTTCTAGAAAACTCAGTGTTACCACCACCTCTACAAAACTAGAATAAAGATAATACAGGTGACTGTCAACAGAAGTCTTGTTTAAAAAGTGTATTCACTTCATAATACAACCCAACATCTAAACTCAAAGTATTTCTCTGAAAACGAGAAACCAGAATAAGTTCAGCTGTAAAGGTAACATCCAAATAAATAAATAAAAAAGTAAATAATTTTCCCTTTCCATTTGAAATGGACTTAAAGCACAGGCAACAAGCTATTTATTGGATTTTTTCAGATGACCTTCTTGGCATTCCCCAGACTGGAATGATAAAGTAATCCTAGACTGCACAGAGAAACGTTTTGTAAGACATGAAGCAATCAGTCTCCCCTAGCACCCAGAACAGGAGCCCTGGTCCCCTGCCCTCTGTACCTGTTCTGCACCATGCTCATGGCCATCCAGTCCGAAGGGTAAACGTTCTTCCCAATCAGATCTTTGAACATTATGAACGTTTCCATCAGGAAGTCCTGGAACAACAAAGTGCAGTCAGGCCGGGCTGTGTAACACTCCCTTGGAGGTTCCTGTGGGATTAATGAACCAGCATGGGGGGTTCCACCTTGCTCCCAGTGGAGTCAAGAGAAGAATTCCTTGTGGTATCAGTAAACCTGAGACTGGAGCCAAAGTCCTGAAGAACAGCAGTGTCAGATTGCAAATGGAAGATAAAAGCCATTACATTGAAGTCATTATGCAGGGTTTTTAGGAAAACAGAAGGCATAAATGAATGGAAGAAAAAGTTGTAGTACTTTGGAGTAAGGTTTGGTATTTTTTATGAATTAGTCTCTCCCTGAATAAAAAATGAATAGATTTGAAAAAACATAGGACTGGTTTTTTTTTACTCCATTTAGTCCATATTTAAAATTTCAGTTATGGCACCACTCTGACTTTAAGAAAGGAAGGGAAGTGATGAGTTCTTGGCAAGTGCAGATATTGCCTCCATGGACAGTTGTAGATGTAACCCAAACCTGTGCCACTACCTGACTTACCTGAGAGCTGCACCAGGAGTGCAAAAGGACACACATAGGACTATGGAAACCTTCTGGCTACAATGTACCTGAACTACCACTAAATTATGCCAGAAACAGCTGCAATAAAAGGATGCACTATGAGAATAGGGCATTTATTGCATTTAGCTTACAATATTATCTGCACCAGAAGCAGACTCAATCACTGTGTGTGAAGGGGGCAGGGGAATGTTCAACTTGTTGAGGACAAGTTTTGCTGTTGTTTTGTTATGGATTTATTCTCAATATTTTCCCCTTCCTCAAAAGAGCATAGCACAAAGATCCCATTACTTATTCTGGATCATTACATCCCCACCTCGGTGCCAGGATCAACAGAGATATTTGTGCCTTTCCAAATTTCTGATTACGGTGTTGTCCAGTGCCACCATTAGAAGAGGGAGGCAGTGCAATAACACAGAGACAAAAAATATACAGCAACAGAATTCATTCTAGGAAGAATCAGACAAGAAATTCCAAAAAAAATCTACTGATTTTTCACAGGAAATCAAATACCTGTAACTGTCAACTCCATGATCATTAGTACTCACCACTAAATCCGAACTTGTCTGGAAAGTTTCAATGTACACTGAATAATGCTGGTCGTTCATCTGGTTTAGGATCGCTGTCATGCACGCCACAAAATGACTCTGAAAGCAAACCAGACAGAATCAACACCTGTGGATTAATTAAGATATTGGATTTTACTTTTTCTAAAGTTGAACTATGTGAAATGTCTGAAAAATCCCTTTATGTATGTAAAAATAAATAATATTCAAGCCTTTGCAAGCCCAGATGAAAGCAACAAACTAAGAACTCCAAAAGGATTATTCAAAAGCTGCCTTGGCAAGGGACAGACTCTTGTGAGAAAACTGCATCGTTAATGAGACACCACATGGAAAACACATTGAGACAAGAAAACTTATATAAAGTACAACTTAATATCACCATAAGTCTCCTAAAAGGCATGTGATGTTCCCTACGATTCTTCCATTAGGAATTCATACGAAAAAAAATATGCTAGAATCAAAAATTTCTAATAATTATACTATTCACAGGAAGAAATAGTGCAGGAAATGCTATTTTTTACATTCTGCAGGTGTTTAACCAGCTATTACAGAACTCTTACACTTCTATAGAACATGATGACCTTCATATCTCAAAACTTCTTTCAAACTTCCTCAAAAGGAAGTATTTAGTCTTTCTCAATTCCGAAGTCAAAATGCTGAAAGATATAACATGATTTCCAGTCCTGAGTTTCACTGTAAGTTACTGAAAGTCACAAAGACGTTTCTTTCCCAAGCAATAATAGTGAGTTTAATGATTTGCAATTTTCCTTTAAGACTGTAAAGCTTCCTCTTTATCGACTCCTTTTAATTCGCTGATGTTTTAATTCTTGTTTTAACAGCGAGCCTGCTTTCAATGCCTTGATTTTATTTTAACAACAAAATTGATAAGCATGCAGAATAATTTTCTAGATTGCCTGGAACCTTTTCTCTGTCCTGGCCCAGGGGCTGCCCAGCGCTGGGCACGGACAGGGTGCTGCTCTGGGTGTCACTGGGTGCTGCTCGGGGTGTCACTGGGTGCTCGGGGTGTCACTGGGTGCTGCTCGGGGTGTCACTGGGTGCTCGCGGTGTCACTGGGTGCTGCTCGGGGTGCTGCCCGGGGTGTCACTGGGTGCTGCTCGGGGTGTCACTGGGTGCTGCTCGGGGTGTCACTG